>JAOWBW010001164.1:0-414300 GCA_026119855.1 Campanula takesimana
GCCTTTTCTCTCTCAAAATCGATTCCTAGGGTTAGAACAAAAAGCGATGTCCGTGAGATGCGGCGAGAGAGACATCGACATCAGGCGACTTCCCTCCTCCGCCTCTTCCCGGACTTACACTCCGGTAAGTAATCTCTCTCTCTCTCTCTCGCTCTCATATGTCGATTTGTCAATTTCTAGGGTTAGAATTCAGTAATGTTCAATTCGGAGGAGAAATATCGATCTATACATTTATGTATGATGTTTATTTTGGTTGTTCTTCATGGATTTTGATTTTTTTGGCTGATTATGATGTTTTGGGCTATTATTTCGGTTATTCTTCAATGGATATTGAGTTTTTAGGAAAAATTTGATTTTGGACCATGTGGTGCGGGGCGGGGCGGCTGCGGGTTCACTAGTTGGCGGGGCGGGTGGGTTCGGTACTAGGGGGTTCTTTTGAGGGGCGGGTACGGTTTTGGTCAAACCCGCCCCGTATCCGCCCCGTTTCATCCCTAGGTGTTGATGGTTGTATGGTGGTTATGGTGGTGGTGCTTAATATTGAGGGTTGTGGTGGTGCAATGAAATGGTGATGGAGTGGTCTTGCTGTAGTTGAGTGATGGTAGTGGTGACGCAATGAATTGATGATGAATTGGTATTGTAGTTTAGTAGTTGTAGTATAAGTGGTAGCGATGATGGTAATGGTGGTGTTGTCGTTGTTGGTGGTGCTTGTGTTGATAGTGGTGATGGAATGGTAGTGAGATGGTGGTGGTTAGTAGTGGGTCTTGTAGCAGTGTGGAGGTGGTACCTGTTAGTGTGGTTGAAAGTGGCAATGGTGGTGATTGAGTAGTGGTAATGGTAATGGGATATAGCGGTAAAGTAGTGATGAAGTGGTGTTGGTGGTAGTTGCAGCGGTGGTGGTATAAGTGGCAGCGATGGTAATAATGGTGGTGTTGTCGTTGTTGGTGGACGTTGCGTTGGTAATGCTAGTGGCACTGTTATGAGGTGATAGTAGCGGTGATTAGTGACTATTATATTATTAAATATCCAATTATTACTTTTATTCATAATTATTTAATTATTATTATTAATTATTAGTGGGTATTATCATTTTTTTTGTTATCAAATTTCCAACCATTTTAATTTTGATATTAATTATTTAATCATTATTTCTATTATTAATCATCATTATATATTTTATTATTAAATATAAACGTTCCATTATTTTCATTACTATTACTAAATATTTATTTATTTTTGAAACATGACTATTATTATTATTATTATTATTATTATTATTATTATTATTATTATTATTATTATTATTATTATTATTATTATATGACTAATATATTGTTTTTCTTTAGCAAGACTAATAATGCTTTGTTTCTTAAAAGAAAAAGATAGACACTATGACGTGTCAAACCGTCATTGGTTCACAAATTTCACATGGATCATATAAAAAAAAACCCACCTACTTAATCTTGGCCTTCTATTTCATCAAGCATCAATGGCTCATAATTTTTTCACCCAATAACTTATTACCCACCACAACCACAAAAAGACTTTTCACTCTCTTCAAACTTCATTCTAGCCACATTTCAAAACCTACTCTCTCTCCCATTCACTCTTTCTTCATCAATTCAGCAGCCTCCTCCACTCCTTCCTCCGCCGTCACCCCCAACCCTCCTTCCCTCCGCCTCCACCTCCGTCCACTTACCTCCGCCTTTCATCCCTTCTGCCCCCACCCATTCTCGTTCCCTTCTCCTTCTTTACCACCGCCACCAGCAGCACCGCCACCATGACCGCCGAAATCCGTCACCACAGCCACCAAAACCAGCGTCGACATCGAGTTCGTGTCTATACTTCGTCTCCAAATCAAGTAATCAGATATGTATCGTTTTCACTCTCTCCATCTCTCTTTCTGTTTATATCTATTTTTATCTCATTTTCTGTGTTTGCGTATGCAGGGGCAGTAGGTCTCAATCGTTGTTGCGATGTCGTTTTAGGCCGCTACCTTATTTTGATGTTACTCTTGTATTTTCGGTTTTGTTTTGCTTGCTATGGTGGACGATTTTGGTGAACGGTGGTGAATGGTGGTGGTGGTTTACAGATTTTGTGGACGGTGGTGGTGGTGGTTGACTGTGGAACGGTGGTGGTGGTGGTTGACTGTAGAACGATGGTGAATGGTGGTGAAAATTAATGGTGGAAATAAAAGACTTTTTTTTATTAATGATTTTATTATTTTAGAAAGTAATCATCCTAATCTTAGTTACACTATATCTCATTATCAATTTAAATAGTATTTAAATGAAAAAATATCAAACAGATTTTTTTTTAAATAGTAATATTTTGAAAATATTTATTATTTAAATGCGTATGTGATTACGCAATTTTTTTTTTTTTTTAAGATCACAAACAGCGACCGAATTTTGGTCTCAAAAATGCTATTTTTATAGAAAGGCGGTATTTATTTAGCTACCGTTAGTTGGTCTCTATTTAGCGACCAATTGTTGGTCTCAAAAATAGCGACCGCTTTTTGACATTTGCGACCAATTGTTGGTCTCCATTTTGCGACCAACTCAATTTGGTCGTTTTTAGCGACGAGAATATAGAGACCGCCTAGTTGGTCGCCATTTTGCAATTTAGAGACCGTTTTGTGTATATAGAGACCAATTTGGTGGTAGCTATTTTTTATTTTTCTAGTAGTGACTCTTTCCCCTGATCTTTATATTTCTGTATTTTTGTTACTCACTCTGTTCTAAAATGATTTTCTCATTTATCATTATTCATTGTCAAAAGAAGTTCTTCTCGTTTCTATAATTTAGATTTAAATGTGCATTTCATTAAAATGGTAGGCTCAGAGCCTGTAAAAAAGTGAAACATGTTCCGAGCATAATATTTGTGTTGTTACAATACTCTTTTATATGCATTTTTTGAATATGGCTCATAAAGTAGTTGGTACAGAGAAATCACAAAATAATATATACAAGATTCTTGAATCACTTTCTTTAACCATACTCTTAAAGTTTACTCCTCTACAATAACAATAATATCCCACTCACACTTTTCTTTATATATACTAAGGTGTGAAGCTCAAGGTTCTTATACAGGGGCATGCAAAATCATTACACATTTCTTCTAACTAGTAATTTCTACCATCTTTGAGAAAAGAAAAAAAAAAACCTGAGAGCCAAGTACCTTCATCCATCAATTATTTCACTGCAGTTTGGCATTTACTCCCACTGTCCTTAAATGAGTGTCCATTTTCAAGAAATCTTTGTTTATAAATGAGTGTATTTTTTGAACATAACTTTCTCCCTAAACGTTTTTTTTTTCAATTTTTTTTCAATTTTTTTCACCGGTTTCTTTATATGTGCAAAACTAAAAGTTTAGAAAGGAGATTACAAGATTATATATGAATCGTTGTTACTAAATTGTTCAAAAAGTTGAGATTTCCAGTGTCACTTAAAATGAAATTTGGATACTCACTTAGGGACAAAGGTATATGATTAAAAGTTAATTTGCATATACCCATTTTCGCATTTAGTTGTAAAAAGATAAATTATTTTTTGTCATTTCATGAGTTGATCATACTTAAATTATGATGATTGTCCATCATTTAGATAAGAGTGGATTTCATGTGGCTAAGCTAGGGACCGAATGAAATATTATAAAATTTCGTAGTACTCTTTTGTTTCGAAAAGATTGTTTGTTTGTTTGTTTTTTTTTTTTTTTTTTTGTTTTTTTTAAACTATAAATAAATTTTAAGCAATAATTTAAGATAATTTTTCTTGTTTTAATGAGAGTTTAAAAAATTGGTATTGATAGTATTTATAATGTTGTATCAATAACATGTTATAAATTTGAGTTGGTTTTTGGGGGAACTAGTTCCTCCATAAGTTATAAAAAGTCATGTTTTTTAACTCCATAAGTTATAAAAAGTCATGTTTTTTAACTCCATAAGTTATAAAAAATCCTGTTTTTTAACCCTTCTTAAACCCTAAAAAGGCCTAAACCCTAAACCTTAAACCCAAACCCTAAACTTTAACCCCTATAAAAATAGAACTTTTTATAACTTATGGAGAAACTAGTTTCCCCCAAAATTTTCTCTATAAATTTTTATTAAGATAACTAAAAGTAACCTAAATTATTACATGAAATTCATTTGTAATAACAAAAAATAGGGACTACCTTTCCATAATAGAGGGAGTAATAATAATAAGTGTCGTCTTTCACTTATAAACATTTTAATGAATATATATAAATTGTTTTTAAAGCATTATTTGTCATGTTAAAATTGCACTAATACATTTTTATACTTGGATATGTGATATCTATTTTATGAAGGATAAAAAATAAATCGCAACACTAGTTATCGAAATGAATAGTACTCTCTCTGTCCCTAAATAAATGTCTTTAGTATTTTATGAAACTTGCTTATTAATTATCTACAAAAAAATATTTTTATTATGTTTTTGATAAATACATGGGGTTGTAAAAAGGTAAAGAGAAAATGGGCCATAGATTGATAAATACATTCATTTGTGTATGCACCAAAAAATAGACATTATGCCAATTATGGCAACCGATGAGCCGAGGGGTCGGTTGTGCACGTTGGTATGGTGTGACTTTACCTCGTCTCCGACACCGCCGGGTGGCCTGTGTGGGCCGTTTGATCCAATATAGAAATCCATCGATTACAATTTACAACAACGCGTATCCCTTTGACTTTGGGCATTTTATTTGATACTCCCTCCGTCATTTTCTCAGAGACTAAAGTTATTACTTTTCTTTTTGGTTTGTCCCAGATTAAGATTATTAGTTGTTTTATTACCTAAAATGAACCATGAGACCCATTTGTCATTCTCACAACAAAAACTCCATACCCACTTTATTTCTCCTACTTTCTCTTACTTACTTTTTCATACTCACAACATTTACTTTTTCTTAATCTCCGTGTAAAGTCAAACTAAGAACCTTAGTTGGGGACGAAGGGAGTACGAGTTTTTTTTTTTTTTTTTTCGAGAAATTTGAAATGGATATTAGAGATTTATGTTTTTGGTCATTTTTCATAATGCTTCGAATTTATCACGATATAAAGATGTCTAGTATGAGAAATATACTTAAATCTGAATCGTTTGTTTGATTTGCATGTGAATTACAAACTCTATTGTACTGCAATTGGTTCATTGATCTTTTCATCGTTAATGCTTTTTGCTGGTTGGTTTCGTTACCATAATGCGGTTTCAAGGTATAAAATCTATGTTGAATCACCATTTAGCGGGGTGACTAGTAACACAGTTTATATAATCACACCTCTTTTATATATATATATATATATATATATATATATATATATATATAATTTTTGTTTTTAAGTTGGGAGTGAGATTTTTTTTGTTGATTTTAATGGCACTAGGCGGCTAAACTCTTTGATGATGTTATTTCTTATGATTATTAGCCATTTGGTAGCACCTCAAATCAAATGGACCATTACACTCCATAAAAAGAGACTTGTACAAGTCCAACACTTGGAGCTTGAGTTAGGATGTTAATCTACATCAATGAAGTTGAAACTTGAAAGCATGTACATCTGGTTTTTACCATGTCGCTCTCTATTATTCTTTATACTTCCCATCTTAAAAAGTTAGTCTTCCTTTCTTCTTTTTATAATTTTATAGTAATAACTTAAATTAATGTAATTATATTTATAAAAATTTAAAATTTATTATTGATATATCATTATAAATATTATCCGTAAGATGTATACCATAATATGTTATGGTTTAAATGTAAAAAGAAAGATATTTATAGAAAAGCTCATACGTGTATTCGATAATACTCCATGTAAGAAAGAGCATAAATCATTGCGAAGAAGTTTTCTCTAATGATTATTAGTGAAGAGTGAATGAGAGATACACATCTGTGCGCTCTCAAACCTCTTTGCTTTCATTTCTTCTTCTAGCTCCCACGTACCCCATCCCCTCCTCGTGAATTTGCTTATGGACCAATACTCTTTAATTGAACCCTCCCCCACCCACTCCCCTAAACGGGGGTAAAAATTGCACAACAAAAAAAATTAATTGAATTTTCGTCAATGGGACAAAAAAAAAAAAAAATCTAGTGTATTATTACTTTTAGAGACATTTACGCTTTAGTCCTTCTAGGAACCCTGTATTACATAATAAGACAATCGCATATTTTCATAACCATTTAGTCCCTGATAAATTTTAAGACCATATTGCCCCTGCTACTTCCATCAAATTACACCCCGTGCCATTACTTAATTAATGGACACGTGTGAAGGTACGTGGACGATCGGGAGAAAACTGACCCGATAATTCAAAAAGGCATTTTATAAACTTTTTCTCTCTCTACTTTTCGCTTTCTAACTACGCACTCTCTCTCTCTCTCTCTCTCTCTCTCTCTAACGCCATTGACGAAGCTTCAATCCCTCCTTTCTACAAATTTTTTTTATAACTATTTTCTGAACAAAAAGCAACCGAAAACGGTAAGTTCTCTGTTTTGTACATACCTATTTATCTAGCATAGTATATTTTTTTGTGTGTGTTTTTGCATAAATATCTGGATATTTGTATGAAAATTGTAAAAAAGTTCTTCGAGTTTCGTATGTTTCGCCAAAAACTAATTTCTCAATCATTTTTCTATTTCGAAGTCTCCTGTTTAATTTCTCAATTATTGTTTGTGAATTTGTACTAGATATTTAAAAATGAACTTCACATTGTTCATATTTCTAAAAAAAAAAAAAAAATCTAAATACTCAGATATTTGTTGGATTTTATGTCTATTTTCTCTATTTTTTCATTTAACTCTCATTTATGTTTTTTTTTTTTTTTTTGTTGATTGTTATATACTTATTGTTCTCAGTTTTTGTTTAGGTTTTTATGTCTAAATACTCAGATATTTGTTGGATTTTATGTCTATTTTCTTTATTTTATCATTTAACTCTCATTTATGTTCCTTTTTTTTTTAGGTTTTCATGTCTATTGTGTGTATGTTATCAACTACTTCAAATAGTTGATGAGAGAACGTAATGTGCGTAAGTTCTCATATGTTTTTCTTGTTAAATCTCTCTTTTTTTTTGGTTGATAAGTCCTCAATTTTTGTTAGATTTTCATGTGTGCTATGTTTTATGTTCTCAACAATTTGAAGTTGTAGTTTGGATATATCTGTTACTAGGTACTCAAGTATTTTAGTTCATGACTTATCAGTTATTGTTAGGTTTTCATGTTTGCTTTTTCTACATGTTCTCAACTATCAGGAGTACTCTTTTTGCCCCGAAATGATATTCTCATTTGTCATTTTTCAATGTCCAAGAAATATTTTTCTCATTTTTACAATTTAGGATTAAATGTGTATAAACACAACATGACTAGTGAGTCAAGTGTTCTTATCTGAAAATGTCAATGGCCTTGGTTTTATAAAGTGCAATTAAAGGTGTTGGCAGTCCAACGATAACACTTCAGACAACACACACACACCCGAGTTAAAACAATTTTCAAAACGAGTTTGCAGCGGAAATTTGAGACAGAGAGATAATATTTTCACAAGTTATATAAATATATAACTTGTGGTAGCCTCATGGCCAAAAAAGACTTTCACTATAAGTATTTCTCTTAAGTACAAAGTTTAAACAAATCCTATCTTCTAAAGAAAATAAAGAGTACAAAATGTGCTAGATACAAGAACCTTCAATAAAGAAATAACACTCACATCACAATCAAAAGGCTAGACCAATTTAGCCTTCAACAAATAGTTCATTCAAGAACTAGATTGTGATGTTGGAATGAGTGTTATAACATCACTAGCAACAATGGTCTAAGAATATATGAGCTCTCTCTCAAGATGTGTGTTGTATGTTATATTTTAATCTTGATCAGACCTTGCCCTTATATAGGCCTCCAAAAACGTGGAGGGCACTCCAAAATGGCTGAAATCATCTTGGTGGTTGTTGGAGAGTGTTTCCTAATCTTTAGGCTCAAGAAGATCATGGTTCCTACTTTGTAGCAACCACTCTTCTCTTGTGCACTTCCTTCTTGCACTCTCCATCTTGTACCCACGTTTTCCCTAAGGCTTATTGATTGAGTCTTCAAGCTTTTCTTCCTCTCCAAGATTTCACACGTAAATCTTCATTTATGTGTAAATATTTCCTTCAACCAATCCCTTGTTTGTAGCTCCATCTTTTTGTTCAACCTTTAATGATTATTTGGACCTACAAATAACATTAAACTTGCAGCAAATATTAAATATTAATACCTAATAATTTTGTGAATAAATGATGAAACTATTACAAATCTCGTCTGGGGTAACACTGTTGGCAGCACTTGTGGTAACACCACATTTCTGCACTAACATTATCCTTAAAAAAAAAAAAAATCAATATAATATAAAGATTATTTTGTGACGGAATGAGTATTTTTCATGAGTGGATTGAGCAGGAGTAAAAGTACAATTCTAGTGGCTTTGATCGATCATTAAGATAAATCCAATTTCATCGGCCCAATTTGAATGCAGTAATTACCGGTTCTATCAGCACAGTTTACAAAGGCCCATGTAATAGCCCAATTCAAAAGCCCATAATTCGATCTGTACCGGAAGCTCGTCAAGTCACACACCTAACCATACGTACAACGTGAGATCGAGCACAGTTCCGTCAGATCTCCGTTCCGGTAAACCAATCACCGGCCAAATTTATCAGTCAAATATCTCTACCAAAAATGTCTTCAACATTTAGCGGCGATGAAACTGCTCCGTTCTTCGGCTTCCTCGGCGCAGCAGCAGCCCTAGTTTTCTCATGTAAGCCAGATCCTTTTGCCCTAATTTTGTCATTTCAGTTACATATTCCCCCCAAAATTGTTACAACTTAAATTCAAATTTAAGGTATGGGAGCTGCTTACGGAACGGCGAAGAGCGGCGTCGGCGTGGCTTCAATGGGAGTGATGAAACCGGAGCTCGTGATGAAGTCAATTGTGCCGGTTGTTATGGCTGGAGTGTTAGGTATTTATGGATTGATTATAGCTGTGATTATAAGTACTGGTATTAACCCTAAGGCCAAATCATATTACCTTTTGATGGATATGCGCATCTGTCATCTGGTCTGGCTTGTGGTCTTGCTGGCCTTTCCGCTGGAATGGCTATTGGAATCGTTGGTGATGCTGGTGTTAGGTATCTCCTTGCCTTAAAATTTTATTTTATTTTATTTTTTTGAATTTATTTGTGTTTTAAGAATGCATTGTTGATTATAGTTGCTCGTTGGATCTTTGAACTCGTGTTTACTTGGCACACGAACTTCTTTAGAGTTGCTTTTACCATTACTTGACTCTATATTTATTTGCCATTACTCATGTATGTAGAGTTAAGCTACAAAGTTTATAAACCTTAATAAGACTAATTAGTGCTAATGAAACAATAGAGCCGTCACAATGTTCTTTATCGCATAGTTTTTTTTTTTTTTTTGGAAAGCTACTTAAGAGGTACGTCGTCAAAATTGATAAATAATTCACTTTCTTAAAGCGAATGGAATTAATATGAATAACTCCTTTTAGTCATGTGAAGAGAGATATTTTTTGAAATTTTGACATTAGTGTATCATACTTAGCCTCTTATAAGTTTGTTACTCGTATATTTACACGTTTCGCCAAACAAAAATGAGTAACTAGGCACATCAGCCATCTAAAATCTAAAGAGAGAAATAATTTATAATATTATTTGTTTAAATCTTAAGATTCCAATGATTCATCAATCATGTCAATCACATCAATCACACGATGTAGCTTTCATGGACCTTTGTACTATTGTAAGATTTTTTTGGTTGTTTTAGCTTATTCTTGTCATGGGATGATGTGTTACGTTTTGCCCTGATTAGTCTTTTAAGTTTCACGTCTCTTTAGTCTTAAAGTTATATCAAAACTTAATCTTATAATAACTAGGAAACCATTAAGATCAAGCTAAAAATGAAGTCCATTATGCTTATTGATAAACTTAATCTCCATTTATGTTATAAACTTAATCTCGATTTATCTTATAATCCCTTTTCTTTTATGTGCAGTGGGATAGTACCACATAATTATAAACTCCATCTAGAATACAATTAAAGAATGATATTCGTACACATACAAAGAATATTTCACTAAACTCGTAATCACAACTCTATCACATGGGCCAAAACACAACCACCCAAAAGATTCTGTAAAGTGAAATTTAATCCATACCTGGACTGGACACGCAGCTATGTGCTTTTGATGAATGTTTGTCTTCAAACAGAAAAATATAATTAATTATCTTTGTAGAAAATTATCTCAGGAATATGGATTTAAAATATGTCTTACAATGTGCTGATGGTGGAGTAATGGTTAACATCGTGTTTGATCGATCTAGAAGAGGGCTAGAAGTTGAAGATGAGAGGGTGAGGGCCAGGGAGAGAATTTCACCTTGTTTGGTTGGGGGTAGAAGAGGAACGGGTACCAACCACACCTCCAGATTAGCATACTCCCTCCTCCCAAAATTACGGTCAAAAGAGGATCCATATCATCATTTATGCACATGATGGTCTTGGACTACCGGATGGCTTCTCAAGTATTCTCATATATGGAAAATTAATCCGCAGCCTTCCTAAATCCAAAAGCTTTTTGAATTATAAATGGAAACGTGTTGGTCCCTTTTTGACTTTTGGCTTTCTTAGATTATAAGTATATCTTCACATATCCTCATGCCCATTTCTTTAGGTTGATGGAAACCTCAGAATTACCTGTCTTGTAGGCATTAGAGTTCTTCAGAATTTGAACTTGACTAGCATACACTAAGGTTGCTCTTAAATATTTAGTGTGAATTGTGAAAAGATATCTTCTCATATCCTCGTGCCCATCCGTTTTTTGGGTTGATTTCAGAGTTATCTCTCTGATTGGGTTTAGAGTTCTTCATGATTTGATCTTGACTAGCATCCACTCTGGGGCTCCATGTTTCAATTTATGTTATGTTCATTTATATGCTTATCTGGGTTAATCTGTTTGCCTAACCCCCTATTTATTTTCATGCTTAGAATGAAAAACTCATCTTTTGGTTTTTGTCAACTAGTAATTGTATTGTCATTGTTACTGTCATTGTCATATTTCTTGTTATATGTACACATGAATATATATTCGTAGGGTGAATTACATGAATCTTTGATCTTTTACTAATTCTCCCTTTGTATCAGACTTTGCAGATTTGGTGACTTTGATCAGACTATGAAAAAAAATCAAAATTAGTGGTCTACTTATAAGACACTGTAATTACATATTTTGACTTGTGGGCTTCTTAGCTATGAAATAATGCAAATTAGAAATACTACATAGTACTCCCTCCGTCCCATAACTATGTGCACAAAATGAGTTGTGCACGGGAACTAAGGGATGAATAGTAGTGGGTAGTTGTTGTGAGTGAAAAGTGAAGTAGGAGAGAGCAAGTGGGGTAGGGAATAGTAGGTTGATTGGTGTTGTGAGTATAAAAGTACAGTAGGAGAGAGAATGAGTTGGAGGAATAGTAAAGATTCTTTACCATTTTAGGAAAGTGTGACTTATCAATGGGACGCCCAAAAAGGAAATTTGTGCACATAGTTATGGGATGGAGGGAGTATATTCTATTTAGACTGGAAAATTTAGGGGCCCTTGTCATCATGGGCTTGGGCGGGTTCCCCACCTGCACCCCTCCTTGGGCCGGGCCTGACTTTGCCCATGTGTGTGCTTGCTGTCAGTCCTTTAATTGTATCCTATTAGAAAATACTCCCTCCGTCCCAAAATGATCTTCCTGTTTGACTATTCAAACTTTTTTAAGGATATGAACACTTGCTTCACTAGCCATGTTTTGTTTGTGCACTTTTAAAGCCTAGATTGTAGAAATGAGAAGAACTTTTTGGGACAATGAAACATGGCAAATGAGAAGATCATTTTGGGACGAAGGGTCCGTTAAGTGTTCATGTGCTTCCCTTTGGAATAGGAAATAAAGAAAATGAACTTTATGGGTTCGACTCAATTTTCCCTTTTTCCTCTTGGTGTGAGTATCTCTGCCTCCAAAATGAAACATTTTAAACCATATTCAACCTTCCGTCCTCCTTCCCAATTGTCATATATATATCGAGATCATACTTTTGGTCAGTTGCCAAACTGGGTATTGTAGATCTGATTGTAACTTCAGAAATCCGTTATTAGTTTTTTTTTTATCTGAAACCTGCAAAAGATTTTGTTAGGTTTGCAGGGCTAGTCAGAGACTGAGAGTCAAGGGACTATTTTGTAAAATGGTGCCAAGTACAGGGCCGATTTTAAAAATCTCCCTCAATTTTTCTTATGCTATTCTACTTCTAAGTAGTTGGTTGAATCACTTTTCAGAGCAAATGCGCAGCAACCAAAGCTGTTTGTTGGAATGATTCTTATTCTCATCTTTGCGGAAGCATTGGCTCTATATGGACTCATTGTTGGTATTATACTCTCTTCCCGTGCTGGCCAATCCAGAGCTGATTAAGTCAAAAGACTTACCTCTCTTCAATGTTGTGGGGCCGCTTTATTCTCGGGTTAGCACTTCTCAACTTAATCGTTTCATGAAGCTGTTGTGTTCTTATAGTACTGGGAGAGCAATTTTCTCCCGTCCCCCTCCCTCTAAATAAAGATTTGTTAGGGTAGCTTAACTTTTATTCGCTTCTGGGTATGTATAAGCAAGTATTGCTAGTGTATATTATTTGAACACCATTATAATTTCTATAGTTGCTCTCTGTGTGTCTCTTTGTCATGTATTTTTACCCTTTCTTTCTCTTTTTCCCCTTTCTTTTATTTTTTCTTTGTCATGGTAACTCCGGCTGTGTGAATTATGTTTTGGGCAAATGAATATGAGGATCTAGGGGTGGCATGGTAGGTATACCAACATTTTTTACCTTGTACCAGTACCAACCAAGATGAAGAAATAAGAAAAGTATTTGATTTTTGGTTCAAGAGGTGAATTCCAAAGGGTGTTCCAGCTCTTAGAATGGTTCAATGGTACTCTAGATTTGATAATGGCTTCAGTGTGTTTGTGTAAGGAGAGCGCTAAGAAGTAACCAGACCTAACTGAAAAGGCTCCATCTTTTGTAACGTGCCAAAATAGTTTATCTTCTCCTGATCTGGGGATGTGAATAGAATCAACAATGTAAGGGGGAAATAAGGTTTTTAATATCTCAGATTGCCAAAGTTTAGTTGTGGGATTGAAGAGATTCGAGACTAGGAGATTTGGAAGGCCCGTTATGATGGAAAGAGGAGGTGTGTATGTGTAGTGGTTAGGGAGCCAGACTAAATTTGAGGCAAGGAGTTCTTTCCCCTAATATAAACTTCTCCAACCCCACGAAGCATTGGTGGAAATCGGTTAAAGATTTAGTGTCAAAGATTAATACTTAAATGTACTCTTGATTAAGTGATGAGTATATTTTTGGACTTTTATTTTAAAACGGATGGAGCATTTATTAATAAGAGAATGCCATCAATGTGAAAATTAATTTGGGACATGGCTTTGTAAATGAAATGTTATGGACATATGCAATAGCTACTATTTTTGAAATCAACTATTCATTTGGCCATACTACTAGTACTCCCTCCGGTCCAAAATAAATGTCTTTTGTTGCATTTGCATAACTCTTAAGAAATGTAATAATTATCATGACTTATTGACAAAACTTCCAACTTTACCTCTATTAAGTGTGCAACTTTCTTACATTAATGTCTCACACTAAGATAATTAATAAAAGATAACAAGTTTCAATGCAAGGATAAGAGTGACATTTAGCTCAAAAATGATAATTATTTTGAACCAAAATTTTGATCCAAAAGTGACAGTTATTTTAGACTGGAGTGAGTATCTTTTATTGCCTTGCCAAAAATTGCAATGCCAAAAATATCAAACATAATTCGTTATGGTCTCTCTCTCTCTCTCTTCATAAAGCAACAATTTCTGAAACCCTATAAGAGTTAAAAGTTGGGCCAATCTTCTCTTTAACTTTTTAGAAAATGAGGTCTTAAATAAATGTCTATTTTTTTTTCTTAATAAAGAATAAAAATGAACTTTCATTTTGAAACGGAAATATGTCTTTGACCAATAATTTGTCGAATTTAGTTCTGTAAAATAAAGAAAAAATCTCTGAGCCAATATAGAATTATGGTTAGAAATCCAGAGCAGATGTTACCGGGATCTGAAATGAAATACATATAACAATCATACTTTCCAAATACATTCCTTTTATTGCTTCAAAAATAAATCAAGGAAATTAATAAATTAAACACGAAAATCAATCCACTAATTAAACTTGTTCCTGGACATTATCATTAGGTTGACACTCCTCCTGAGTATTTGAAGGCTTAACAAAATAATGCAAATTAAGGCAGTCCAAAACAATGAAATAAACAAGACCAACTGCCATTGTAATGAAAACAACCGTGTAAACTGCGCTGAGAGCCCGGTCAATTCTTGTTGCCTGCTTACTAGCCAACGCTTTGTCTATAAACATAGCTGCTAAACATGCCGTCGCCACCACCACAATCATGCACCATATGATCCTTGCCGCGTACTGAGTGGGCGTGTATTTTGGCTTCTCATTTTCCATTAATTTTTTGTGCTTGTTTATTCTATTTATCCTCGATTCACCTGTTTATAGACAAATAATTTCTGAGATACATGTATATATATATATATATGTATGTATGTGATATAATATATATATATATACACACACATATGTTTATATAATGTTTTTCTAACGCACTCTCGCACAGGCACACACATCTTCGCTGCATATGCTTTGTGAGAGTGTGTGAACCGTTTCGCATGAGATTTGGTTATACAATCTGTAAGGTCTAGAATTCGATCTCTTTGCTTGCCTCATGGCTTGAATAAGAATAAAATTATATATATATATATATATATATATATATATATATATATATATATATATATATATATAATGTTTCTGGTACACTCTCTCACAGCACACACTCTTGTGTGTTTTGTGAGAGAGTGTATACACCGGTCCGTATGAGATCCGGTCTCTATACATGTGTGTTAAACAAAAAAAACATAAGAAAAAGAAGATTGAAATAATATAAATTATTATAGGACATATTAACCATTGATATATACCTGATATATTTTTTCTCAGAAATAGTTGTTAGAAAATCAACACTGCAAGGTCCATGTTTGAGGCAGGGAGAAAATACATTTTAATCTGATGGAGATTGGGAAGAAAGAAAGAGAGAAGAAATAGTTTTGGTTGTGAGATAATTTTGTGTCATCTCCCTCCCTATAAATATATGTGTATGAATATATGTGTATTTAAATAATTCTGTTTTTGGACAAGATTGTGAATATTAGTCTTTTATGGTAAGAGTATTTTTTTACTTCACTTAAAGGAAATAGCAAAATCTTTGTGTTTATTTTGTTATCCTTTTTCACCATTGATTTAGAATGCATTAGATTAATTGGTTTGAGGCTAATCAAAATGTTAGAATAAATATCACCCAATCCAGCACCAATATTTGGAAGATTTTTTTTAATATAAATGAAGAATTGTTAATATGTTTACCAATTGAGGCTAATCATAAGCTTAATCTAAAAACTTTGTAATAAGACTAATGCAACCTCCGACTCGGAGAAATAGTTTCATTTGACTTTTGATTTTGGAAATACAAGTGAATTTTGACTAAATATTAATGTCAACAAAATCATTCTAATAACAAAGTCGCCTCACTTTCTAAAAAAAATAGTTGGCTATGGAGAAGACGATGCTACCAACTTAAATTAGACTAGGTGAGTAAATGTTAATGTGTGTATTTTAGCGTGGACCAATTTATATAAGTTAAAATCACCTGTTGATTGATGTTTATTATCAATAGCATAAACAATAATATAGGGGTGATATGTTTGATAAATTCATTTTTTTCCCCTTAAAGTTTGGTACCATGGTACCAAGTAAGGAACTTTTCCATCATATTAATTAAATGCCTAATTTATTATATAAATTCTTAATCTATTACCACGGCATAATTCCTAAATTACCAAATCCCTAAAATTAGAAATGAAATACAAACTTACAACTGAAATAAGGTTCTCTACTTAATATTTGCTCTCTTTAATTCATTCTTTTTCTTCCATTATTAAAATCAAAAAACGAGGTCGTCAAACAGAAATTTGTACAGTAAACAATATTTAAAGTTGGATCATTAAAAAAAAAAAAACTTGCGTTGCATCAGACTAATCTAATCTGAACTCTAACTTTTCTCTCATCAATAATTATTTCATTATTTGTTATCTCCATTGCGTTACATAGCTAATCAAATTCTCATCACCGTCGACATTATATAGTGTGTTATCTTCTTTTCGGCTATCTCTTCCTCTAGACTCCATTTTCCTTCAACTTTCCTATTCCTCCCTCACCCCTCACTCTCCTCTGGCACCTCTCGCTCTTCCCGTAATCACTACTTTTTTTAACAAATCTAATAATGAAGGGGTCTGAAGCAGACGAATAATAAAAAACAAAAACTCGTGTGAGACGGGCCTTTCGTTGAGAGAGTAAATGGTTTGTCCTCCTATATGAGTGGGTCAGAGCAAGCCATTTCCTCTCTCAACACGACATGTTTCACGTGTAAAACCGTCTCAAACAAGACCTTTTCATATTAAAACGAGCCGCCGACTAATAAAACAGGTGCTTGTGATTAAAAGTTGGGTAATTTATTTTGAAACCGAAGGAGGGAATAGTTCATTACTGGGCCCACGAATAATAAACAAGCGCTGGGCCCAATTTCTCAGCCTGTTCGGCGTTCAGAGCCCATCCCCTCCACCGGACAGGCACATGATCGTTTGTCTTGTCTACATCTTTTCACAATTCCATTAACAACGTTTCTATAATTCTCGCCGGAAAAACAAACGGTAAAGTATCACAAGTTTAACGGCAGCGCCAAAAGAGCTCGGTAATTATGACGGTGGCGCCGGCGTCGTTGTTCTTGGTTGCGACGTCGTTGCTGCTGCTATTGAATGTCGTCGATGGCATCTCGACAACCCGAATTCTCCAGCGCATGATTGGCAGCCGCAACAGCAATTACTTGTCTAATAAGGAGCTTTGGTTCAATCAGACTCTCGATCACTTTTCTCCATATGTATCTCTCTCCCCCTCTCTTTATTACATGCTCCCAAATTTTAATTTTAATTTTTGTTTGCTACGAAGGTACTACTTTGAGCAGTAATTTTAGGTCAATTTTTAGTTATCGTTATGAACATCTGAAAATTGTTGTTGATAGTATATATAATGGTGTATCAATAACAAGTTTTAAATTTTGATTTGGACAATTTATCAACCTAAATTTATTGATCAAACTACCTTGGTAATACTAATAAGTAGTAACTAAGAAAAAAGTGGGAAGATCGTTTTGGGACATAGGGAGTATATATATGTGTGTAATGTGTATGACTGTGTATTTGTATGTTTATGTTCCAATTTATCCATTGTATGTTTGAAGAGCTTTTTCTTAAGGTGTATTCAATGTATGTTAAAGTTTAGTTAATAGTATTTCTTTATGTTATTGGCTAGAAATTGTAATGGTTACTACTTTCGGGACCAAATTGATTATTTTCAAGATTACATATATGGCATATGTTTAATTATGAATAAAATAAAATATCCACGATAAAAATACATAAAAAGTAGTACCAATCATGAATGATGAAAGCTATTGTTTTGTGAAAGCTATAGAATTTTTATCAAATGTTAATTATGGACATCATCATGTAACTTGGAGAAGGCAAATTAGGAATCTTTGATTGGGAAGGAGGGCGTAATTAACCATATTTATTGAGTTGATTTTACCATTGGATTATGTTGATTTTATTTTTGCAATAGTGTAGCTTCTTCTCTGTTTACATGGCCCTGCACTCAATATAAACCAGCGTATCATTTTATTTGCTACCCCAGTGAAATGAGAGTACCACCTCAATATCCCGATAGCTTCTTCATATTTCCCAAAATAATTCCCCCTTCTTGCAAATATGCGTATGCATGTCATCTGGATAATATATAGTTTTAGTGCAATTGAAGGGTATTTCTGAAAAGATATTATAGATAATGTTTGACAGTTAACCAGTCTTGTACTTTTTGGTGAGTGGGGGTGATGGTGGTGGCTGGTTGCATAACTGACTTAGTATATGTCCGTGTCAGCCTTTAGGCATCGAGTGCTAAGGAGTTATTGCTTTACCATGTAGCATCACAGTTTCCTGAGAAATGCTAAACTTTGTTACGATTTTTACCAAAAACATGGATGATCGTATATAGTAATGGAAATTCAATAAGCACGTAATATTGGTGGCCAATGTCACTGCTAGGTACAAAATCTCTATAAATGCTTTTACTTCTATTGACCTCATCATGTTTCTTTATAAATTGTAAGGGTCAAGATGTACCAAGGCACCAAGCATTTCATTCAAGACTACTATCAATAGGAAATAGCAATAGCTTACACTTGTTGAAATTGCCATTGCCCTTTTACCCTCGTTATGCCCTTGTTCATTGTAAACCTGGTTGTCATGATCTACTAGAATTTATCTTGAGATATTGACCACATACAAGTCTTCGACATTTATGTTTTATTTCTGAGCTTTTGAGTAGGATCTTGGTCACAATTCTTCTAGTATAATGCTAATCTGAAATGCGATATCTATTCACTGTGCACCATGTGCTAAGTTTTCGTCTGTCCTGGCTCTTACAGGATCATCGTCAGTTTAGTCAGCGGTATTATGAATATCTTGATGAATTCCGGCCTCCTAACGGACCTATTTTCTTTAAAATATGTGGTGAGTCTGCGTGTCCGGGGATAGCAAATGACTATATCAGTGTAAGTTCCTCTTCTGTTTTCTGTCAAAGCTGGTATATAATGTTGAGGAGGTTGTTTTATATTGATTTGCTTCTTACTCATTTCGCATCTATGCCTTTTCCTATGCTTTGAGCCCTTCAGTTAATCTACAGGGTGCATTTTGGACAATTTTCATTGTAATATGGTCACATGTTAATTTTGGCAAAGTACCCTGGACTTAAAACTGTAAACGGGTGTTTTCATGTTTGCTTTCTCTAAGGACGTCGTATGAAAAACTTGATAGTTACTTATGTATAAGTACACCTTAAGTGGCTGAAGTAAAAGACTGAAATCACCAATCAGTTATCACCACCACTTCTAAATTTCATATGGTTTCTCATCAGACATTTATGATCCCTAATTAGATATTCTTTTTCCACACCCTGGGTTCTTCTGACCAATAAATTTTGCACCATCTGCTGTGGGCCCGAGAAAGTGTTGATCTTGGCTTGTGGGCGAGGCGGAAGCTTAATTTTGTTAACAGTCTGGGACCATATGATTATTATTTTCCTTTTTTTTGTTTATTTTTTTTCCTAAAATAAAAGAAAATAAATTGGAAAATGAGGAATATACAATCACATGAAGAAGGAGTTGATCCAAGTACATTTGAACAATGAAAATTCCATATCAAACAACAAAAACTACAAAGATACAGAAGCGCAAATTAAGCTTCAAATCTGAAGTAGACCTTCCCCGAGAAGCAACATTGGCCTACGCCCAAAGAGAAGCAAACGAAACCACTCTCTCCCATAGCAAACGGTTCAATAATTTCTGAGTTTTAAAATTCCTATATTTTCCAAATATATACATCAATTGATAGCTGATACCCCACACCCCATAATTGGACCGCATCCGTGCTTCTCCTAAATCTCGGAAACGTATCTGCAAAAAAGAGGTCAACGGTCCCCCGGGGCATAGCTATATGGCAAAGGAGGGGGACATAAGATCTTGCTAGAGGCATGCAGTGTGGGTTCAATTTTTGGTGGGAGCATTATACTCTCTTCTGGGGTTGGACCTTGTATGTGATATTAGTTGACATGTGCTCAAACCCTGGTCATTCAGGCACATCCCGCGATTTAACTGGTAGTAGCAATGAGGGACCGGAACTACTATCCCCAAGATCAGTCTGGCGCAAGCGAGGAACCTGGGCATCAAAAAAAAAAAAAAAAAAAAGAGGTCAACGAATGAGAGCATACCCGACTTTTCCCCAGTCACCTCAAATAACTGGTTCCGAAGAACACTGCTATGATGGAGAAATAAAAATATCATGAGACTTGTTGGAATGCTTGCAGTTCACACACCAATCAAAAGTGCAGTTTTGTCATTTGCGTTAAGTTTATTGAACACAACAGTCCCCAGTCCACTTAATCCCCTTATAGTTATTGTGCATCACTGCTCCATACCACAATCTGATAATTAGTTGAATATTTTTTTATCTTGTTAAATAATATGTGAGGACGTAAATGCATGTAGGCAAGCTTCTTATTTTGAATCCCTAGCTCATAGCCAACCTCTAAAGAGGTCTTTCCTCCTCACCAATTTAATTCCGCTTCTTTAATTTCAACAGGTTTTGGCCAAGAAGTTTGGAGCTGCTGTTGTGACTCTTGAACACCGATATTATGGGAAGAGTTCCCCCTTCAAATCTCTGACGACAGAAAACTTGAAGTTCCTTTCATCTAAGCAAGCATTATTTGACTTGGCCGCTTTCCGCCAATTCTATCAGGCAAGTTTAGTCCTGTCACATGTGAAAGTCTACTTCTACTCCAGTTGGGGCTAGTTATATTTTGCTGATTCTAGTTGCATGCAGTTAAATAATTTGCAACAGAGGAATTTCAAGTTTATTAACTTATTTATAGAATGTTGTTGCGAATTAATAGAAAATTTTAATTCTAAAGATCTTTTGTCCAGAACTCCATATCATAAAGTGTGTTATTAAGAATGAGGCAAAATATGTTAATTGGTTTTTTGGCCTTAATAAGTTGCTGTAATTTCAAGACAAAAGTTGGTGGAGGTTAACTGCTTGATGAAGCCAAGGTTTTAACTGTAGTGAAATGGCCATAGGATGTATGTCAAACGTAAGGATATCGATGGGCTAAAATGGTGCTCAGTATAAATCTTCCCTAGACGAGTGTCCATTTTTCTATAATATCAGTAAACTCTCCTTTGCTATATATCATGGCCTTAAGTGCATTTGATAAGATAGTATGGATACTAAGGTCGTCCATGTATATATTATACTGAGAGTGGAAACCAATTTTGTGATGGAGGGAGAAGTGTATTTTCATACTTTGGTGAAAATTTAAAACAATAGAATATCATATCATAAAGTTCTTGCTACCAAATAATTAATATAAAGTTCTGTCTGGTTTATCATAATCCTTTTTTATTTTATAAAATTGGCAACTTTGGTTTTTCAATCGGTCAAATTTAAAACTTCTCTCTCTCTCTCCACTAAATTGTTCTGCTACACCTTAAAAACAATTCGAATTATTCATGTGGTTTTGATTTCAGCTGCCTTTCTCACAGCTGATATTGCTTATTTGACTCTGGATTTCCATCTGCGTCTTGTTTTAATTGTATCTTCTCCATTAATTGTTTTTTTTTGGTTTATCACTTACCCTTTTACTGTTACGCTCCAGTTGTAGGACAACTTTTGCTCCCTCCTTTTTCAATTAGGTGTCTCACTTCCCTTTTTGAGTTTTTCGGAATGCTCAAAAAGAGTGTGCACTTTGTAAATAGTCCTTTTCTATTCACCATTTTACCTTGACTCATTACTCTTTTGATATATAGGTCCATCCCTGCATTGGCAATATTGGAAAATCAACACATAGTAATATATACTCCCTCCGTTCCACTCGAATTAGGATAAATTTCCATTTTGGGTGTCCCATTCGAATTAGGACAACCCAAAAATGGAAGTGTTTTATTTAATGGGACCCAAATTCCCACTCACAACAACTTTCCACTCATTATTCTCTACCCCACTTTCTCTCCCCTACTTCACTTTTCATGCTCACAACACCTACTCCACTAACACTTTGTCTTTAATCCCCGTGCCGAACCCAAAAATCCTAATTCGGGTGGGACAGAGGGAGTATACTATAAGGGAGTCGATTCACATTTCTTAATGTTTGTGTTTTTTCAAAACTGACATGTATTTAAATAGGGAGTACTATAAAGCCCTTAATTCTCCATGTTCTATTACGTTGGTTCATGACATGAATGGAAAATAAGCCCTTTCATCCATCAGTCATCCCAATTATGGAAAAATGTATTATGCACCTTCAATGATGTGATCATTTTCTGTGTAGGTGTATTTAATGAACCTGCATCAAAAAATAGAAGGTTGATGATTTTGAGGGCTTGTTTGACAAACTTGTGGCACTTCAGGAAACTAAGTTCTATGAATATAAATAAGTCCAAAACTTAATTTAAACTGCAATTTGTTGCCTGTTGTAAAAAATGAGCTATCTGTTGAAGAGATTCTAGGATATTGTTGAGGAATTTCACAGGGCATTCCAAGTTTTATATATATACAGTCCCTCCGTCCCACCTCAATTGAGACTTATTTCCATTTTAGTCCGTCCCACTTCACTTGAGACTTCTCAAAATGGTAATCTTTTTATAATTTTATATTCAATCTACACCACCCACTCATTCTCTCTCTTCATTTTCCACCACACAATTCATAAAACTAACCTACTATTAACCCCACTCATTCTCTCTCTTCATTTTCTATCACACATTTTTTTTATTTTATTCATTTTCCTCAGTTATTGTGCCTACCTCTTAGGTCTCAAGTGAGGTGGGACGGAGGGAGTATATAATCATGTGTGAAAATTGCAGTTATAGGAGAGCAAAAGACTTTGCCTCTCTTTACTGATTCTTGTACACCTTTTTAATATATATTATATTTCCTGATTCTACAGGACTCCTTAAACTTGAAGCTCAATAGATCAAAAGTTGAGAATCCTTGGTTTGTTTTTGGTACATCGTATTCCGGAGCTCTCAGTGCATGGTTCCGTCTGAAGTTCCCTCACCTAACATGTGGAAGTCTTGCAAGTTCTGGTGTTGTTCTTGCTGTTTACAACTTCACTGAATTTGATCAGCAGGTGAAGTTATCTTTTGCCAAAATGACATCTCTTTTTTGTACTGGAAAATTTTCATAGTAGCACTAGATCTTCTGCTCTCTGGGCCTATATGTTGGGAAGCATAGCAAACCATTTTCTTCGGAAAAATAATAATTAAATAAAAATAAAAATAAATAAATAAAATCATATTTGCAATTTCGGTGTTGTAAGTATTATAGTTTGAATTTTCTTGCACAGATTGGTGAATCGGCCGGATCAGAATGTAAAGCTGTGCTACAAGAAGTTAATGAACTTGTTGAAAAAAGGCTTGCGTCAGATGGAAGAGCGCTAAAGAAATTATTTGAAGCATCTGAGGTACGAATAACTTTCTTCTGATGGCTGAGGTGTGGTACCTGTGATTTCATGTATCTTCTGTCTAAGTAGTTTATGACCATTCAGCTTGAGATTTATGAGTATTTTAATTTGATGAGGATTTTTCATTTTTGTTGCAGCTGAAAATTGATGGTGATTTTATGTATTTTCTGGCAGATGCTGCGGCCACAGCTGTAAGTTGGTTTGCTATTTTATTGAAGTTGTTAAATTGTGACTCTGTCCTTTTGACTTAGCCATCGTCATGATTCTTTTTTTTTTTTTTTTTTTGCAGTTTCAATATGGAAATCCAGATAAACTCTGCTCACCCATGGTTGAAGCCAAGAAGGCTGAAAAGGATTTAGTGGTAATTCCTTGCTATTTCATGTCTGTGCTGAAAGTCTTTTCATACATTGTTCCGAGTAAAATTCAGTTTTCCGTCTCTTATTATAATGGGTGTAATTTATTTGTTGTTGTTGCTCCCATTCCTATATCTGCAAATACGGTTATGCTAATATCAACAGCAAAAATGTATTGCCCAAAAATACTTGTGACTTCTAGAAAATGGACCAAAGTAAATAATTATTTTTATTTAGTTTGACTTTTGTGCTTCACTTTTGAGTTTCGATATTTGTGCTAGTCTACCATGCCAATCAATGGTGTGATGTATTGTTTCACCCCATGAAATATAATTTGAAGATGTAATTTCATTCCGTCAGGTAGAGAGTTTGAAATATGAACTACGTAATTAAATATATAAGATGGAATTGTACTTGGTTAATTGGGATTTTGGGTACTAGTAGGGCAGTGCTTGGCGTATCATCTTAAGTTCATTCGAAGCAAGAAACTTGGTACTGTAGTATTTTCATCACCTTTGACGAGCTTCACCCTAAAAATGGTTTTCATTATTAGTCACTTGCTGCTTTATATTTTCCATTTTTACTCTTTTTCATCCCCCAAGTAGTGAACTTGTGATTGATGTGATTAATGTTCAATAAAACATGTTTTGCAGAATGCCTACGCTGCATATGTTAAGGACTACTATGTTGATGGTTTTGGAGTTGAAATTCAAACATACAATCAGCAACACCTAAAGAAAACTGCAATCAGCGATGGTGGTGGGGACCGCTTGTGGTGGTTCCAAGTTTGTAGTGAAGTTGCATATTTCCAAGTTGCACCTGAAAATGATAGTATTCGCTCGTCCAAGATTGATACAAAGTATGTGTATATAACCCAATCCGGTAATATTTGCATTTATTTTTCTTCTGATTAACCATTACCCTAAACATTGGTTGGCATCTATGACAGGTATCATTTGGACTTGTGCAAAAATGTTTTTGGAGAGGGTGTCTATCCTGAGGTTGATGCCACAAATCTGTACTACGGAGGCACAAAAATTGCTGGTGAAAACATTAACTGGTTTCGCTCATTTTTTTATAATTTTTCTCCATATCACATGATAATCAAGTCTGGTCCAATACACAAGTCTCGTGTCCATAATTCATGAGACCATTATTGACGTGAAAGAACCTGTGACCTAGTGGTAAATCTAGAAACCCTTTAATCTGGGTGCTCAACTATTTTGGTTGCAGTTACCTTTTAGGCTTTTACCTTTTGGGATGGAGGTATATATATGTGTGTGTGTGTGTGTGTGTGTGTGTTCGCGCGCGCATGTGTGTGTACATATATATATAGGTAGGTGCTCAAATGAGAACCTAAATATCGTGAGAACCGTGAGAACCAATCATAACCATTAAATTAGAAAAAAAATCAAGGGTCCATATGTTAGATACAATTGATACACTTAGATACATTACAAAAAAATCGATATTACACTTGGATACAATAGGTTAATAAGTATTGTATCTAAGTGTTGCACTTGGATACACTATGTTAAAAACTAATGTATCCAATTGTTTTTCGAAAATTAACTAATGTATCCAAGTGTATCCAATGTATCTAACATCTGGACCCTTGAATTTTTTTTTCTAATCTAATGGTTATGATTGGTTAATGGTTATGATTGGTTCTCACGGTTCTCATATAAAATGATTCTCACAGGAGCGCGACCCTATATATATATATATATATATATATATATATATAACTTTATATTACATGAACTACTGAATTCTAAATTGTACTTCCTCCGTCCCATAACAAGTAGAGCACATTTCTTAAAAACGTTGACAAGTCAAATACGACATTTATTATGGGACGGAGGCCGTATCAGTTTTTACATGGTTACTAATAACTGAACACACTTCAAACATGAATTGTGGACTGAAATTGGACCTTTTTTTCCTGTACGATTCAGATATGATGTTATTATCTTTTTGCTCCTATGACTAGCTACTTTCATCCGGCAAAAGTGAGTCCCTTATAAGAATGTTATAACATAGGAGTCTTGACTATGCAATTCCATATTTGCATTTTACATGCATCTGGTGTGCTTGCTTTGTACTATTTTTACCAAAAAAACAAAGGGTACTATCATGTTCTGTGTGTTAATATCGAGATTTAGTTTGTTTCTGTTTGGATTTTTTCTTTTTCCAATCTGTGATGTGGTTGGATACTGCTCTGTTGTTTCCTTCCTTCTAGTTTTCTGATCCTTGTTTCTGATTTCTTCTATAACTGATCCAACCACGTGGGCCTTTGCCTGCCAATGCCGTGATATTGTCTCCCAGAGACTTAATAATGACTCGTAAAAATAATAAATCTGTATTTTCAGGTTCAAAAATAGTCTTTACCAATGGATCCCAAGATCCCTGGCGACATGCATCCAAACAGACTTCTTCCCCAGATTGTAAGTTCTATAATACTTGAGAATTTATGATGCCTCTTAAATCTTAATTCAGTTGATAGGGGACAAGCAATTGATCAGGTACAATTTCATAAATGTGTGTCTTCTGAAAATTCCCTTTATTAAATTTGTAGTGCCTTCTTACACAATCACTTGTCAAAATTGCGGCCACGGAACTGATATGAGAGGATGCCCCCAAGCTCCATTGGTCCCTGAAGGTTTGTATCATTTAAGCTTGCCTTTTCTGTTGTACATCTTTTTTATTAGGAGTTGAGATAAAATCCATTAAACATAAAGCACACGTGGAATTGGGAACACCTTGTGTTCGTCAAAGTTTAAACTTAATAAGGAATTGCTAATCCTACTTTCTCTTTACTACAAGTCAAAATCCCTTTTATAGAACTTGAACCCCTAAAGTTTGTAAGGTGATTTGGCAAAATAGCACTCAACATGTAGACTATTATCCGCCAAAAGTCATCAATGCGTCAATAGATATATGATCTAACAGATACTCCTTGCTTTTGCCCCCCCCCCCCAAAAGTATCCACCAGTTCCCACTTTGCACCCCCGTTTGAAAAGTCGGTCTCTTTGGTACCTAAGTTTCCATTTTTCCCACTTTATCCGTAGACATAAGAGTCAAACATGTTGCTAACGTACTATATATTAGGAATGCAATAATAGTACGTTAGATTTCAGACTCCAGTTTGCGCTGGGGTAAAGTGGGAAAAATTGGAAACTTAGGTATCAAAGAGACCGACTTTTCAAATTGGGGTGCAAAGTGGGAATCGGTGGATACTTGAAAATTTTGGTCCCGGAATAAATGTCTATTTTTAAATAACTTTGTCCCTTAATGATCTTTTTTACCAATTTTTCTTCATCTTTCATTATATACTTGCAAAACTAAAGTTTAAAAGTGTTTTTCTCAAACATAGTGTCCCTTGAACGAAAAGTGTAGATTCATTTTAGGACGAGGGAGTACCTCCTTATCAGAAAGACAAACTAACAAGACCGAGTCTGAGACACTGCCTTTTATGGGACAGATAAAAAAGGGAAATGGGATTATTCATTTTGGGACGGAGGGCGTAACATGGACTATATTTCAAATTACAGGGAATGCCCAGAATTGCAGCTCACCTGACGCAGTTCACAGAGTGCGACAACATATCATAGAACAAATAGACTTGTGGTTATCCCAGTGCCATGAAACGGTAGGTCGGAGTTCCATGTAAAGTAAGGAGCTGATTAGCTGTAGAACGAAAGCTTATAATCATGCCGGCATTCCTCTCTTACTACTTACCGACTTATGTATCGCCTTATCAACAGATGTATAGTTTCTTATTTCATGAGAGATGCTGATTGTATCATTGTATACGCTGTTTCGTGTATTATGTATTTTACTTGATCAATAAACTAACCAAAATATACTTTACTTGTTTGTACGTTATTTATACCATGTTAAATGAGAAATATGATACTTATTATTATGTAATTCTTGTTGAAAAGTTATTGCAAAAACTTTTCTCATACTCCCTCTGGTCTGGAAAGTTAGCCCCTCTTTTTTCGTTTTTATCACGAATGAATTTTGAGAAGTCTAACCCGCGATTCTCCTGCGGCCTTGCTACCCTTAGCTAGCAGAAGCTAAGCGCAGAAAAGTGTTCCCCAAATATGCAGGCTAGAACGATGTTATTTGCTTTTAATTATCCCAACGAAAATTTATACTCCCTCTGTCCCTAAATGAGTATCCATTTTCAAGAAATCTTTGTCCATAAATGAGTGTCTTTTTTTAACATAACTTTCTCCCTAATTGTTGTTTTTTTCGAATTTTTTTTTTCACCGGTTTCTTTATACGTGCAAAACTAAAGGTTTGGAAAGGAGATTACAAGATTATATATGAATCGTTGTTACCAAATTGTTCAAAAAGTTGAGATTTTCAGTGTCCCTTAAAATGAAATTTGGACACTCATTTAGGGACAGAGGGAGTAACATATTATTGATACACTATTATAAATATTACGTCATTAATAAGATAATTAAAAGTAGCTTAAAATATTTTTCAAAGTATATTCGTAGTAACAACGAAAATAGTGGGACTAATTTTCCGGGAGTGAGAATAGATTTCTCTGGTAACCACATGACATTATACTCACTTCACATATTATCAAAAGTAACAAGAAGATTATATAATTTGGTAAAAGTAAACAAAAATAGTCTCGATGGGCAACAAGCATAACAAGGCCACAACATAATCTTGCATTTGCCTACAAATTTTAGCTATGGTTGTTCAACCAACTTAGTAAACATAGCCCTTGACAAACAATTCCTTTTTCGCCTCCTCGGACTCTCCTTGACCGGTGTATTTCCCGAGCTGAGCAAGCGAGTTTGCATTTGCCCTTAGAAGTAGAGCGTCTTGAGCAGCCTTCACGTTCTCGGGTCTTCCTCCCCATGTCTTGAGGCACGTGTTCTGCAACGCACGTGCGTATGAGAAGGACACGTGCCATGGGTTGGGAGATTGGTTCATCATGTTCAAATTCAGAGTCGCTTCCACTTCCGATTGTCCGCCAGACAAAAACTGCAATAACAAAAACAAGAATTCGTCATTTCTTTAGCTTCCTAGGGAAAAAAAATAAAAATAAAAAAAATTGAATAATGATTTAACAAAGGTCATCTGAAAAGACCAAAATCTTAACGTTTAGGAAAACGTGTTGCAAAAACGCGCTATGACAATAACTTAACTAATAACTAATAGAAAGTTATTTTAAAACATGCGGTATTGTGAACAATGGCAAGTGTTGAAAATGCTAGTTTAAATGTTTATACGTGTCGGTATCAAATATGAATCACTGGTTTAAAGCATTAACACTGACACTTATAAGAAAACACGCGCTTTTTGAAAAACATGTTGTAAAACTCGTTTTTCATTAGTGTCAGTAAAGGAAAACTGGTCTTTTAATAAGACTGACTCATAAAAGTGGAGAAGGAAAAAAAAAAAAAAAAAAGAACTTGCCATGATTCCAGGAACTGCAGGGGGTACTCTTCTTTTGAGGAGATTGAGGGTGTACTCAGCAACTTGTTGTGGTGTGGCTCTTTCTTTGCATTCTGCACCAGGAGTGACCATGCTAGGCTTGAGGAGGATACCTTCAAACAGGACATTGTTCTGTGCTAGGTAGAAGAACACCTCTGCCCACACATGTTGAGCCACTTCAAAATTTCTGTCGATCCCGTGCTCTCCATCTAGCAAGATCTCCGGTTCAACAATCGGGACCAACCCGTTATCCTGAAAGAAAACAAAAAAAAAAAATTATCAAGAAAATCAATACCCGGATTCAGAAAAGCTATCTAAACTTTAAAGAAACTATCTTTTTGACCTGAGAAATGGCTGCGTAACGAGCAAGACCCCATGCAGCTTCCTTCACTGCAAGTGCAGATGGACCGTTGGGTATGCTCACCACTGTACGCCTGCAATTTACGTAAACACGGCCCTCAACAATGTCAGATTTATACATACATATATATGTGTGTATATACACACTCTATTATCTCTATTACCCTACTGCAACGTGCAATTTGTAACGTAAATCTGTAATCTGTCTGTATGAATAATATGTTCTCCTTCTGCCCGTGGATGCAGCTAACACAGGATGCAACCACACTATATAGCATAATCTAGTATCTTGGACAAACCAAAAAGGAAAGTAAGAACCTTAGTCAGGGACAGAGGGAGTATCTTTATTACCCTATTGCAACCTGCAATCTGTAATGTAATCTGTATTTTGTCTCTATAATAGAATTTGTTCTCCTTCGGCCCATGGACATAACTAACACACTGTTAATGAAGATCCATATAAATATGTGTTCTTTACTTGTGTTTACTGTTTTCTGTTTGTCTTTCCTGGTCAGTATAACATACATAATACACATGATCCATAATGGGACTACTGAAATTGAAATGTACCATTTGGCGAAACGAGCACCCTGTTGGTAGTAAGCAGCAGTACGTGAAGCAAGACCATCTAGTCCCTGACACCACGACTCATCATTCGAGCCAGCCAGAGGAACCAAACCCTGTCATATATATATATACACACTCATCATTCATCAATCAATCAGTAACAAACTATACATACACAGATACTGTAAGTATACAAACTGCTGATTTATGATCTTTTACCTTGTCAACTTTAATTCCGGGAACAATTTTTTGCTCGACAAGAATGTCAACGATTTTCTTGCCATCGACAGTGGATTGGTAAAGAGTTTCCTCAAAGAGGATGGCACCGGAGATGTAGTCACCGAGCCCTGGAGGAGTTACGAGCAGAGTTCTGTAAGCTTGACGGTTAGCTTCAGTGTTTTCTAGCCCGATTGAAGCTAGTCGCTTCCCACAAGTAGCGTTTGACTCGTCCATGGCTAAGATTCCACGCCCGGGTGATGCTATTGTTTTCTATATAAACAGAAGAAACAAAATATCAGAAATTTTCCCCAAATGTGTCTCAAATCTGTTGAAAGTTAAGACAGATTCAAGAACTTTTGGGTTTTTTCAAAGTTTCTGCATTAGTGTTTAATTAGTTTGTGGCTTATTTATTTTCCCTATCTTTTGAATCATACCTTTAAGTCTTGTAACTGTAAATCCTGGTGACACACATTAAGAACTAGTTGTGTTCTATAACAAAAAAATAAATAAAAAAATCATTTCATTACTTCTTCCTTCGTTTCATCATGAAAGTGGTATTTTCCTTATTAGTTCTTTTAAATTTAAGTGGCGCATTTCTAAATAAGGAAATAGATGTCTTGGTGTAAATTTAAGCACAGTTTTTTTAGAAAGTTTAATAAGTCAACTGCAGTACTTATTATTATGGGACTGGTAGTATCAGTATGAGGTTAGCTCAGCTGAAATTTTGACAACTAAATAAATGGCTTGGAGATATAAGTATATTGGATAAACAAACCAGTTTCAAACTTTTGCTAAAACAGAGACCTAAAAAAGATGATTCCGGCTTGAGTTACTATAGGTTAGTTAAGTTACTTGCTTATTAGAAATGTGACAGTTACTTTTGGGACGGGGAGAACAACATTCATAAGGAACATACCGCAGTTTTGACAAGTTCATCAGCATAGCTGGCACGGACGGAGAATTTAGAAGGTGCGAAACGGACAACGGAGAGGGAAGAAGATTGTCTGAGGGACGACTGACCCTTAACAAAGTCCGACTTGTCGAGACCGAGGGACGATGACTTGAGGAGAGATGCTGCTGCTGCTGCCATTTCTAAACTGTTTAGAGATTTTTCAGAATTAAGGCTAAAAATTAAGTTGAAGAGAAATATAGTGAATACAGTAGCAAGCAGGCACCCCTTATTGTTAAGGTGACATATAGTGTCTTTATAGTTCAAAAAATGGTTGGGTTTGCAAAAGATATATTTCTTGAGGCTATAAAGGTTTGGCTTATCAATGGGAGCCACGTGGGTTGATAACCTTTTGCTGACTTGGCATGCCAGCTCACTAACAGAAACAGACTTTGGATCATGTAGTGATGGGAGGACGTTAATTCACCCCCCCCCCCCCTCTATCTTCTTGGACAATGCTTCTTTTACTTTTCTTTATTATTATTTTTTTTTTTTGAAATTTTCTTCTTTTTTTTTCTGGATTTTCAGAACTAATGGTTGGGTTATGTTAGCATAAATGATTGAATGGCCCCAAGTATCAAGTTACTACCTCTGTCTCAAAATGAATTACCGAATTTGCTCTGGATTAAAAGCAAATTTAGTCATTTATTTTGGGACGGAGGGAGAGTATAATTTTAAGGGTATATTAGTCATTTACTATGCAAGTCCCCAATTGACCATAACAGGCTTATATACTTAATATGATACCAGATGAGGCCTATCCACACCATTTAGAAACCACACAACACATGATTTGCCCAAAAATAAAAATAAAAATTTGGAGTGATGTAGAAAAAGACTATATTACCCTTAGGCCAAAAGCTACTTGCAAATAAGTTACAATGATTGTACAAAAAAGAACTAAGAGAAGATACATTTGAAGTGTGAACAAGACTACATTACTCTCCAGAAACAAATTGGATTCCTGCTACTTCAGGTACAACTGTATAATCAACATTAAATAAAGCCGACTCTGAGTATAAAACCTCAACCAAAGTAACAACAATACGCGTAAATAATGTCTACAAAATCCTCATGGTAACACCCATCTTTCCGACCTTCAAACCCCATTCTTTACATGTGAATTGACAGCACGGGGCTAAAAGAAGTTTTGCATATTCGGAGTGCTTCTATCTAAGATAGGTAGAAGAAATCCAGAGAAACACGTAAGTTATGAGTGAGGTTGTCACTTCCAAACTCCTAAATCCTTTTACTACGGGTGGGATAACAGAAACCTTCAAGAACGTTCCCAGTATCCATGCGACAGCAAAAGTTCCAGCCCTGCACCATATTTAACAACTTCAGCTGAAAGAGAGAGTATACATTTATTCATTCGTTTCGAAGACAGATAAAAGTTAGACATGCTGATAGAATAAGTATAGTTAAAATGAGAATTTTAATGTGACATGAGTCTAGATATCCTTTTAAGTGGATATATTAGTGAAAATGTGAACATTAAGACAAAGGTTGAGTTGAACTTGAGCTCATTACACATTCTTGCCTCCTAGTAATTTTGAAGTTTTTGAGTTCGGTATTTGCCATCGAAGCAAATTTCTTAAAGAAAAAATCTCTCTCTCTCTCTATATATATATATACTCCCTCTGTCCTGCCCGAAATAGGATTTTGGTAGCTTTTTTTATACTTTGACCATGTAATTTAAATAAGAAATAATTATCTTAATATAAATTTAAAATTTGTTACTGAGAGTATTATTAATTAAGATACAGTAACAATTTTTAAATTTTTATTTAGATTATTATATTATCTTCAAGAGACTTGGTCAAAGTAAAGTCAAGTTTACCAAAATCCTATTTCGGGCGGGATGGAGGGAGTATATATATATATATATATATATATATATATATATCCATTGTGCACCCTAGTCTTTGATCATGAATGCAAGGAGGACTAGGCAAATTGCCATTTCTACATTGTTCCAGATAGTTACTATAGTCCAAACAGACTTCTTATTCTTTTGGACTAAGTAACTAATATAAAAGTTCAGTTGGAGAAGGATGTTCTGAGTAAAGTCAGTCAGACATTGTTGCAATCAGACTATAACCACGAACCAGAAGCATATAAGCTTCAATGAGATTTGTGACCTAAAGGATTCCCTATTTCATACCTTAAGGCTTAAGTGCATGTTCAATACATTTTCTTTCGTTGAAAAGAAAGACAAATATGACGTAGAGCGTCTAAGAAAACTACTCCATCCCAAAATAAGAGTCCTTTTTAACGAGGCAAATAATTTTACGTGGACCATTTGAATCTTATTAAAAGTAAGCGTTAAGGGTAAAAAGCTGAACTTTTGTTTGTCTAAAAGATTGGGCCCACTATGAATGCAAGTGTCCGCCAAAGTGTATATGCTACGTTTCTATGCCTAAAACGGAAAGGAGGGGGACACCTTTTGGGACATCCCAAAAAGGAATAAGAGACTGATATTTTGGGACGGAGAGAGTACGACCTACCCATATCGTAGCAAAACTGCTCAATCAATGTATTCTCATGCATGATCAACGGAGGGAATATCATGTTCTACATCTGCTAACACTGGTCGTTTAGTCATATATTCCCTTTAATCACACTATCACTTTATTCTTATGTTTCTCTCATTTCACACCCAACATTGATCATGATTTGGGCATTGATAAAAAGAAACTGATCCGGAATTACTTGACTAAAACTAACAATTTGTTGTTAGATTTTAACAAAATATTTGCTTTATCTAGTAATTCTTCCATGCTGAGAAACCTTCACTCTGGGAGTGACAAACTGATATAAAACACCATTATTAAACATATAATTATGCCCAGAATGATCAAAGAGAGAGTATGAAGCATACCCATAAAGAAAGGCCCATAGTTTGCTCTTCAACCGTTCATTTATGAAATAAATCGTTGCAATCAAAGAGATGGCTACTTGAAGTGTTGGCCCTTCTTCCGTCGGATACAGCACAGTAAGAGCTCCAAGTAACACAAAAGCAACGGAAGTCTTTATAATGAAGCTCATAGTTGGGGTTCGAAACCTGCTTGTGACGGTCTGAACAACAGGCGATTGTGTCACCTCCCTAATCTTTTTCTTGATGTTGATTTTTGGTTTCTTCCGGTCGTAAAACTGCTGCATGATTATTTTATCATGAGCGGATTCAATTGCATCTACACTTGGCTGGTGGCGAGCATATTTCTGAACAAGGAAGTTCCTAGCACCTTGGATTTCCTCTTCAGAAGCTTCGCTGCTGATTCCAAGTCGTTTATATGGGTCCTTTACGTTTATTCTTGGGAAAACAGCTGCAGTTGAAAAAAATAATGATAATTATACAAGTTAAGCATGGTCAATGTTGCAAGTCAGTGTTTGACATTTTCTTTTCCAAAAATAAAAAAGACCATTTTAAAACCCTTTTCCTTTTCCCGCCCAAAATTAAGGGAAGCTCTCTAACAACTATTTACACATCATTAGTTATATCCATCAGTGATTCTAATAGCCATCTGAAATATATTCCCGCAGCACTTAGATTATAAGCAACTATCCTTCATGGCTATCAGCCAGCTAATAAAAAAATCTGTCACAACTTCATCTAAGTATGAGAGGTGAAAACCATGTAAACATCTTTCAAGTCATTTCCCACATATTTGTATGTCGTAAGTAACACAGGGTATCACTTATCCAATCACCTTCATTAGTGGAACAAAGATATTCAAAATACTCTTTCATGAATGTTAAAACAAGGGCCACTTTACACCAGTAAAAGGCAATGAGCATACATATTGTCTTTATCCTCTAAATCATGTACTACCTCCGTCCCAGAGTAAGTGTCCACCTTTCCTTTTTAGTCTGTCCCAGAGTAAGTGTCCACTTCCTAAAATGGAAAAGAATCTTTACTATTCATCCACTCATTCTCTCTCATACTTTACTTTTACACTCACAACACCAATCAATTCACTATTCCCTACCCCACTTTTTCTTAATCCCCGTGCAAATGGAAGGGTGGACACTTACTCTGGGACGGAGGGAGTATAAAGTTTGCATATTTCAATCACGTGATTCAAGTTGTTAAAACTTGTGTAATCGCGAACTTCCACAAGCCAAACTCGTCTTGTAGACATAGAGCTAGGGATGGCAATCTATCCGAACCTGCTCCGTATCCGGGATACTCCGCACCGCAGCGGGGCGGGTTTGGTAGTCTTTTTTCAAAACCCGACGGGTTGCGGGGCGGGTTTGGTTGCACACCCCAACCCGCGGGGCCACGCCCCGTATACTAATATATGTAGTAAATTACTATAAATGTGTTGTAATTGTATACTTTGGGTGTGAATGGGATGGTTGAAATTATTAGATTGGACTTAAATTTGATACAATGTTGTAATTGTATATTGTTGGGCTGTTGGACTCTTTAAAGGCTGGGCTAAAGCCCCCAAAAAATTGTGATTACGAACCATACGGGGCGGGGCGGATACGGGTTTACTAGTTGGTGGGGCGGGGCGGGTTCGGTATAAGGGTTGTTCCTTGAGGGGCGGGTACGGTTTTGATCAAACCCGCCCCGTATCCGCCCCGTTGCCATCCCTACATAGAGCACATCAAAACATTCCATCTGTCATGGAAAGTTTGTCCCTTTTGACTTTTTATATGGTCAATACACGTTATCTTTGACCATATATTGGTGTCAATCTAATGATCACGATGAAGATCTAAAAATTGTTGTTGGTAAATCACTTAATGATTTATTAATAACAATTTTTAGAATTTCACTAGGATGATTAGATCGACACCAATGTTTGGTCAAAGTTCATTCGTGTTACCATAAAACGTCAAATGGGACAAACTTTCAGAGGGAGTATGGGATACCCAACGTCAATGCAACATGAAAAGTCAACAGTCATCATTCAGTCAACAAAATAACAGAGAAGATAAATAGTACCAAATGAGTCCTGTGTAGCATCACCAAACGAAGCATCCATGGCACACTTGATAAGAGGAGTCCTGAGTATAGTACATCTCTGTGCAGAACCAGCCCAATTATTTCTTCTACATGATGATCCGAATGGAAAATAAATCATCATGATAAATACCACGAAGCGTATAAAACTTCATTAGATGTACGAATTGAAATATACCTTTCTAGACAACATAACTCCCTTGGTTTGCCACTACTAGGGAGAACTGCAACTCGCTTATGAAATGGCCCTTGACCTCTTGGATGGAGGTGGATGCAACCCCTTGAGGGGCTTCCAGTCAATCCAGACAAACTCATATTTACCTTTAAAACAGCTAGGGCAATTCTTCTTAAAATGCTACCCTGACTTTACCAAGGTGATGACAATTTAATGTCAGCAATATATAAACAAACACAAACATCAAAATCATACAAAATGGAAGCTTAAACAACTTAAAAAATTAAACACGACAATTTTTCCTTCTCATGAACAGAAAATGTGCTCACTCCATCGCAACTGAAAAGGTACACCTTCCTTTTTAACGTGTCCTAATTGTAACACACACTGTTCATGAAACTATTTTTCTACACAATGCTTTAATAACCTTGGAACTTGTGCTGAGAACAATCACGTTATATCAACTAAATCAACTTGAAACTGTAGGCACACAATATAGGGTAATCTAGACAGTTAGTGATAATTCAACCATTCCTTTTTTAAGCTAGAGAATTAAGTCAAATCTAGCTCGTCGTCAAGTGGGACAGAGCGAATACAAGTTTACGCGTAGTGCAGTATTACATAGCATAGCAAAATGACCAACACGACGATGTGTGCTTAAGGAAATGTCATTCGTGAATATAAGTACCCTCCATCCCAAAATGATCTTCCCACTTTTTTGCCGTCACTACGAATGAATTTGAGCAAAAACTAAAGGTTGATTTAGTTATACTAATGGAAACCTAAAACTTGTAACTGACATACCATCAATAATACTATTAATAACAAGTTTTTAGATTTTCATTAAGATAATTACTGCTCAAAGTTCATTTGTAGTAACGACAAAAGAAGTGGAAAGATCATTTTGCAATAGAGGGATGAAAAATTATTTATATACTATGGATAAGGACTAAAAACCGAAATTGAATTCCTAAAACCACATACAAATACAAGTCCAAGATATCTACTTACAGTTAGTTACCATAAAAAGGAAAATAAATCCTGCATATCAACTACAGGAATTGAATTGAATTGAATTAGGAAAATTGAAACCCAACTAAATCCTGCGGCACACAAAAGTGACTTTAAAGATTACCAAAAAAAAAAAAAATGAGTAGAGGAACTGGATTACGAACTGACCTGTTGAAGAAGGAATTTGTTCCAATTCGGTCCGAGGATTTGACCTAATTTATGATAAGGAAAAAAAAAAGAGAAATGAAAAATGTATACTATGCCCTAATGTTTTACTAATTAGGATATTCAAAGTGACAATGGGTAGGAATATACAGCAACGGATAGAGAAGAAGATGCAGCAGATTATTTGTGTTTAATAATTTATAACAGCCAGTTAAACATAAATCCGTTGTAGTCTAGTTGGTCAGGATATCCGGCTCTCACCCGGAAGACCCGGGTTCAAGTCCCGGCAACGGAAGTTTTTCACTTTTTCGGAATTACAAATAGAATACTACTCAAAATGAGTGTCTTTTTTTAACATAACTTTGTCCCTAATTGTTTTTTTTTGAATTTTTTTTTCACTGGTCTCTTTATACGTGCAAAACTAAATGTTTGGAAAGGAGATTACAAGATTATATATGAATCTGTGCCACCAAATTATACAAATAGTTGAGATTTTCAGATGTCTCTTAAAATGAAATTTGGACACTCATTTAGGGACAGAGGTAGTAATTTTTTACTTCATTTCTTCCCAACACCACATTTTCTTATGACAAAATTAGACTTAACAAACTGTTTAAAATTTAACGGGAGTCAACATGTCACTCTCGTGTTCAAAAATAAGGTTTCGTAGGTAAGGTTATATAAACTTATCAAACAGTTTAAAATTTTAAAAAGAAATCAGATTGTCACTTGCATGTCGAAAATTTAGAGGTAAAAAGTGTCTTTTACACACTAAAACTTATTTCGGGCTTGTTTGGTAGAGCGGCGCGTTCAAAACGCAGTGAAAAAGAATCAGTTTTTTGCTAATTAAGCGTCTCAATAGAGAGTTTTTGAGTGGAGCTTTTCAAAAATCTAAGTCATTTTTAGCCGCTCCAAATAGTAGCGTCCAAAAAACGCTCCGTTTTGAAAAATCTCAATTTTTGAAACTGTGCACCAGACGAGCCCTTCATCTCACAAATTTAATAAAAATTAACATGTCACTTGCATGTCAATATAAGGTAATGTAGTGCAACAGTTATAATCATGTGTACACGTGTGTGAAAAAATAATTCAGGCGATGATTTTTCTAAAAACAAAAGGAAAACAAATAATGGCCACAAGTGGTCCCATGCGTTTCTCCCATATAGAAAGACTCAAGCAAACGTAGTTCGCAAATAAAGAGATAGATAGGGAAGGAATTTAAACCAGATTCAGAAACTGAAACACATAATGAATTTGGAATCTCTCTTGCGTCTCTAGACTGACTTGTGAAACCCCTCTTCTAGTCAAGGAATAAACCATATTAAGAAAATGGAACACATATCTCATACGAAACAACCAATACAAATTCACAATATTTACAAAATTTATAAAAAATATAAACATGAAGATAATGTTTAACATACGCAAGTTTAACTCACTTATATTTTAGTCCCCAGCAAAGTCGTCACCGTGAGAATATGAGAAAGTAGCATTCTTTATTTCGTCGAGTCGCCACATGTAATTTCATGGATCATAAAAACATATTTAACGGGTTTGGGGTTAAGTTATGGAATTGGAAGGTCAAGTAGTACCGATTTCATTCAATCAAATATTAGTCTTGCTTCTAAATATTATCATCATGTTCATAAGCAAATAAAACTAATAATTAAATTCTTAATTATTGGGGATGTCAGATTATGTGTTTCGAGACATCTCTATGAAATAAAGAGACTCTAGACTAATAATTTTTTATGGGATTACACTGATCTAAGGTACGATAGAATAGATGGGAAGAGAAGATAAAAAGTGTAGGGAGATTATCCTTGATGAACACAAGATTCTGAGTGATAGCCTAGACAAAGTCTAGAGATCCAAATCACCAACTTTATGGACGGATTTGAAGAGAGAATTTTAGAGAGAACTAGAGAGAGATATGGAACTTTTGCTGGAGAGATCCACCGAGAAAATGATTCTCAAGTTCGGTAATAGACAGAATCCTTAATTCAATAGGTTTAAGAGGTTAAGGAACTCTCTAGGAAGTCATAAAGTTAGGTTGTTCCTGGATTAGGAGAGTGGAGGCCAAGAAAGAGATCGAAAACGATAAGACAAGTGAATCAGGTTTGAAATCTTGGGAGGTAGTCTCGTATGAGACACGTTGTCTCGTACGAGACAAGTAACACAATATCACTGTTATGTGTTATCTAGAATGTTTGTTAGTCAGTTAAGTCTAAAACTAACGAAGTTAGTCAAAAACCTAACAGAACGTGATGAAACTAACAGATTTTCATCAAATCATAAAGGCGAGACCAATAGTAGTGCAATCATAAAGTGATCGTTCGGAATGGGGGTGTCTACAACTTTATCTGTGGCAAAATATTAATCCAGGTCCTTAAGTGTAGGACATACTCCCTCTTTCTCACCCGAAATAGGATTCTTTTTCATGACACAGGGATTAAAGAATAGCAATACTTTATTGGAAAAAGTGGTTTAAAAAATAGGTATTGTGAGTATAGAAAGCGAAAGTGTGTAGGGAATAGTAAGTGAAAAGTTGTTGCGAGTATGATAAATGGGTCCTACTAATATAAGTAGTAAAAACTTTTCATTTTAGGATGTCTTATTGTGAATACCTCGTTTTGATGCAACAACGCATGAGAAGTTTCAAGAATAATAATAATATGTCGGATCAGAATGGAATATTTGTTGGGTTTCGTGCAATCATGCGCAGCGGAAGATAGACATGAATAAAACCCAATAGCGTAGATCCGCTATGAACAATAATTCATAATAACAAGATGAAGGAAACTAACCCTTGTAGATCGTTATGTAAAACTTGGATTAGGCGTTAAGATGAACGCCCTCTACCGGTGATCCACACAACGAACAGATTTCAAGAACGCCTTCTTGAACTTGACTGCTAGGTCTTCGGATTGATCAACGATGTTGAAGAACGATTCTTCAAAGCTCCTAATTATTATTGTGACTTGATAATTGAGATTAATCAATCACAATAACCCAAGAATATAATGTGTGATTTCTTTCTCTAAGAAAGACTTTGGAATTGATCAAATCAACTACTCAGGAACAATTCCCGTCAGTCTGTATTTATATTCAAGGGGTTTCAGAAACCCTTTAGGAATTAGGTTTTCTTTGTTCAACAAGAGTTTTCCTAAAAACTGATTCTGCCGGCAAAACCATCCGTACGGATGTTTCTGGAAGCATCCAGATTCAGCCGTACGGATCCTTTAGGCAGGACCCATTTTACTTCGTTTTTTCGCTCCTTTTAATTATTCGTTCTGCGTGTGTGACCCAATAGGATTATACTAAGTTGGCAACGAGTCCGAACCAGTCAAACCTCGTAAGTCATAAGCGGACTCTAGCAAGCCATTATGACTACCCAATTAGTATAACTTTGAACTCCAAAGTTTCCTAAAATAGAACATAACACAATCTCTTTGTTACACGACGTCTATTGAACGTAAGCCATGGTCAATGGTCAACTTACATTTGTTCAATGCTTTCTCGATCCCGAATGTATTGATAATACAAATCTTATTTGAGCACGGCCATGCATTTCATCAATACCATTCATCGAGTGGCCAAAGCTTGACATCTCTCTTGACGAGGAACAAATCCCATCTTGGCTTATTACTCTTCCCTACATGATTCCGATTATGCCAATCATATTTTTTATAGCTATCCGGTTAGGGATAACGTTTGAATACGTCAAACATAATGTTCATCATGTGGAAGACTGTAATAACCTCAGGTCTAAAGATTCCAGTGATATAACTATATGAGACTTAATTATGACATTGTGACCATGACATAAATCTCATAGGGGTCAGTCCAGTATTTGTTCTCCAACAAATACCCATAAGTCTAATTGTATCCCATACACCATAATCATCATATGATTATCTATTAAACTTATACTAATAATTAATTACAATTATCAGGGACGGGGATTATTATAATAAACATGCAAAAGACATAATAATCAAACATTCAATATCTTTATAAATAATAACATTTGTTTAACAAACAACATGCCTAGGGCATAACACCAACAATATTTATAATGGACTAGCTATCTTGTTAAAAGATTTATTTTATGTGAGAGTCGTCATGCCGCTTTGATATAGCCAAAGCATTTAAAAAAAACTATGCATGTTAATAGGGTTTGGAAGTCAAGTTACAACAAAAGAAGAATATTACAGTGACCACTCCTATCACCTGCCGGGTTGTTCTTTCTATCGTGATTAAGGGGTGTTTATGTCTGCGGTGTGTTTACGGGAATAGTAAGAAGAAGCAGGATCATGTATAAGGTGGAGGGGAAAGAAAGAAATAATAGGATAATCATATTCTAGAACGATGACTACACCATCGACATGATCATTGCGCATTCATTAACGTTCATCATATGAGATTAATTGATCACCGGACATCATAAGTACAACATGAATAAGACATAATTAAAGATGTAGATAATATGACCTAGGTCTACTTTAGGTTTCGAAAAAACCCTAGACCATCATATGTCTATAACGGGTATTGAATAACGATAATAACGAGATTTAGCAAGAATATATTGATAATCTATATCTAAGTATATTATACGAATAACGTGAATAAAACCCTAGCTCTAGCAATATATACTAAGAGCACTAGATCTAAAGAAGAACGTAATAAACTTTAAGAATACTTTACCGAGATTGGTGTAGAGGGTTGAAGGTTTTCTTCATACCCTGAACCAAGTCTGGTTGGTGGGGTTGTGGATCTCTTTTATGTTCAAATAAGTGTGAACGATTAGGGTTTTGGGAGAGTTTTGGAGAATTTCAGTGTCAGTTTTGACTACAGAACTCGCAGAATGAATGATCCAAAAACTGATGATCTAAGGGCCTATTTATAGAATTTTGGAGCCGCCAAAAGTGGTTGCGCACCATTGTCTTCTCTTGGCTTGGAAATCACATATATGATAAGATCTGATATGTATTTATCTCAATTTTCGTCTATCTCTTCATTTGAAGGTTCACTACAACAACAATGGCTTTTCCCGGCACTTTTTCAAAAGTGTCGCTAAATTTTTGGCACATTTTCATAAGTGCCGCTAATTTTCGGCACTTCTTAACAAGTGCCGCTAAATTTCCGGCACTTTATTATAAAGTTCCGGAAATTAGCGACACTTATGAAAAAGTGTCGGAAATTTAGCGGCACTTTTTTATAAAGTGCCACTAAAAACAAGATGTTTGTTTTGAATTTTTGATTTAATTTTTAAATTTAATCATATTTGTAATGTAACTTTGCTTTAATTTGTTACTTATGTTAGGTTTTTATGGACTGTAATAATAGAAATGCCCTAATATAAGTTTTTGTTTTGTAATAAATAATTAGATGTGAAAATTAATAATAAAAAATGATTTAGCCTAACGGTAGAATGTGTGTTTTGTTTGCAAGAGGTATTGTGTTCAAATCTAGGTAAGTTCAACAATTTTTTATTTAAAATATGGCACTTTAAAAAGTGCCGAAAAATTCCGGCATTTCTGAAAAGCGCCGAGAAATTCCGGCACTTTTAAAGTGCCGGAAAGTATCGCCTACACCACTTTTTCGGTACTTAAAGTATTGCCGACACCACTTTTTTCGCCACTTACAAAAGTGCTGGAAATAGCTTTTCCGACATTTTTTTCACATTTCCGACACATTTTAAAGTGCCGCTAAAAGTCATTTCGTTGTAGTGGTTCTAAATGCCTAGGAGGTTGTTGGAGGTTCCTAGAACGCTAAATCAACCTTTTTTTAGAATGGGTACTAACACCTATAATATTATTATCAATCTAGATAAACTATTACAAGATCACAGCAATCTATGATGCACGAATTTCAGCACAAAATTATTGATTGTGCAAACCTCAGATTTAGAATTATTGATATTTGTCTAAAATAAGGAATGAAAATCTATATTTCGCGAATACATTATGTCATTGGCGGACCTAGGTACTAGGCTAAGGAGGCCGCGGACCCCGCTTGTCAAAACATGCACTAAATTTTTTTTCTTGCCCCCTTATATTAATAAAAATAATTTTGCTCCATTTAAAAAAAATCTTGAGTCCGCCAATTAAGTACTCCAAATCAATAATTTGCATCCATGTTAAATTCTTATGGTGGTAGGAAAATGTACTACAAAAGGGGTAAATGAATGAATACGTTATACGTATACCAGAAGAAGAATGTAGAGCGTGAAAATGGAAGTGTGATTATGGTTAACAGTCAACTCTGACTCTAGGCATATGGGACCTAGATAGATCTATGCAGTTTCACAAACAACACACATGACTGACACTGGCAGACAAAAGAGGAAAAAGCAAGTCCTTGCACTTGCCACTCTCACACACTATACACACACATAACAAAACACGCACTTTACTCACAGCAGTGATAAAAATATCCAGTATCCACACGCGCAGCGTTAAGTAACGCTCTTTGATTGTGCCTATTAGCTCCCTCCTCCCCCATTTGTTTTTTTTTATAGATCAAGGCTCAAAACACCAATTATCTACTACTCCCTCCGTCTCAAAATAGATGTCGTTTTGAGAGTTAATTTTTGTCTCAAAATACATGTCGTTTTACTATTTTCAAGGCTATTTTGTTGTTGTATACCAACTTTACCCTTATTAATGATAGTAGACTATCTCTTAAATATTTATTTAATTGCCTAGGTAATTGAATTACTTTAGGGGTTTTTAAGATTTTTTCACCTACATTAATTATATTTCTTAATATGTGTGAAGTGGTTGAAACGACATCTATTTTGAGACGGAGGGAGTACTATCTAATACTATGTACTTTGTCTGTCTCAAAATACAAATTAATACTTTTTTCACATAATTATTATTATCAAATGTGAGTGCACATAGATTAAGAAAATATGTTGGGAAAGTAAGTATTGTGAGTGTGTAGGAAAGAGAAAATAAGTTAGTGGATAGTTGTTGTGAGTGGATAGTAGAAATAAAAGTGAACATTTTTCGGTAACTAGCAATAAGTATGAGACGCTCAAAATGAAAACAAGTGGCGATAAGTATGAGACAGAGGGCACTGGCGAAGCTAAGGCTAAGCCAAGGGGGTCGGTCGACCCCCTTGAATTTTCGAACGTGTCAATTTTAGTACCTTTAAAATTTTAAAAAATGACATTTTACTACTAAAAATGATGAATATACTCATTTTGACCCCCTTAATTTTGAGAAAAAAATGCACTAAATTATTATATTGACCACCTTGTATACTAAATTTGTAGCCTCAACTTTAATACTTATTCCACAAACAACTTTGACCCCCTTCCCGAAAAATCCTGGCTTCGTCACTGACAGAGGGAGTATCATATTGTGAGTTAATTTTTGTTTCAAAATACTTGTTGTTTTATTATTTCGATTATTTTTATTGTTGTATACTAATTATACCATTATTAATGATAGTTGAGAGTCTCATGCACAAGCATTTTATTGCTTGAGTAATCTATATTACAATACAAAGCAAGAATAAACCGTTTTACAAAGAGAGGCTGAGATTGCTTCTCAAAATTTGATCGAACGACCTAAGTTGATCCTAATAACCCACTCCCATGAAAACCGTCAGACAGTTAACTCCCTCAAGTAACCTCCTCACCTTTGTTAACTTACCGTGTATCTTTTCTCCCCCCACTACTCGACTTAAAAATTAATGTGATTTTGGGTTATGAAAAAAGAGGAAATTGAGTTGAGGTTAAGGAGTTTTATGCGAGAGGACAAAATTAAATAAGATTCTTTATTCCTTCTCATACTGTCACCGTGCCAGTGGCACGGGTAAGAATACTAGTTGGATAACATTAGTGGTATATGAGACTTATTCACATGCATTAATTACATTTTTTAATATGTGTGACTATGTCTAAAACGACATGTATTTTACGACAAAAAAGTACATTTCAATTAATGATAATGATAATAATAATCATGTTCATAATAATTATTTCATTAATTATTTTCTATCGCATATACTCTCTTACACCAGTTACTATACGCACATGACCTAAATATTGGAGTATATTTTTCTTTATACAGTAATGATTTGTACAATTTAAAATGAGACGAAGGAATATAATAAATACTACTATTGCATTTGGCAATTGGGATGGAGACACATATTCTTTTATTTCATCAATACTCCCTCTGTTCAATTTTTTTTTTTAGTACGAAAAAATTTGAGTTATAATTTGAGTTTGTTTCAATCATCTTAATAAAAATATAAATTTGTTATTGATATATCATTATAAATATTACAAATAACAACTTATAATTTACTTAAATAATTAAATTAAGTTATATTAAAATTAAAATTATTGTTCTGAGTGTTTTCATGCTAATATTAAAGAGTGACAAAAACTTGTGTGAAACAGATCTCTCAACAGAATAAATGGTTTTCCCTCTATAGGCATGGCGGGGCAAACCCATTTTCTCTGTGGTCAACATCCGTCTCACATTTAAGACCGTTTCACACAATGATTTATCTCATTTAATTAAGACTCGGGGAGTATTTAATTTATGAGAGTTTCACCTCAAAATAAATGACTCTCATCTTTCAATGGTTAAGCGGAGTCTAAATCCTCCGTACCACTTTTGTGTGCCACTCCATGTACTACACGTGATCTAGTGGCTCACAGTTATTGAGATTTACATTATATTAATATTATCAAACATGTGAACGGTTAGATTACAAGTGGTACATAGAGTGGCACACGAAAGTGGTACAGGAGATCTCGACTCGGTTAAGCGGGAGTATGATTTTCATTTCGAAAAAAAAGTGGGAGCGATTTTAGTTTAAAAATGGTAGGTACCTAAAATCCGAAAAAAAAAAAAAAAAAAAAAACTTACATTAGTCAACACTCAAGAGCACCTGTCTTCTCCAAACTTCTTCTCAAACTTAACAAATTAATTAGGTTTGGTTTTACTCACTCCCTCCTTCTCCATTCACCAAATTTGCCATCAATCTCTTCCTTGTTTCCTACAATAATTATTGTTAATCAACAATACAATTATTGTGATTTCATTTTGGTGAGATCACAATAATTGTGTTGTTGATACTTTTTTTTTTGTTTTTTTTTTGTCATGAAATAAATTTCTCTCCTTTTTTTTTTTTTTTTTTTTTTTTTTTTAACAAAATTAGCTATTTATCTTATTAGAGAAATAGGCTCAGGGCCTATGAAATTGTGGTACATTTTTTGAGCAAGGTTCGCATTATAATGCTCAAAATTGACTACTTCCCTATCTACTTTAATAATATGAAAATTATTACATTGTAGAATGAGTAATCTAATATCTGAGATGATAGAATCTGTTGACATGTCTTTGCGTCTTGGGTCTTGTATGTAGTCCCTCGCATGTGTCGAGTCTGTGAGAACGATAAAATTTGCATGATTGTTTTGAACTGCCCATTCTAGACCTTTCAAGATCGCCAGACATTCTGTTTGTGTGCTAGATAGAGATCTACATGCGATACTTCCAGCAGCGATTATGTCATTGTTGGGGTCCCACAGTTCCAATCCTAGACCAGCCCATCGTGCATTTTGTTTCCATGATCCATACGTGATGAGGATTTGGACATTGCTGCGATTCAGCGTTGTTTTCTCTCCATTGTTGAGAGCCGTTGTTTTCTCTCCATTGTTGAGAGCCGTTGTTTTTTCTCCACTGTTGAGAGCCCATGTTTATTTGTTTGTTTGTTGTTTTTATCGTTTTGCAATTGCGGCGAATATCACATTCATTCACAATGAAGTGGATGTTACTGTTCTTGCTACAAAAAGATGTTTCATGTATTTTGAGATGAATGGTGAGCGTCTTCTAGTTAACCTGGATTTCCTAACATATCGAGTTCTCAGCGCTAAATTTTTTCTGATGGAAATGCCAAATGGAGACCGTGTCCAAGTTTAGAGATTTGATTGTCTCCAGATTTAGATCGAAAAGATCATTGTTGTAGTGTAAGGAATGGAACTTCTAACGATATTTGGGATGAGTTTCGACTTTTGTGGATTGCCATCTCTTTTCTTGTTATAAATGAAAGTTATTTTGTTTTGCTAAAAATAAAATAAAATAAAAAAAACACTCAAGAGCACCTAATCCAAATTGCTCAAGAAAAAGAAAAAAAGAAAAAACAAGAAAAACATGGTGTCTCTTTCTCTCTCCTGATTTGGTGTAAAATAATTAAGTCGTGTCACCGAAAAGTAAAACCCCACGCAAACACACACACACACTCACACAGTAGTCGTCGTCCTTTCTTTCTCTCTTGCTTTCTGCTTGGTTTCGTCTCTCCCTCGACTACTACTTCACCTTTTTACACCTTTTTTTCATTTTTCGCCTAACTAAACGACGCCGGTCTGGTCAAACAATGACCTCACCTCCCATTTCCTCCTGCCTCAAACACGGGTCAAAACCATTGCGCGATTGTTGCTACTCAGAAATCTAGGGTTTCCGCTGCCGATCCTTCTCAATTCTACATGGAGCAGCTCAATTACCGCCCCGATGGTGTTGCCGGAGCTGTTAGGCAAAGCTCTGACCAGGCTGTAGGAACTGCGGATGCTCCGAATGTCCAGTCGTCGGAGCCGATTCGGGAAATGAACGACTCGAAGCTCGTCGGAGCTCAGGCGGCTGTGTCCGCCGGGGTTTCTGTTTCTGGAGGTGGATTTAACTCGATTTCTGCGCCTGTCGCTGGAGATAGTGGTACGGTCAAGCGGAAGCGAGGGAGACCGCCTCGAGGCCAGCCGCCTGCTAAGAAGATTAGAGAGGATGAGGAGGAAGATGTTTGCTTTATCTGCTTCGATGGTGGGAGCCTCGTTCTTTGTGATCGCCGGTCAGTTGGTTTATTTATCTGTATGAATATTGTTAGGTTCATTTATGAAGTGACTGTCGATATTTAAAGTAGATTTTTATTTTTTTCATCGTCTTACCCGAATCTAGAATTAGAAGCATCTGATTGGACATAATTCAATGATAATTAGGGTTGTTTTGGTTGTAGGGGCTGTCCGAAGGCATACCATCCCGCTTGTATCAAAAGAGATGAGGCATTTTTTCAATCCAAGGCTAAATGGAACTGTGGTATGCTGCCATTTGTGAACTGCAACTGTTCCTTCCCTTTCTATGCTCCTTTACTGTTGTCAGTTATGTCGTTTATCTATTGCATGTTTAGTAAGAGCTTTACCACTGCGAAAAATTGTCTCATTGAATTTCAAATATGTAGCGCAAGAATGAAAACTGCATTTTTCTCATTAAACTGTGTGTCATCATCCTCTTGTTTCATCTGGTGTGGTGGGGGCGTGAGTGCGGCTTTAGTCTTAACGTGTACATGTGCACATTGGTGTTATGGAAAGAAGGATCAGAATTTTCAAGAACATGTAAATCGGTTACTTACTGAATGAAATGAAAGAACCTCCAGTTGCCTTCTGAAACACAGTGAAAGAATTAAACTTGCTGAGCACGCGTGAGTATCCAGTTCCGAATGCCATTGGAATGGGATACTCCCAGCTCGACACGTCTAAGTAGCAAACGCTATTGTCTACGCAATTTACAACCTAGGTTAAATACTATCCCTCTTGTTGGACCTAGAAGTTTTGGGTATAGTCTATACTTCACTAATAAGTATCCCGTAACTTCGTTTATTGTAGTATGAAGAAAGTACCTGAATCGAAGTCCCTTCTGGTCTGCCATTAATTTTATTACCTAATGTGGAAGTAATTTCGCTAACACCGGTCTTATTGTATACTATCTTATTAAGGAATCTCATGTTTTAGTTGATCTAGAATTGGTGTGTTTATATCCTCTATTACTTGAATGACAAGCGGGACCATCTCGAAACTAACAAGTGAGATGAGATGAGATACGGGATACATTCCTACTCCTACCACCACATAATTGAGAAATTGTGGCAAAGATTTGAAATATGGTTTATATCACCTCTCTACGACTGCACTAATATACAGATTATAAGGATTCAATCCTTGTAACAACTGAAATAAAATTCCTATAGTCTTCATTTATGCATTGACTTCAATGAAGTGTTCAAACTTACACCATTGTCCCCCAAGTAGTCAGAACAAGGCCACTGGAGGTTGCGGGTGTACATCTAGTCATCTGTTAGGTGTTGGTAGTTTGACAGGTGTCGTAAGAGCCTTTATTGGAGTGTTGGTGAAGATTTGTTGATCAGAAAGGGTGTATCAGGTGTGTTTTATCATTTATGTTTGTTTCTTCACCTAGTGGGCTTCAGCAATTCTTGGTATGTGTGATGTTGGTGTTCTTTTGGTGCTGGTTTCTTTAGGTAATCTAATGGGGAGTTAGATGTGTCACTAGTGCTCAAGTGTAAGATCATCTGTTCGTTGAGAGAATAATGCTTTGGCAAAGAAAAAAATATCGCTAAAACAGAAAATCAGGCACATTGCACATTGCTCTTCGTGTACATACTCATATTCATGTATATATACATATATCAATAACATACTCCCTCCGTCCCACCTCACTTGAGACTTATTTCCATTTTGGTCCGTCCCACTTCACTTGAGACTCCCCAAAATGGCATTCTTTTTATAATTTTATATTCAATCTAACCCACCCACTCATTCTCTCTTCATTTTCCACCACACAATTTATTCAACCAACTTACTATTAACCCCACTCATTCTCTCTCTTCATTTTCTACCACACATTTTCTTTATTTTATTCTTTTTCCTTAGTTATTGTGCCCACCTCTTAGGTCTCAAGTGAGGTGGGACGGAGGGAGTACATATATACATATATACATATATATATACACACACACATATATATATACATGTATATACATATATATATACATATATACATATATACATATATATATATACATATATATACATATATACATATATACATATATATATATATACATATATAGGGTCGTGCTCCTGTGAGAAACTAAATATCGTGAGAACTTGGATACATTAGGTAAAAAACTAATGTATCCAATGGTTCACTTGGATACATCATTGGATACATTACTTGGATACTTTAGGTAAAAACTAATGTATTCAATGTGCACTTGGATACATCATTGGATACATTAAGTTCTCACGGTTCTCACGATATATATATATATACTCCCTCCGTCCCGCCGAAAATTGCAAAAAAAAATCATGGCACAAGAATTAAGGGAAAAGTGAAAAAGGTGATGTGTTGTGAGTGTTGATAGTTGAGTGGGAGAGAGAAAGTGGGGTAGAGAATAGTTAGTGGGTTAGTGGATGTGAGTATGAGAAGTGGGACCCACTAATTAAAAAGTATTAAAAACTTTCCATTTATGGAATGTGCAATTTCTATGGGACGCCCATTTTGGTAAGTTTTGCAATTTTCGGTGGGACGGAGGGAGTATATATATATATATATATATACACACACCATTTCACTTAACCATGTTAAGAGTGCATAATTTAAGATGGTGCTTGTTCCATCTTTTACACAATAACAATCCATACTACCATATCAATTCTCCCTATGAAGTATACTCACAACCTTATATCACTTGCATTCTATAATCATAATCAAATACCAATATACACCATTTCACATCAATGATTTATTGCCATTTCATAAAAGAATGCACACATTTTTCATAATATCAACACTTTATCTTTGATCTCATTGACATGACATTACTGAAGACTTTCATTTTAAACCACATTTAATCCAAAATATCTTCTTGTGGTGAACTAGCACACAAGATCACTTTCTTAGTAACTTCAAGCATTTCACAACACTAATTAACAAGTAAACCACTCATATGTACAAAATGTACAAGTTCTACTAATACATGTAATGGTACCTATACTATATTTAATGACAATCCCTCTTTCTCTAAGCCGAAATCATTCTTGTAGCATAAACACAAATATCATATACAACTCATATGTACATAGCCATGTACTTTCCATTTAATTTATCACACTACTATTTTTATAGATATTCATGTCCAACACTTCCAGTAATTATACAAGTACTTGTACTCTAGGTACAACCCATCAATTCGTTATAATTCACAATCTCATATATACCATTTCTACCACCCTTCCTTCATTTAATACCAAAATTATGGTATTGGCACAAAACATCAATAACCAAATACATTCCATGAAAAACTCATTAAAGTTCTAATTATATCAATTATAAGTTTAAGATACAAAGAATTCCATGTAAAACATGAAATACAAGTGTAAGATATGATTTTTTTTTTTACCAAACGCTTATTTATTCCAAATCTTTAGGCTCTCCAATCCACTAATCAATTATAGAAGACGGCCATTCATCAAGAACATTTTCTAATCATAATAAACACATAAGGAAGTTAACGTCAATGCCAACACAAAGTTAATTGCATTAACATCTTATTACACCAGTTCAACACCACATCAATGAGACAGGAAATCTGGGAATAATCATTAAGTATTCAGATTAGAAAACTAAATCTATTGGAAAGGTCTCTGAAAAACACTCAGTTTAGACCCAAGAATTACCCGATTCCGAGTCTGGGTGAAATAGTTGTGAATTTTTCTAAGTTAACACGTTTTATTATCATTTACGATGACCAGGTTTAGAAAACATGTCTTATCTAAATATACGAACACATTCAAGACCGGAAACTTGTTCCATTTTAAAGATCTCGAAAATATAGTCAAGTTGGACTCGAAAATCACCCAATTCCGATTTAAAACGAAGAAGTTATGAGCTTAACTAGTTTTATTACTATGACAGTGACCAATCTGAATATTTTTCAGAACAAGGGACCAAATTTCAGTAATTGCAGGGACCTAAAAAGAATTTGTATGAAACCAGTGACCTATTTGAAATTCTCGGAAATAGGTTTCTTCAACCTCAGAATCTGCCCCAGCAACCTTGACTACGTGCAAAACTTTGATTTTTAACATTTATCCTTTAATCACTCCATATAATATACATACACCCACACATGTCAATTTCAAAGTAAATTTAACAAATCAATGAAAAACTAACTAAATCAATCCAAACCAAATCAATTTCATTCATTTAACTCTCACTTCACAAAGAAATTCACACACTCTTTACATGGATGGACAATTCAATAACCCAGTCATAAACACATACCTATATAATTTGCACATGTATAGCAGATTAATTAACCTCTAACATCAAATTACTTTCCCAATTCTATCAATAACTAAGAATATATTAAATTGTTGAATTACCTAAAAAAATTCCCTAGCTCCTTTCTTTTTCTTCTTTTTCCCTTTTTTTTTTTTTTTTTCTTTCTTTCCTTTCTCTCTCTCTCTCTCTCAATGGAAAATAAAAATGATCTGGGAACCTCAAAGGAGTATTATGATCAGGATGTACAAGTGAAGATGGAGTCATGCCTGGCTCCCTTGAAATTGAGTTAGTGTTAATATTCCCCCCCCCCCCCCCAAAAAAAAAATAATGCACATAGCCAATTACAAGAATACCATCTATGGCCCTACATTTATCTACTTAATAATTGTATATTGAAATTATATCTTAATTTGTTAAGAGTACACAATAGTGTATACTCCCTTAATTCCCGTGCACAACTCATTTTGTGCACATAGGTATGGGACGAATGTAGTGTGTGTATATATACCATATTGAAATTATATCTCAAATTGTACATTTCCTTACCATGCATACAAAATTAAATTTTTCTCACATAATTGACTCAAATTCCACCAATTTCACTTAACAATAATTTACACTTGTAAATTATCTCAATCATTTAAACATGGACACAAAGGCCCAAAACTCATATAATTGCTTAATTTTGTTAATATCCACAATATTTTACCCTTTCTTTCTACATCTCATTTCAACACAATATGCAACATAATGAGAAGCCTTAAAGCATTCTTATTCCATATCCCATTCACACAATTTCTTCTCAAGTCCAAGTAACACACTTAGCACATGAAGTATACGTTTCATCATATCAAGTGACATGTAACATTCACATGTAAGTCAAATTGCTTGAGCTTGATAATAAGATTAAACTTGAATTTTTGAAATAAGATGATTATGAATTTCAAGAATTCATGATCGTTACACTTTGATACTGAGGCTGCCAACTCTCAGTGTTTCAAGGCCATCCCTAGTTTCTTAGTTTGGGATTAAATGAATGATGTTTGACACTAAATATGAATCCCTTTGATTTGAACTTTAAAACTATATTTATTGGAGTATCCACTCTTGAGGGATTTTCAAACATTTAGGTAGCTTCAGCCACATCCATAGTTGTCAAAGGCGTCCGCCCGCCTCACCATTTTGGCGCCTTAGGGGGTTGGCCGCCTTTGTCAATATGGCGGTCGGTCGATTGCCAAGGCAAAGTCGTACACCGTTCAAATAGAAGCGAGAGGTGTGGCAGGCTCAAATTGGGCTTTGTCGAGTTATTTTTTTAAAGAAACGTCGTCAATTTTGGTAAGGAGTGGGTGCGGATTTGAAAAATCGAATGTGCCCTAATTCCCAACAATAAATAGCGAGAATTCAAGAACACTTACCGCGACGAGAACATAGCAACTGCGACGAGAACCCCATGATGACGAGCTTCAGCGCTTAACGGTCTCGACTCTGCGAACTCGACTACGTCGTACTTTGAACTAGCCGATTTTGGTCTTTTTTCGTTTTTGAATTAACTTCTTTATTCCTGTTCTATTGATTAACGTGGTGTCCTTTTAATATTCGATCTTCCGTTTTCTACTTTGCTATCTCCTCTTTTTATTTAATTTTTTTCTTCAACTTTCTTATTCCAGCCGTATCTTTTATAGTTTTGTTTTCTTTTAAAAATAAAATCTATTTTACTTTCGCTATTATCAACTTGTTCTCTTCTTTTTATTTCTTAGTATTAAATATATAATGTACCCAAAAAAATATTATTAAATATGTATAAAAATTTATTCTTGTGAGTCAAAGAGGTTAGAAGTCATGACAATAAAAAAATATGAAAATAACACAAATAATATATGCATTTTTTTATGTATTTTTCTTTGGAATTGAGTTCAAAGCTGGGATATTAAGGTTTAAACATGTTTTAATCTCTGTTAATATGATGCATACTCCCTCCGTCCTACTTGAATTATGACAAATTTCCATTTTAGGTGTCCCATTCGAATTAGGACAACTCAAAAATGGGAGTGTTTTATTTAATGGGACCCACATTCACACTCACAACAACTTTCCACTCATTATTCTCTACCCCACTTTCTCTCTCCTACTTCACTTTTCATACTCACAACACATATTTTTCCGCCTTGCTCACCTTTTTTGCCGCCTCTCGCCCGCCTCGCCTCTCGCCCTTTTTCAGGTACGTATCTCCCGCCTCACGCCTTTCGCCTTTAATAACTATGGCCACAGCCAATCTCATGCTCTCTGATAATTGGTGTTGACACTGAAGATACACTCTTTTTTTCGTGAGTAGTTTCCTTCATCTCTATCACGTTATTAGTTTTTCGCCAAACTTATTTACTCTCTTAATGCTTCCCTTGTAGGCTATGTGTCGGTAAGGCTAAAGTTAAATGCTGATCTAGGGATGCTCTCTCCGTTTCCTCATTTTGCTTCTTTCCTTTTCCTCCTTTTTTTTTTCTCTCTCCCCACCCCCAAACAATAAATAATAAACAATAAGAAAGATTTTTTTTTTCCCTAATCGATTACATTGATGATTACTGTCCTTATTCGATCAGGTAAGGGGTAATTGTTTCGTGTAACAAGAAGCCAACTTTGGTCTATAATTTTTCACTGCTGATGTCTTTCATTTTCACTTGATATCTTTTACTTCTTGTATATATGAGTTGGCAGTACATGTTGCGAAGGTTTCAAATGTAATTTTTTTCAGCTTTTCTGTTTCTTTTTTGAATTTCAGGTTGGCATATATGTAGTATGTGTCAGAAGTCAGCACATCATATGTGCTATACTTGTACATATTCATTGTGCAAAGGATGCATTAAAAAAGCGGATTATGTGTGTGTTCGAGGAGACAAAGGCTTTTGCACGATATGCATGAAAACTATCATGTTGATTGAAAATAACGTGCAAGGAATGGAGGAAACGGTATGTGGAATCACGTTATGGTACATACTCGGTATTTTATTTATTATGTTATACAAATTTGATTGGCTCAAAGTTCCTTCCTACCAACACTAACCCTGAGTTCTTTTTCTATATCTGATAGCCTCAATCATTCTCCTATAAAGAAAAAAAAAAGATTAGCTCAATCATTCTATATTCATTCAGGCTAGTCAAACTTTTGACAGTCGGTTTCTATCAGATTTTTGTGGGGATTTCCCCGTGTTGTCCGTCTCTTTGATGCTTTAGTAATGTCAAATTAAGTATCTAAAGGGAGACTACATGTAATCAAGTTTGTAACCACTCAGCTCTTGCAAATTATATACAGAGTAATTAACTTTTTTCTGTTGTTGGATCTGCACTTCTCTTTGTTACAAACACTTAAGATTGTCGGTTTACATTTATGTTTGCTCGTGTTTTAGATAATTATACTATTCCATACATTGAATGACTAGTTTTCAGTTTCAAAGGTTTGCGCTCTCAAATTCATCTGATCAAGGAAAATATTGCTCAAGTTTGCTTTCTCATGTTGGCGTCTTTTTGGATGATATGTTGATGATCTATTTCTGTCAACATTTTATTTTCGAGTTTTATGTTTCTCTGTAGTCCCAAGCTAGTTGTAGTGTTCAAGTTAGTGATTTGTCAATCTTCATTAGGAAAACCCATTCTATTTGGGTTGAGTGTGAATGAAATTTACACCTAATATTCTAGCCAAGTTTTATGTTCATGATACAATTTTACTTCTCAAAGTTTCAGTCAAGTTATAGTCTTGGGTCAATCACGACTTCATTCAGCTTTGAAAAAAGACGGTCACTTAATCTGGTTTCTTCCATTTCTCTCTCTCCCTCTCTCCCTCTCACTCTACCCCCTCTCTCTTCGTTTTAGTTTTTAAGGCGAGTTAATAGATGGTGGCCATCCCCTTTGTTATTATGAACTTTCTGTTAACCTGTCACACAATGATAAAAAGAACCAGCAATATGAGGACCATTGGAGTTGGAGCTCACAAGATCTGCAGAAAGATTTATTGATATACGGAGTATTTGCCTATGCCATATTGTATAGAATCAGCATATTATCCAATTTGCAATGCTTATGAAAAGGAAAGTAATGTAGCCAAATTTGATTAGGTGATGAGACTAGTCTGATTGATTATGATAGAATTTTGTGTTGCAGAGATTACAATATGGTTTTTAATTTGGTTATAGCTCATATTTCATGCTACACCTAACATGTAAATATTGCAGCCTCAAGTAGATTTTGATGACAAAACTAGCTGGGAGTATCTCTTCAAAGTATATTGGGTTTACCTAAAAGAGAAGCTGTCTTTGACTGTGGATGAGCTTACTCAAGCAAAAAATCCTTGGAAAGGAGCTGGTACAGTAGGCTTTGAGCGTATATCACCTGAAGTACGGAATGGAGCCAATGATCTCAAAAGCTTACAAAACAGAGCCAATGATCTCAAAAGTATACAAAATAGAGCCAATGATCTCAAAAGTCTAGAAAATGGAGCCAATGATATCAAAAGTCTGCAGTATGGAGCCAGTGCTCATGAAAACCTTACTTTGGATATTTCTCCTGAAAATCTGGAGGCAAACAACTCTAAAAGAAGAAAGACAGATGAACAGCTAAACCTACTTCATGAGGCTACTCTACTCTTGGAAAGGCCATGTGGTGAAAGTGGCACATCGTTGGTTGGGTCCAAGAAATGGGCAACTAGTGAGCTGTTGGAGTTTGTTGCGCATATGAGGAATGGTGATACATCCCCACTGTCTCAATTTGATGTACAAAACCTTGTGTTGGAATACATAGAGAAAAACAATCTCCGTGATCCTCGTCTGAAAACTCAAGTTCTTTGTGATTCGAGACTATATAATTTATTTCGCAAACCATGCGTGGGCCACTTTGAAATGCTAAAGCTTCTTGAATCTCACTTTCTTGTAAAAGAGGATTCTCAGAAGAATATTATTGGCACTGTTGCAAAGCAGGTCGACCCTGATTGGAACAATGATAGTATGCTGATGCTGGATAAAGACAAAAATCGTAAACCTTGCCGAAAGGGTGAAGAGCAAGCACCACAGGCTAATCTTGATGAGTATGCTGCAATTGATGTTCACAACATCAACCTGATTTACGTACGCCGTGATCTAGTGGAAAATCTTCTTGAAGATAGTGAAAAGTTTCATTTAAAGGTAGTTGGCTCGATCGTGCGAATAAGTATATCTAGTACTAATCAGAAGCAAGACATGTACAGACTCGTCCAAGTTGTAGGTAATACTTGCCCTGGCAGTTTTTTTTTTTTTTTTTTTGGTTTTAAGCGTCTCTGGCAGCTGTTTGTGGAACTATTGTATGTGCTGGATATCATACGTCTCTTGAAACTAAGATTTCACATTTACAGGTACAAGAAAGGTGGACCAACCATATAAGTGTGGCAATAGGATAACAAATATTGTGCTTGAAGTATTAAATTTAAACAAGAAAGAGACTGTATCTGCTGAATCAGTATCAAATCAGGAGTTCTCTGAGGTGATAATTATACTATTACCTTAATTACCTATTCATTATTGCAATTTGTTTTACACGGCATATATCTCCAATTCCCTGTGTTTCTTTCTTCTTTTCTGAATATAGTCTTAGCTGTGACAATAGGATTTTTGGTTGTAGCGATTGGTGGTACACATTACATGTCTTCAATACTACTATGATAATGCTAAGTAGTTAGATTTGTCTATACTGTACGGTGCCTATGGATCTTATGGTCTATGTATCGTACACCATGGCGTTGAAGGTGTTTGTGAAAGTCTCTTTGATTGGCAGTAAAAACTTCCTTAAATATTTTCAACAATCCTTTTTGGCATGTCACACGCATTATGCCTCCACTAGTTGGAATCAAAAATTCTCTTTCACATAGAACTTAGAACATAGAAGCGCTTCCAACACATTTAAAATGGACATTCTAGGTGTTGTGAAATCCTGGGAGGCGTTTTGAATGGATACCTAACATTATCTTTATATTCCTCAGCCAGTAACTCCTTTTAGGTCTACAAGTCGGTTGGTATTTTCTCTCCTATCCAAACGGTGTATGTTCATTACGAGTATCATATATTGGTGAATGCGTATGTGTGTTACATACATAGAATAATATACTCATGTATATGCGGGCTCAGACAATTCTTCCTGGTACACTGATTGGTTCGACGACCCCAACTGTGTATCTTTCACTCTTTTGTTTTTATTCTCTTAATGCTTGTAGTCGTTCATTTATCTTCCGAGTGTATGTAACTCTTCCAATGTTATACCCCCTCTGTCCCATAACTAAGTACCCATTATGCCATTTCAGATGTCCCATTGTAAAGTACCACTTTCTTAAAAAGGAAAATACTCTCTCCGTCCCACCCGACTTAAAACAATTTGCCATTTTGGGCGTCCCACTCGACTTGGGACGTCCGAAAATGGCAATTTTTTTTTTTTTTTTTTATCGGTAAAGGGGTATATATAAATAAAAAACGTCAAAACAGGTGACGCATCCTTTATACACTAGAAGTATACTGAACTAAACGCCTAGGCAACCCCAAAACTATCCAAAAACTCTATAAAAGAATTATAAGAAGTCGGCACTGACTCCTTACACCAAAAATAAAGCATATGGAGAAGGGATTCTTTCAATCTAGAAATAGGCAACTCAACATTCTCAAAAGCCCTGCAGTTCCTTTCCTTCCATAGTATCCAACAAACTCCCAAGGGTGTAACCTCCCATAGAAAATTTCTTTTCCGACGCTTATAGAGGGACCAACTGAGAGAGAGCTCCTTCAATGAGTTGGGCGTAACCCCATGAAATCTGGAACAAACTGAGAATGAAATCCCAAAGCTCCCTCGCAACCGGGCAATGCATCAAAAGATGATTTACACTTTCTCCATCCCTCTTACACATAAAGCACCAATTCACATAAATATTCTTACGAATCCGCAGGTCACCTGTGAGAATAGTCTAATTGGGGTCTTTGATTTCCAAATTGGTTTCCCAGGAAAAATAGGCCTATTGTTGTTTGTCAAAATATGATAGAACGACTTAACAGAAAAGCAACTGCATTTAACCCCCTTCCAAATGACTTTGTCCTCTCTATCAACAAAAATCTTTTGTGAATACAGATTATCAAAAAAAGTCAAAAGAGAATCTAACTCCCAGTCTTGAAGGTGTCTTCTCAAAAGTGGAGTCCAAGTGATTGTACCTTCGTGAACATGCACAACAGAACTAACCAACTCATCCTTATTAGAAGCAATACTATAATGATCTGGGAAAGCTCTGAGTTAAACACCTATTTCGTCCCTAACCTATTGACCTTTTTACCTTTTCGTCCTCAACCTATATTTTATTTTCCTTTTCGTCCTTGAAGTATCTATTTGCAGGATGAAGTGGTTCTTCCGTCTCCTCACCGTCTGGTCAAACGTTAAGGTGAAGACATATCAACGTGAAAAATAGATACTTCAAGGACGAAAAGGAAAGAAAAAATAGGTTGAGGACGAAAAGGTAAAAAGGTCAATAGGTTAGGGACGAAATAGGTGTTTAACTCCATAACCTCGTTTATACACGTCATTCGCCAGATGGAGGTCAACGTCCACGTACGCGCAAGTTAACTTTTGACCAGACGGTGAGGAGACGAAAGGACCACTTCATCCTGCAAATAGATACTTCAAGGACGAAAAGGAAAAAAAAATAGGTTGAGGACGAAAAGGTAAAAAGGTCAATAGGTTAGGGACGAAATAGGTGTTTAACTCGGGAAAGCTCTCCTCAACTAAGTCGCCACACCACTTATCCTTCCAAAATTTGACCCGAGAGCCATTACCTATTTCAAAAAGAATATTTTGTTGAAATAAATCCCAACCATTACGAATCCCAATCCAAACACTAACACCATAGGATGAAGACACCAAATTAGGGAACCACAAGTGTTCACCTTCCCGTACTTCCCGACCACCACTTTCCTCCATAGAGCATCCTTATCTACCAAAAATCTCCAAAGCCACTTGCCCAATAGAGCAACATTAAACAACCGCAAATTAGGATCACCAAATTAGGGAACCACAATTTAGATTATTCTTATATTCAATGGGACCCACTTGTCATACAACAACAATCCCCTTACTATTCCTCCCACTCATTCTGTCTCCTATTTTACTTTTTATATTCACAACACCTCCTCCACTCTTTCTCTCTCCTCTTATTATATTAGTATTTCTTAATCCCCGTGTTGAGAGAGAAAATCCTAAGTCGAATGGGACGGAGGGAGTATATAATACTTCTTTATTAATGGGACCCACTTGTCATACTTGCCACAATTATTCACTTTCTATTCCCTACCCCAATTCTCTCACCTACGCACTCACCCACTTTTTTTTTTTTTTTTTTTTTTTTTTTAACACTTTTCCTTAATTCCCGTTTCTAAAAGCAAATGGATACTTTGTTATAGGACGGAGGGAGCATATATGTATATTAATAACTATGGCAGAGATAGGAAAAGACCAAAAACTGATGCTGGAGACAACAGTTAATAGCTTAATTATGGATTAGTGAGTATGGCATAGGTGATGACCTTGCATGGGACATGATAGAATGGGGGAAAAGGAGTTGGTGACCCCAAGTAAATTAAGGCTGAGTTAGAATTGTTGAGTTTTAGGTTTTCGGTAGTCTATATTGTCTATATATCTTATCCTTTACATCCATTGATATCATGATACAATCTTCCAAAATAAATCTGCCTTTTTCATTCAACAACAATCGCTGGGCACTTTCCCTGTACATTTACACTGCTTTAGTGCCCCGACGCCTTACGGTTTTTGGTTTGGCTTAATTGTGGATAATAAATGCAAAAACCTTTCAGAGAATGATGATCTCTTTCCAGTATCTCTTCAACAGTCTTTCACCTTTATCTCTTACAATGATAGGATAGTCACTGCAGTTCTGACATCATTTTTTGCATAATGCCTTGCAGAAGAGCGTTAAGATGATGTTATGTCTTTTTTTGATTTGTATAAGCATCTATAAGTTTCCTCTCATTATGATCTTATCATTCTCTTTTTTCTTTCTGAACACCTATTTTAAAGGAATTTTCCTGAAGTATAGAACTGTGACTCTTGTACTGGACGCTACTCTTACAGTCTTACTGTATCCAAAGTTCAAATTTTTGGTTGATTGCAAGTATATAGCTTGTTTTGTAGTTACAAGCTCAGATGTTATGTACTTATCTTTACCTATTTGCTACAAGATTCTGCATTGTTCTCTGCTTTGATTGTTTATATTATGGTGTTTCAGGATGAATGCAGACATTTACGACAGAGTATTCGGTGTGGTCTTGTAAAACAGTTTACAGTGGTAAGTACCCATGTCAAACCAGTCTTTCCCCTTGTTTTCTTTTTATCGTTGGTGCTGACACTTTTGTTTGGTTATAGGGCGAGATTCTTGAAAAAGCAGTGGCTCTTCAGTCAGTAAGGTTCAATGATGTAAGTTTCTTACCATTTTGATGTAATGCATGAACATGACATTTTTTAACAGCTTCTTGGGCAACCACAGTTTGATACGGTATACTGGCTTAGTGTTTGCGATCTAGATTGCATGAATGTGAATAATGAAGTTTCTGTAATGATATTTGTGGTTGATGCTTCTTTGTTTCTTGTGAAGACACCGGAGGAACGTCAACATAGACTAATTGAAATCCCAGAGGTGCATGCTGATCCCAAAATGAATCCCGACTGTGCATCTGAAGAGGATGCTGCAGAACTCAATAACAACAAAAGGGGTTTGTTTCTTTGCCATATAGATTTGGATATTTGTCTTCCATTTCATTTTCATATTGGTCATGTTTTCATCTGTGGCTACTTAATGATCTTGGAAAAAAAAATTGCAGGAGAATATATGAAAACACGATCCTCTCGTAACAGGGAAAAAGGAGCCAAGTCGAGCTCTCCACAGAAAAGATCGGAAGGTTCAAATGAAACAGGTGATAGGCAATTATATTCAGAAATTTCTATTAAGGCTCAGGGGATACAACTAAATGATATTAATTGTTATGGTTCAGTAACATCAGCTTCATCTCTCACCATGGGGAACACAACATCTGCTAACAAAGGTGAAACAGACGAACTGTGGCACTACCAAGATCCACATGGAAGAGTTCAGGGGCCATTTAGTTTGATGCAGCTGCAGAAATGGAGCACTACTGGATACTTCCCAACCGATATGAAGATATGGGCTAGCAGACAAGAAAATTCAGTACTTCTGACTGATGCATTGAAAGGCGAGTTCCATAAAGCTTTACTACAGTGCAATCCCTCTTTACAATCGGACGGTGGAGGTGCTTCTAATATCCAGCAGAGTGAAAACACCTTTACTCAGAGAGTCAGCTACCAGATTGATGGGACCCACGGGTGTAGTCCACTGCCATCATCTGCACTTTCCGTCTCTAATGTTGGCAATAATGAGAACCAATCTGATAGTCGAAGTTTATCAGGCCAATCTTCTGGGCAAAACCAGAAAGCTTTACCGGTAATACTTGGTGCTAACAACTCTAATTCTGATCCGGGTGCTGCTGCTTCTGTGACCAAATCGACTTACGTCATTGAAATGAATGGGGCTGCGGTTTTATCAAATCTGCATAATCAGACACATAAGGTAAGCAATGACAACTTGGAAGGTCAAGTTGGTCAAAAGGACGGTCATTTGTCTTCAGTACTTCCTGTTCGGGATTCAGGTATTCTTGATTTACCAAGCCATGAACCCAAAAGTAGTAATAATGCTGACACAGCACTGAATAACCAAGAGAAGCAATCTGTACCTTCAAAACTAGTGGTTCAAGATTCAGTCCCTAGTTGGAGTACATCATCAAGTTTAGTGGTTGGTGGAGCCCAACTTGCTGAAATAGCTCATGATTGGGACGGTTTCCCCCTATTCCAGCAAAACCTTCATCTGGGGAATGGAACCCGGGTCTTGCATCTGTCCCCTCGATGAAACTGCCCGAGTCAACGGCTGACCGTGCTGATACCTCAAAGTCTAACATTGACCAACTCATTCATTCTTCCCCTTCGCAGCAGCGTGCTTCTACAATGTCGTGGCAGGCGATGGTTAGTGAACCTATTGAGTTTAGCACTTTGGCTGAGGAGTCCGTCTCTGATCTCCTAGCTGAAGTTGATGCAATGGAGTCTTCTCAATGTGGATTGCCTTCACCTACCTCAAAAAGAAATTTTGTCGATGAATTATTTTACGGATCAATCGAAGAATTCAGCCCTATACCTGATCAGGGAGCAAGGAGTGATGGCTTTAGCTCAAGTGGTGATATGCATTTGCCTTGTCAATCCACTACCCTCGAAGTGGGTCCCTCTCACGGTATTGTCTTCGATTTTCTGAAAAGGTCCGAGGTGGATGGAGAGGCGAAATCCTCTCCTGCTCCAGTTAGCCATGAGAATAAAGTTGTCACGCATGATGCTCCAAGAACAAGTTCAGAAGGCATTTTGACTAGTCTGACTGGAGTAGAGAAAGAAAATAAAATTCGAGTTGACTTGAATAATGTGCCTGCAATAATCCAGCATGGCAGATCAGGTACGTCCGTCCCGGATTGCTCTGTAAGGGCTGACGAAGAAGAAGGAGAAATAAAGTCCATTGACATGCCTATTGAACATAAGAAGTTCCCTGAATATATCCAGCCCACTGCACCATTAATAGTCAGTTCAAACTCGGTTAAACCAAATACCGCTGTGAAAGCCAGGGCAAAAGTTACAGATATTCGGAATAGTACAACTATTCAGCAGCGGGGTGGTAATGGAAGGTTTAAAGAATCTGTCACGGGGGCTGAAGAAGATGGGAAAATAAAGTCAACTGATATAAGTCAACCATTCCAGTCAGCAGCACCACCGTTGACCAGGCGCCAGGAACAGGTTAACCAAAATAATACCCAAAGAGGGTTAGGATCCGGGAAGTCAACTGATACAAGTCAACCAATCCAGTCAGCAGCACAACCGTTGACCAGGCACAAGGAACCGGTTGACCAAAATAATGCTCAAAGAGAAGGGTCGGGATCCGGGAGACAATCTCACGGAAATGCAAATCCGGGGAGCCGTGGGACCGTAGGGGCAGCGGGCAGCCAGAGAAAGTACAGCGGGGATAGATATAATGGCAGCCCTAGAGACCGGGGGCATAATCAGAGTAGGGGCCCATGGACCAGACAGTCATATGGTGGTGCCGGAGGCGGCGGCAGTGGAGGAGGAGGTCATTCAAGGCCGTCCCGAAAGGGCGTGTATGTAAATTTTATGAAAGCGGGCGTTGCAAGAGGGGAGCACTGTGTGACTATCTACACCCATGAAGGAGGGGGACTGGTTTTGCTGTGTGGGTCTTTTGCCCATTGATTATTATTCTGTATAATTATAAATTTATAATGTTGTTAAGAGGAAGTCTGTGGTCTGTCTGTCCAGACATGTAGTTGTAGCTCTCCCCATGATTTAATTGAACCTGGATAAAACAATCTGTTATAAATGGACTGAATATCATTTTTGTTTTAAACAAGTATTTGCTGTTCAGGGATGAACATATGTTGTTGTCTCAGAAACAAATAAAAATTAGAGTGTGTATTTGTTATCATAACTTATGAATGTTTTTCTTCTTCTTCTCAAATGGTTCAAAATCCTAGAAGATTTCCTAATTTAAGTTGCTTTTCCCCTCGTTGCAGAGAAGGCAATGCTTCTCTTATTTGAGGGAATGTAGGAGTATGTTGTTACAGATGTGTAATTTCTGTATGTTTGACCCAATAGTAAAAATAACTATTATTTACCGACTCATTTTACATGTTCCAACTTCCGGGCCAAAACCAATGGCCTTCTGGCTTAGTGGTATCCGGGTGGGTGTGTAAGAGTTTCCGTAAGGAGAGGTTCTAGGGGTATCCGGGTGGGTAAAAATATAGAACCCGCTCCTAGTAAAAGCGACTTTGCCTGGAGGAAAAAAGAATACGCTTTCCCAAGTGGCGAGTTTAAAATTGTTATTTTGACAAATAGTTTGGCAGGGTTGTTTTGGTAAATATTAATTAAAAAATGAATTATTTGAGAAAAAAAATCTAAAATTTGGGCACAAAATAAGTTGGCATTGTTTGATTGAATGTCGTGCTTGTAGGGTCTCAATACTCATTAATTGAGTATCCAATTAAACAATTTATACTCATTTGGGCCAAAATTTTGCAATTTTTTTCGAATCCATAGCATTGCTCCAATAAATGAGGAAGTCTTGTGTGAGACGGTCTCATACGTGCGACGGATCTCGACGAGAGAGGAAATGGATTTTCCCCTCTAGAGAGGAAACCATTTACACTCAACGAAATCTGTGTCACGTGTGAGACCGTCTCACACAAGTCATTGTTCCCGATAAATTGTCCCTTTGTAAATTTAGAATGAGCCATTTTATTTCATGCTCATTTCCTATTTACATATTCTTTCCATACCAAGATGAATTATTAATTTTCATGCCTAAGAACAATAATAAAATAAAAATATATATTTATTCCTGAATGAGGATAATAAAAAAATTGTTTTGAGAGGTAATTTTTTACAACTAGGTACCAAGCTTGAAGTATAGTACTCCTTCCGTCCCGGACTTAGGTTTCGAGTTTGATTTTGCACGGAGATTAAGAAAAAGTAAATGTGAATATGCAAAGGTGAAGTAGTAGAGAGAAAGTGGGTAAAGAGTTTTTGTTGTGAGAATGACAAGTGGTTCCTATAATCCATTTTAAGTAATAAAACAACTAAAATTCTTAGCGTTAGCGTTGGACAAACAAAAAGGAAAGTAAGATAGTTAGTTTGGGAAAACTGGATTATTTGCTAACTAGAGAGGGCAATATGGAATTAAACAAAAATATCTGGACTTGAGAAAAAATTTCTTTTAGCTACAAACTAGACTCACGGAGGACAACGCTTAGAACAGAGCGCGATGGAGGAGGAGAGGGTGGTTCGTGACCCCGACGGAGGTGCAGACGGAGGTAGCCACCAATCACTGAAATCTGGCACCGGCGCCGGATCCGATTCTCCGAAGAAAACAAAATCGTGCAAAGGATGTCTCTACTATTCATCAAACCTTAAATCGAAGTCTCGCAACCCTGTTTGCGTCGGCATCTCCCGTTCCCTTACCCAAGGTATTTCAACTTGTGTGTGTGCTTTTTGTTTGCTTGTGTGTGTAGTGTGTATTTACGAAACCTTGAAACTGATGTAGTACTATGTTATGTTACGATAATTAGAATGATTATTTGCAGTTAGATTGGGAATCTGGTTTAAGGTGTCTGATACTTTGTGCTATATGGATCGTTTGTGATCACATTCATGTTAGTTTAGTGTCAGATTGATATTTTTCAATTTTAGTATGATTGCCTGGTTTTAGATTTTCCCTTGATAAGAACTGGGGCAGTTGTTATCTTCTGTAAGACTTCACATTTCTGAGATTGGATATGCACTTTTATTTCCTAGAACTATTTTTACGATATTGATGATGATGATGATTAAATTCAGAAAGGCTCTGAAGTTCTAGTCTATGTTTCCATATTTTCTTTAGTGAGAACTCAATTCGCATTAATGTTGCTTAGGAGAGCGCTAGAAGTTGGTTGAACATTGAAACCTTCTTGGCTCCTGAACTACTGAACCGGATGGGTTGCATTTATTCATTTCTTGGATGAAGTCAGCTGTATTTGGATTATTACACTGACGCTACTTTTTCTCTTCTAGAAGTCATCGTTGCTACTGTACCAGTATCTGTTTCAGAGGGGTCTGTAGAAGTGCAAATAAGCATGTAACAATCGGGGCTGTAGTTTATATCTCTGATTCTTGTCTCTCTGTGGGTGGCTGTCGTATTTTCTTGATTAGGTGCTTGCCTATAGGATGAGTTGGTTGATTTGTTACTTGTATTAGACCAGTTTGTAAGCAAGAAGATCAGATTTGTCCTTGATTCTGCAGTTCTGGCTGCTACTGGCCTATTCAGGGAAGGACAATTACTTTCCTCATACCAATTTAAATGTTAGAAATCTATAGGATTATCAGCTGCATCGGTTGTTTGAATGTATTGGAAGCTATACTTTTCTGATCCACCACAGAGGCTATCACTGCTGATTCTAGAAGCTTTGGAAGGTGCAACTTGCAAGGATACAGCAGTGCTACGGCCTACGAGGAAAGCCTTATGCCAACTAACGTGCACCGGTCTTATATGTCATGTATCTTACTCTGTTTTGAACTAGCCAAGTGAGAACGCATGACGGCCTGTACCTACCTCTCAGATGTTCCTTTTTGTTGTGTGTTTGGGGGGGGGGGATGGGTAATGTAAATAATTTTAGTAGTTGCCTTATTCGAAAACACGTTCTTACAGAACTTTCATCTTGTTAGTGGTTTTGTTACACTTTCTCTTGCTCCACTTTCTTATCACGTGGATGTGTTCTTTACCATCTTTCATATACTTCTTCTACTTCATTTTAGGTTTGACTGAAAAATGATCAACAATTCTTGGAATGTAGAGGGAAACACCTTTTGGATTTTACCCACAGAAAATTTGAGCAATAGAGACAATATCTAGCTGGTTTCTAGCATATTCGCTGCTCCTTATAGTTTCATTGGCGAAATTAACGTTGCTTTTACATCTAGACTTGCAAATTACTATTCCCTACCCCACCTTCTCTCTCCTACCTCACTTTTCATACAACACTTGCATCACTTCCACCATTTCTTATTCTCCGTGCAAATGGAAGGTGGACACTTACTCTGGGACGGGGGGAGTACTTTTTATCCGATTCATGTTTGCGTCAACCAATATAAATGGATTGATAGCGGCCATATTTAGTCTGGCTCTTTTTGTTCGAAATTTCCTTTTTAGGTTATACAACAGTTGCTAGTATAATGTGGTTTTTGAAGGACTTTTGATATATACCCTCCGTCCCTATGGGTATCCGTCCCCAGTCTATATACATAAAAAAAATTAATCGGCATACTATGTTACTGCATGTGCAAATTAGAACATTTTAGTACTCCAGCCATCTAAAATAAGTGCTACATTTTCCCTTTTGGGGTGATCCAATATAAGTGATCACTTTCCCTTTCTGGAAAATTAGAATTACTTGTGTTCTACTCCCTCCGTCCCAGACTAAGGTTCTTAGTTTGACTTTACACGGAGATTAAGAATAAGTAAATGTTGTGAGTATGAAAAAGTAAGTAAGAGAAAATAGGAGAGATAAAGTGGGTAGGGGGTTTTTGTTGTGAGAATGACAAGTGGGTCCCATGGTCCATTTTAAGTAATAAAGCAACTAAGAACCTTAGTCTGGGACAAACCAAAAAGGAAAGTAAGAACCTTAATCTGGGACGGAAGGAGTAGTTTTTTGGGGTCCACATGTAAATGATTTGTATCCATTAGTTTTATGGTCAAATGGGTTGCCTTAATTCATGACACAGGTCAATGTGATCACTTTTAGATCATAGGGAGTATATAGTTTGACTTTAGTAAATTCACTAGAAGATGTGGATTTATTTAGGGACCATATTTCCTCTTTTTATTGTTGTTGAAAATAGGCACTCGTTAGTGTTGAAGAAGTGATTAACTAGCCATCCATAAGCCAGTAATGAGGTTTAATAGTCAAGGTGCCTGTTGCATATTTGTAACTTACTGTATATTAATGGCAGGGATATACCTTTGGACTAATAACTAAATAGTACTGGACTGAGGACTTTGAGCTGGATACAGTTAAAATACATATGAGAACTTATTGATTGCTGGAAGATTTTTCCTGGTTAAGCAGAGTTGACCAAAATAAGTCCACCCAGCTGCTTAGTAGTGACAAGGCTTTGTTGAATTCAATGCATTGCTATTGATTGATATGCATATACACATGCATCCTGATTACTTCACCCCTACTTTCAGTTATACACACATCTGCACATTAAAGATTCTATAAAGTTCCGATTGGTAGAAAGCTTATTTCTGGTTTTGATGATTAGGGAACTACTACTATGTTGGAGAATCAAAGACGCAAGCTGCAAAAGAAGGTAGGACCCTTGCCGATTTCAAGTATGGGTGTGCTGGATTCTCTGCTTACACAGATAGGAAAAATTCAGGAGACGTGCCAGAAACGCAAACAGACTTGCCAGTTTGTGTTGGAATTGAGGTTTTTTCACTTCCCTCCTAATCGAGTTTCTTTTTCTTTTAACTTTGAGGGACATTTTAAATGCTGACCTTTAAGCAATTTTAATAGAATATATATAAATACCATTACTATTCATAATATTTTCGGTTGTGGTTATGTGTAATCCCATTTTCATCTGTTTCTTCTTAATTTACATTGCAGCTTCTTATAGACAGACGAGTCACAAATGCAGCTGACTCTGCCCCTGCACATGTTCATAACAAAGGTAAAACACGGATGCGCAATAATGATAGTCTCAATCATGAGGGTTGCTTTTAATAAATTACTTTGCTGTACACGCAACTTGCTGTTCTCTAGGTGATTACACGGTCACATGACCGGTGCCTTTCAGAAAGAATAGATGGTTCAAAGTTGTGACCGTTTAAACTCTTCCATAAGTATTGCAACTTTAATCTTGATTCGGCTTCCTTCCTTAAACGGGTGTCCATTTTTTTACTTTGAGAGACTTTTTGAAACAGTTAACTTTAAAGCAATATTAATAGCACACATAAGAAGTACCCTTACTATCACCTTATAGATTTACAGTATATCAGCTATTCATTGGAATATGATAATTGTTAAAGGTGAATTTATTAACTTCCTTAAAAATGGACACTCAGTTAAGGATAGAGGGAGCATGACAATAAAACAAGTTAGGATTCTGATAAGCATCGGCTCATTTGATCGCACATAAAGAAAGTAGATTGTTTGTAAGAATGTTTTGACTTTTCAATATGGGACTTCCTAAAATGGGTCAGGAAAAATTAAGATTTTCCTGTTTTCCTTTAATATTGTGGGTCAGGAAATATTAAGATTTTCCTGTTTTCCTTTTATATGGCATATGCACACATTAACCATGTAATGCATAAAGGTTGGAGTTCAGTTTCTTAAAATTGTTTGACCACAGTAAGCTTTTTTTTTAGTTTCGTGTAATCTCCATGCTTACACAATATGGAGCCGCAGTATAGGTATAGGTATAGCGTAGGGCCGCCTTCGGAGCCCCGTCCGGTAGGCGATTGCCATAGCTCTATCCCCCGGCACAATCGTAGCCTTCTTGTCATGGTCACTGCCATGTTTCTACGATCTTCTATGAAATTGTTGAATTTTGAAGTTGATGTGAGGCATCGCCGATTGAGATGAATTGTTAGAGTGGTAGTGGGAATCCCCGGAGCTCCTTGAAGAGCGGAGGGTAAACCCGCCTGGAGGCGGGAAAGAAAGATAGGGAAGGAAACAAGAGAGGGAGCCACTTGGTACGATGGCTCACTCTCGATAAGGAAAGGAAGCGAATAACAGGGCGAGAGCAAGGTAAGAGATAGAAAAGCAGGTTGTGGTAGGAGCAGGAAGGGAGGAAAGAAAATAGGTAGTTAGGGAAGCGCTTAACAGTTTGAGAATTGGTTATTTTATAAATTGATTGATGGTTGTTGCTTGTGTTGAATTTGTTGAATAGAAGTGAATAAGTAGAGGAAAGAAGTAATAGAGGGAAGAAGTAGATAGGGAAAGAAGAAGTAGTAAGCGGGAAAGGGAGATAGGAAAGGAAGCGCAATAAGTGCGAGAGCAGAAGTAAGGGAAGAAAGAGTAGGTTGCAGGGATGTAGGATGTTTGTTGTTTGGGGAGAGTAGAAGGAACCTCGTCGAAATACCATAGAATAAGAGAATAAGGTTTGATCCTATTCTTGGATGCAGTTACTAATTCATGATCTGGCATGTACAGAATGACAATTTCATTCTCAATTTTACGAGAATTTTTATGAAAGCCTTTCATTTGCCTCTCTTCGATGGAAGTTTCATTGTCCCAGAATGTATCCTCATTTTTGGACTAATTCTTCTTCTGATGATCGATTCAACCTCTGATCAAAAAGAGATACCTTGGTTATATTTTATTTCTTCAACAAGTTTAGTAATGAGCATAACAGCCCTCTTCTTCCGATGGAGAGAAGAACCTATGATTAGCTTTTCGGGAAATTTCCAAACGAACAATTTTAACGAAATCTTTCAAGTTCTTATTTTACTATGTTCAACTCTATGTATTCCTCTATCCGTAGAGTACATTGAATGCGCAGAAATGCCTATAACAGAGTTTCTCTTATTCGTATTAACAGCTACTCTAGGAGGAATGTTTTTATGCGGTGCTAACGATTTAATAACTATCTTTGTAGCTCCAGAATGTTTCAGTTTATGTTCCTACCTATTATCTGGATATACCAAGAAAGATGTACGGTCTAATGAGGGTACTATGAAATATTTACTCATGGGTGGGTCAAGCTCTTCTATTCTGGTTCATGGTTTCTCTTGGCTCTATGGTTTATCTGGCGGAGAGATCGAGCTTCAAGAAATAGTCAATGGTCTTATCAATACACAAATGTATAACTCCCCAGGAAGTTCAATTGCACTCATATTCATCACTGTAGGAATTGGGTTCAAGCTTTCCCCAGCCCCTTTTCATCAATGGACTCCTGACGTATATGAAGGAGTGCGGTTCGGTCGATAAATTGCCACCTCTCTATCTCTCTCTGAGATGGGTGGATTTTTCAAAACTCCATGGACATGCAGAAGAGAAATGCTATGCCCAATCGGACCAAGACAGCACTTTTACTTGTTCAAAGAACAATTAAGGTAAAGCAGAACGATGAATCTCTTTATGATAAACAAATCTATTTTACCACTCTAACAATTCATCTCAATCGGCGATGCCTCACATCAACTTCAAAATTCAACAATTTCATAGAAGATCGTAGAAACATGGCAGCGACCATGACAAGAAGGCTACGATTGTGCCGGGGGATAGAGCTATGGCAATCGCCTACCGGACGGGGCTCCGAAGGCGGCCCTACGCTATACCTATACCTATACTGGGGCTCCATACTGTGTAAGCATGGAGATTACACGAAGCTAAAAAAAAGCTTCGTGTTCTCTCCATACACAAGAGGTGAGCAGGAAGGGAAGGGTTGCCCTCGTAGCGTAGCTACGTTACGCGCGCACGCGTTAATAGTACGCGTGCGTATACACGCACACGTACACACACACGCACGTATGCATACGCATACGAACACACACGCGCGTATGCATGCGCATACGCACACACACAATTTCATAGAAGATCGTAGAAACATGACAGCGACCATGACAAGAAGGCTACGATTGTGCCGGGGGATAGAGCTATGGCAATCGCCTACCGGACGGGGCTCCGAAGGCGGCCCTACGCTATACCTATACCTATACTGCGGCTCCATACTGTGTAAGCATGGAGATTACACGAAGCTAAAAAAAAGATTCGTGTTCTCTCCATCCTATTTTGCCATTTTCAAGTGGCAAAAACGGCCTTATTTTCAATTAGTACTATTTAAATGTATCTTCTATTCGTTCATGAGCCCCTCCGGTTCTCACTCACTCACCGAAGGCCAGATACCATCTCCCTTCGGGAGTTGCCCCGTTCCTGATCCACTTCGTGGCTCACTCACTCCAGATTTCCCGTTCCTGATCTCCTTCGGAGCTCACTCACTCTTTTTATTTGGAATCCCTGCGGGGCTCTTTCCTGCTTTAGGAACCGCATCCCCTTCCTTCGTCGGGGCTGCTCAAGTTATTGATTTCATCATGTTTCACAACTATTTGTCCCAGCAAGTTGTGGGCAAGGATGAGCCTCAACTAAAAAAACAATTCAAAAATGGAACTACACTTAACACTGGGCATCTTTTTTACTAGGTATTCACTAGAGAACTAGAAGGAAAAGTAGCTGCTACCTTATGCATATCTCAACTCAATCATTCGCTCACGCTCACTTGCTGAACCGGAAATGCTTTTTTTTCCCCTTTCTAAGTGACGTATGAATCGTTCGCTCACGCTCACTCGTCCCTAATTGCGGGCAGCCTTCCTAAAAACACACTTCCTCGCACTTTCACATACGCATAAATCTCAACATCAATCTCACATTAATCTCGTAGATGACAATAGAAACACATCTTAAGCTGCAGATTCCGGTTAAAACACAGACTCTCCGGAAAAGGCAGCATAGGACATATGTGCCTAGGCTGTACTTCCGGATCGAAGGACGGAGCCGGGCATCCCGGGATTCATGTTAGGTAGGACCCGATCATGCGGCGTTCCCCTTCATGCGGGAGCGGCATCGGTGTGACAAGAAGGCTATTGTTGAGCGTGATAAGCTGAGATGCGCCAGGTGCGTTTCCTGAACGAAGCACTTCCTCTCTCGGGACAAGTGGTGAGTTTAAGAGGAGTGTGGATGCAGGCCAGTAAACGTAAGCGCTCGTGGGCGACTCGATTCCCACATGTTCCTATACCGAAACGACGTGGCTCCATACTGGGGAAGAATGGAAGGCAAGTGAAAGGCTTTTTCTTTTGCTTGCTTTCCATACCCAGGAGGTGAACGGAGTGAGGGAAGGCTAGGAGGTGAACGGAGTGAGGGAAGGCTGCCCTCGTACTTCAACGCGGGGCTAAGGAAGGGGGCTGTCCGTGCGCGCGCGCGCGTAATTAAAGAACTCACAACTTTTTGTATTAAATATTATTATTATTTCGAACTTCCAATTGTTGATTACAAAGTTTCAACAATTGAATGAATTGATTTCTAGCAGCGCTACGTTGTGGGCAAGGATGAGCCTCAATTAAAAAACCAATTCAAAAATGGAACTAAACTTAACACTGGGCATCTTTTTTACTAGGTATTCACTAGAGAACTAGAAGGAAAAGTAGCTGCTACCTTATGCATATCTCAACTCAATCGTTCGCTCACGCTCACTTGCTGAACCGGAAATGCTTTTTTTTCCCCCTTTCTAAGTGACGTATGAATCGTTCGCTCATGCTCGCTCGTCCCTAATTGCGGGTAGCCTTCCTAAAAACACGCTTCCTCGCACTTTCACATACGCATAAATCTCAACATCAATCTCACATTAATCTCGTAGATGACAATAGAAACACATCTTAAGCTGCAGATTCCGGTTAAAACACAGACTCTCCGGAAAAGGCAGCGTAGGACATATGCGCCTAGGCTGTACTTCCGGATCGAAGGACGGAGCCGGGCATCCCGGGATTCATGTTAGGTAGGACCCGATCATGCGGCGTTCCCCTTCATGCGGGAGCGGCATCGGTGTGACAAGAAGGCTATTGTTGAGCGTGATAAGCTGAGATGCGCCAGGTGCGTTTCCTGAACGAAGCACTTCCTCTCTCGGGACAAGTGGTGAGTTTAAGAGGAGTGTGGATGCAGGCCAGTAAACGTAAGCGCTCGTGGGCGACTCGATTCCCACATGTTCCTATACCGAAACGACGTGGCTCCATACTGGGGAAGAATGGAAGGCAAGTGAAAGGCTTTTTCTTTCTTCTCTAATTGGGGATGATTGGAAAAGATTCGTTTTTTTAGCCATATCATTATCAAGGAGGAAATAAGCCATTATTTGATAAGCGCTAGCGCTAGCATCTTTCGTTACTGGAACAGTTTTACACAGTATTTCGAAATTATCACCATTAAATATGTAATGGTAGACATTTGCCAGAAACTGGTATGGGCGTTTAGCCTCCTTTGCCCAAAGAATAAGAGAATTAAGAATATAGGTTGGGTCATCATCCTTGCTAGAAAGCAATAAAAATGGGTATTGTTTATGAGCAGGCTATCTCTTTAACCACTGACAGAAGGTACATAAAACAACCTTTGCTCTAACCAGCGAAGCTAGCTGAACCACTTTCAAAAATTTTCCTTTACTGGATTTCGTTTGAAAAGAAGAAAGACGGCTGTGGCCACTCCTCTAATGTACCATCTGTGCTACATTAAACAACCTTCGACGGCATCTTCCCTCTCAATCTGACTTTCTGGCCGGTAGGCTTTATAGCGGACCTGCCTTGTTGACAGGACAGGGAGGATATGAAATAGATAGTAGCGCTTGCCTTCACTTAGAAAGTCTACGCCCCCGCATGCTCTCGAAACTAGATTCACTCGTTCTTGTCTCCGGCGATTAACCTATTCCAGAGCAGTCTGGTGATTAGCCTATCCCGCACTAGTCGAAGCCTTCGTAAACTCATTGGCGGGTTCTATCGTAGTGGAGGTTGCTGTGAGGAGATCCTTGTGCCAGTGAAGATTGCTTCCGGAAATAAAAAAGAAAAAAGCCATTTCTTTATTTCCAACACTCCGGATAGGCGGAAGGATCTATGTCCATCCCCAACTTGCTTTCAATCCAAATCGGCAAATTTAGGCTTTCTATACTGGAAGTCATCAAAGGAAGAATGGGCAAGCTTTTATGTCCCTACTCCCGCTAGTCGGGATCGTGTAACTATCGCTCGAGAAGTAAGTAAGCTCGTCCTTCTTTGGTCATAAGGATAAGCGTTCTTATTAGGTCAGGGGTGGCCCGACCGGGGCCGCGATTGGTAATGGCACAACCAGAAGAGGGGTAGGGGAGACAAGGTTACGCGCTGGTAGCACAGCGCATCTGTTTCGGGTACAGAGGCGACGAGGGGTGCTAACCCGGCCACCCAACTCAGCAGGTCAGGGGCGGGCCGGATATAGGTTCGAATCCTGCCACCTTTCTTGTGGATCATCCTGTGGTTACCGGATGATGGGAATAACAAAGCAGAAATTTAGAAATGAGCACGTCAATATATGAATTCTTTCATTATTCGTTATTTCCGGGTCTTTTCGTTGCATTCACTTACAACAAGAAACAACCACCGGTGTTTGGTGCAGCACCTGCATTTTGGTGCATTCTTCTTTCTTTCCTTGGTCTTTCGTTCCGTCATATTCCTAATAACTTATCCAATTACAACGTATTAACCGCTAATGCACCTTTCTTTTATCAAATCTCAGGGACATGGTCTAATCATGAGGGTAGTATTTTATCATGGTGTCGGATCCTAAGTTTTTATGGATTCCTTTTTTGTTACCGGGCCTCAACTAAAAAACAATTCAAAAATGGAACTACACTTAACACTGGGCATCCTTTTTACTAGGTATTCACTAGAGAACTAGAAGGAAAAGTAGCTGCTACCTTATGCATATCTCAACTCAATCGTTCGCTCACGCTCACTTGCTGAACCGGAAATGCTTTTTTTTCCCCCCTTTCTAAGTGACGTATGAATCGTTCGCTCACGCTCGCTCGTCCCTAATTGCGGGTAGCCTTCCTAAAAACACACTTCCTCGCACTTTCACATACGCATAAATCTCAACATCAATCTCACATTAATCTCGTAGATGACAATAGAAACACATCTTAAGCTGCAGATTCCGGTTAAAACACAGACTCTCCGGAAAAGGCAGCGTAGGACATATGCGCCTAGGCTGTACTTCCGGATCGAAGGACGGAGCCGGGCATCCCGGGATTCATGTTAGGTAGGACCCGATCATGCGGCGTTCCCCTTCATGTGGGAGCGGCATCGGTGTGACAAGAAGGCTATTGTTGAGCGTGATAAGCTGAGATGCGCCAGGTGCGTTTCCTGAACGAAGCACTTCCTCTCTCGGGACAAGTGGTGAGTTTAAGAGGAGTGTGGATGCAGGCCAGTAAACGTAAGCGCTCGTGGGCGACTCGATTCCCACATGTTCCTATACCGAAACGACGTGGCTCCATACTGGGGAAGAATGGAAGGCAAGTGAAAGGCTTTTTCTTTTGCTTGCTTTCCGGCATGGTGTCAACTGTCTCTGATCTCACTGTGAGAGCTTCAAAGTGCAATCGGGGCTGATCTCAATGCATTCTAACTAAACGAAATTCCTCTAATAAGAAAACAATCTTTCGTCAAGCAATTCTCATCGAATTCGATATACTCTTTTTTCTTTGTTAGGGAGAACTTTTGAAATAATTGAAAGTTCTTCTTTTGTAGCGGTTGAAAGATAAGCTCTCGCACCGAGAGTAGGTGTGCAATTATGCCATGCTTCTCGGACTTCAAAGCTAAATCTCACATTAATCTCGTAGATGACAATAGAAACACATCTTAAGCTGCAGATTCCGGTTAAAACACAGACTCTCCGGAAAAGGCAGCGTAGGACATATGCGCCTAGGCTGTACTTCCGGATCGAAGGACGGAGCCGGGCATCCCGGGATTCATGTTAGGTAGGACCCGATCATGCGGCGTTCCCCTTCATGCGGGAGCGGCATCGGTGTGACAAGAAGGCTATTGTTGAGCGTGATAAGCTGAGATTCGCCAGGTGCGTTTCCTGAACGAAGCACTTCCTCTCTCGGGACAAGTGGTGAGTTTAAGAGGAGTGTGGATGCAGGCCAGTAAACGTAAGCGCTCGTGGGCGACTCGATTCCCACATGTTCCTATACCGAAACGACGTGGCTCCATACTGGGGAAGAATGGAAGGCAAGTAGTGTGATCTGTCCTCGTTTACGTACCCCCCCAAAAGCTTCGTCGTCTTCTGGCTACTCCGCATTTAATTTGGTTCTTCATTTTAATGGATTTATTGGTTCTTGTTGTTGTATGTCTCGTTTCTAGAGCTTTTTTACAGAGTTTAGATAACTGGTTTTTAATAGTGAGAAAATTCAAAACGGCTGAAGCTTTGATCCTGGATGAAGTGATGATTGAGATTGAGTTGGAAGAACGTGAGCGAACGATTGAGTTGAGATATGCATAAGGTAGCAGCTACTTTTCCTTCTAGTTCTCTAGTGAATACCTAGTAAAAAAGATGCCCAGTGTTAAGTGTAGTTCCATTTTTGAATTGTTTTTTTAGTTGAGGCTCATCCTTGCCCACAACTTGCTGGGACAAATGGTTGTGAAACTTGATGAAATCAATAACTTGAGCAGCCCCGACGAAGGAAGGGGATGCGGTTCCTAAAGAACAAGATATGGATTCAGAAACGATCATATGTGGTATTCGCCAATATCTTGGTCATCTGCGTTTAGTATGTTGGTGGAACATGAGAAAACATTCCGCTATTCTCGTTAAAAGATCCCCTAAGTGACGTATGAATCGTTCTCTCACGCTCACTCGTCCCTAATTGCGGGCAGCCTTCCTAAAAACACACTTCCTCGCACTTTCACATACGCATAAATCTCAACATCAATCTCACATTAATCTCGTAGATGACAATAGAAACACATCTTAGCTGTAGATTCCGGTTATAACTTTTTTTTTTTTTTTTTTTTTTTTTTAAGGAATAATTTGACTTATTTTGCCTTTTGTGTCATCTGTTTGTGTGCATGTGTGCTCACTTATGCCTTTGATTGATGCCATTCCACTTCAATTTCCCCCCCTTTCATTTTCACAAAGTGCTTGCAAGGAGTTCATTAAGTTTGACTAATTCCTATCATTGTTTCTTGAAGACGGACATGCAATTCCACAACCACGATCACCTAAACCAGCTCATTCTGTTGGAGATGATTTCCTGAGCAGGTAAGAAATGCACATGATTAATTTTTGCTTCATTCCAAATTTGTCTCAATTGCTATTACATCTGTTGTCACAGTGTTGCTCAAATACCCATCTTTTGAATGAAAAAAAAAACAAAAAAAACCAGGTTTACAAGAAATGCAAACTTAGTTGCAAATGGTGTGGCTAAGAACGTGCGTAAAGTGGGCAATCACGTGAAGGAAAGCTTGGAAGACATATATCCATATAGAAGACGGCCCAAGTAAGTTTCTCAGTCTTGAATAAATGAAGGAAAGGAGGAAACAAGAAGAAAACAGGATAATGCTTCAGTTTACAATGCCATTTTTACCCCTTTGCAAGTTTTACATTAGTCTCTCGTCAAACCCCTCGAGTTTTCTCATAGTTTACTACACCAACAATAAGATTGCATTTGGAAACGGGATCAATTAGACTTTTTTCTTGTATGTGCCCCTGATGGAGAACTGAAAGACTAGTAGACGAGTACCATGTCTTTTTTTGTATATGTAAAGAAACAAATTTATTCAGGGGTTCGATTATGGTCTTGCTGTACATCTGATAATTGCATATCATTGAATTATTTCTTGATCTTCATTTCCCTTCTGTTAAATGCTGAAAGGAATGTCCAGTTATGTTCTCGACTATGAATAAAAACAAACATTTATTTTGTGACGGATTGAAAAAATGAGGGGTGATCTAAGCTCTACGTAGGTGGGTATATGGGACAGCAGCCCTATTTGAACATATCTCAAATGAGTAAACTACCAAAATGACCTGCGTACTAACAACTTTTTACATATTTAGCTGCATACTAACGAAACAACCAATCCAACATGCGTACTATATACAAAATAACCAAAATCGTTAAAAAAGTTGATGAAAGTTTATGAATGTTGGTTTTTTAACAGATACTGCTATCAAAATTTTCAAACTGCCCCATAAAGCTAACAAAATCATAACTTGCTAAATTGAGTGCTAACATGACCCATTTACCCTTATTAATATTTATATCAACTTTAACATAATTATTATTTTTTTCATTTTTTTGATATTCATGTTATTAAAGGTTTAATTTAATAAGGGGTCAAAGTGTAAGTTTGAAACAAAACATTACCCACCAACCGTGTTCATCACCATCATCTTCACCCAACCTAGGTACCACCGCCATCACCTTGAAAGCTACCCCACCCACCATCATCTTCACCATTCATAATCCAAAATCAAGAGAAACCCAAAACAAGAAATTCAAACCTCATGCTTCGCACATCCAAACCCAAAACATAACCCACCACCATTGCAAACTCAAATCTGAACCAAAAATCAGAAAATGGAAAACCAATCTTTTCAAAATTAATAAGAAGAAGATAAAGAAGGCAGTAATGACGAAGAGTAATGACGAAGAAGGAGAAGATCATAATCAAAATTGATATTGGAACAAATTAGAAACTCAAATTTTGGAAATCAAACAACAAAACCTAACAAAATAAAAGTCAATACAACAAAATAAAACTCAGATGGCCTACATAGGGAAAGAGGGGAGCCGGCAATGATGGAGCTGGGCGCACAGAGTGAGAATTTCGGATCTAGATATGGTGCCTAGTTTAGGAAAAGGGGCCTGAGAAAAAGAGAAAGGGACGAGAGACGTCGCCAGCGATGATGGTGGGAAGATGAAGAGGCGAGATGTCGCCGAACGGGGGTTTGGGCAGAGGTATGTGGGGGAATTGAAGATGGGTGAGGTAGAGCAGAAGGACGACGTCGGGGGAGAGAGAGGGCCTTGAATAAAATGGAAAGTGATCGGGAGGAGTGGGGGCGTGGCGGGGAAGCAAGGTTGAAGATGGCGACGACGTGGTGGGAAGGAGTAGAAAAGTGTTAGGGTTTTGTTTCAGAAATTGATCTAAAATGGGTGGTTATGAGGGAGAAAGGGTTATTTAGGTAAAACACATTTTTAAAATAAAGGTAAATAGGTCATTTTACTATTTAGTTTAGTGAGTTACGATTTTGTTAGCTTATGGGGCGATTTGAAAATTTTGATAGCAATATCTGTTAGAAAACTAACGCTCATAAACTTTCATTAACTTTTTTTAACGATTTTGGTTATTTTGTATATAGTACGTATGTTGGATTGGTTGTTTCGTTAGTACACAACTAAATATGTAAAAAGTTGTTAGTACGCATGTGATTTTGGTAGTTTACTCTATCCCAAATTGACTGGAGTTGCTAAACATGCTCTGAGAGAAATGGAAAATGCATAAAAATACAGTTCATTGCTTTTACTAAAGGTCTTCCATGTGGAAGTTCACAGAACATAAAAGATATGCTAATTGCATAATTTTAAATTGAATTTGTGAATGATTGCTCAACAGCTATGTTTGAATAGTATAAAATTAGATGTATGAGCACCATGATAGTGGTGTGATTTAACATTAAATACTTTCCCATTTTCTAGTATTTCTCAAAATATTTTTTTTTAAAAAAAAAAAAAAATTATAACTGTGTTCCAGACAAAATATATTGTTTCAAAAAAAAAAAAAAACTCGTTCTTCAAGAATAAGTGTTGCTTGTCAAACTGTAAAAATTAAACATGCTTTACTTGTTAGTGACTTAGTGTGTGTAAAACTATTTTCTTATTTAGTTACGTGACATTTATTTTTTTTCATGAAAAGAAGTGTAAAAAACATGATTTTTGTCCATGCAATGTGAAGCGACTAAATAATAATTAAATTTAACTTACAGTTTCGACAATAAGCCCGTCTAGCTCAGTTGGTAGAGCGCAAGGCTCTTAACCTTGTGGTCGAGGGTTCGAGCCCCTCGGTGGGCGTTTGTTTTGTATTTTTAATTACTCCTTCCGTTCCATTTCAAATCGCACAAAACAAACAAAAATGTTGGAAAATCAAAGTGACAAATTTTTCCATTTCAAATCGCACAAAACAAACAAAAATATTGGAAAATTAAAGTGTCAAATTTTGCAATTTGAAACGTGACGTAGGGAGTATTTTACCCTTTTTGTCCTTGGCACATGACAGATATTACAGTTTAAACACGCAATCCTCCTCACGCGCTTGTCAAACTGTTAAAAATGCGCCCCTCCATAAACGTGTACCAACAACGACAGGAAGGACAGAGAAAGAAGGCAAAACAAGCAAAACGTTTACTCCCTCCCTCCGTCCCATTTTAAATTGCAAATATTAGGTTGGCACGGGGATTAAGAGAAAAAGTGAAAAAGGTGATGTGTTGTGAGTGTTGATAGTTGAGTGGGAGAGAGAAAGTGGGGTAGAAAATAGTTAGTGAGTTAATGGATGTGAGTGTACAAGTGAGTTAAAACTTGTCATTTTTGAATTTTGCAATTTTAGTTGGGACACCTTTCTTTTTAGCAAATTTTGCAAAATGGGACGGAGGGAGTATTTATAAACACGCCCAAAGTGAAAAACCAATTTCCCCTTCCACGATTCCCGAGGACATCCCGATAATCCAGAAACTCCATTTCTTTCTTACAAATATCAATCCAACACGAAACTTCTCCCCATTTTCATTCTCCTCCGAGCTCCATTGATTTGCTTCGGCGGGGAGAAAGAGCCAATTCGCGCGAGTTTTTTTTTTGGGTCAACAATGGCCGCTTTTGCGGCTTGTAGGCGAGCCGGTCTTCTGAGAGTCAACGGCCGAGACACCATTTGACCGCCTTCCGACGTCTACTACCTCCTGCCATAGCTGCAAATTCTCCTCCGTCCTCTTGTTCTTCTTCTTCATCTTCGTTTTGGAGCTCCAGCCGTATTGATTGTAGGCAAATTTCTCAGCTCGTTCATTCCAACGGCAAACGCTTGTTCCTCGTCGATACCTTAGCTCTCGTAATTCCTGATTCCTCCGTCTATCTCAATCAAATTTTGTGAAATTTCGTTTTTATGTGCGTTTTATGTTGAATGTATGTAGCAATGTGCTTCCCCTAATTTTGGTTGAAATTTGTTCATATATTGAATGCTGAGGTGAAATGTGGATTTAGGTTAGGAAATTAGAAGCGCAAGGTGTTCCGTCAAAGCAGGCCGAGGCTATTACATCTGCCATTACTGAAGTTTTGAATGACAGCTTGGAAAATGTGGCTCAATCATTTGTTTCCAGGCCTGAAATGCAAAGAGTACGATTATTCCTCCATATTTGTTTTTGGTGGTGTGTGTTTGTTAAGAATTGAGGATGTTTTGACTTTACTCTTTTTTCATAATTTCGGATTTGTTCTGTTATGATAATCTTGGTCGTGTTTTCATCTAGATTTTAATTCCCCTGTAGATTGAGATGACTCAGGAAGCAAATTTGTCTAAAATTCAAGTCACAAGTTCAAAGCTCACAGGTTTGCAGCTAATTATATTTGGTCGTTACGAGAAAGTTATTTATGAGATGAAATATAATGGAGCAAGTCTTACATTTTACTCCATTGTGAAGCTTGTTAATTGTGAAATCTGAAGCTAACATAGGGGTACTTCCGGCATCTTTATTATTTGTGTTGGTTGATTAGTTAAATTGCTGAAAGGCACAATATATAGCAATTTTGTTGAATCACTTGTTTGGTGATTCTAATCTGTAGCTTGACAGCCCTGACTTTCTCACATTCAACCTTATGGATGCAGCCATGGATATTTGTTTTTTCTCATCGTTACGAGCCATCCTTTAACAATTCTACTAGTGCGTGTTTTGTGGCATGTACAATGCCATTATGGCCGTTAGAGATTCGTTTCTTCTATAATTAATGTTGTTAGCAGCCTTTAGTGTGTCTCATACAAGAAGATAGGGGAGAACTGATTATGAGATTGGATCTTGAAGTTTGGTATTGAATGCTACTTATTAAGATACAGTTTAGTGCTTGACGAGGTTGTTGAAAGAGGTAGAATGATACATAGTTATGTGAATAACACTTTTATTCATGTGGTACTTGGTTTGCTAGGAAACCACTATGTGACTGAAAGATGGGTTAACATACCAGTTAGCTTACACTAATAGAATAACTATTGAGTCCCTATTCTAAAGGAAAGCGCCTATCTCGCACTTGGTTTCTTGCCCTCGTGAATCAAAATTTTCAATTTTTCTAGCCTATGATATAATAGAAGATATAGCAGGTCGTTCAAAGTCCAAATCCTGATCTGAACTGGAAAACTCAACTAATGTTGTAATTACTTGTCAATTGTCATTGGCTTCAAGAAACTGTTTCCACCACATTTCCATCCATGTTAGTTTTTGTTTCTTCTACCTCTGTTATGCTTGTTGATTGGTATTGTCACACTGCAAATTTAAGTATTCTAGGAAGTGCATGAATTTGGAATAATATTACGCTTGAAATAGTAACTTGTGGCCTCAAAGCCAGAGATGTTTTTTTCTTAAGAGCTTCTGAATATTGTCTTAATGAACTAGTGATATTAATGAAAGGGGCACCAAACACGAAGCCTCATCAAATCTCACTTAGAGTGCCTTAACTCTCGGTCTCATCATATAAGATGAACCGGCCATGGCATCTATTGTGAGGATAGAGTTAGCAATTCGCCAGTTGAGGAACCTATAAAAATAGCTATAGCGGAAAGGAAAAAAAATAGGTGAGTACAGTCCCTTGCCTTAACCTTCCAGCCGTAGTTATGAAAGTCGAACCAAGCCCAATCCTCAAAAACCGCACTTGTAGTGCATTTCTTCTCAGTTCCAGCCCAGCCCTTGGCGATTAACCAAAGTATGCAACGTACTACCATTTTGTTTACAATTTATGCAATGCACCACAAATTTACCACATAATCCAACGTACTTTATAATTTTGTTTCCAACAATGCAACGTACTTTGTAGTGCGTTGCATTATTTGAACGAAAATTGCAAAGTACGTTGCATTATTTGAAACGAGAATTGCATTATTTGAAATAAATTTGAAAGTACGTTGCACCATGTGGTAAACTTGTGGTACATTGCATAAATTGTAAACAAAAGCTTGGTACGTTGCATTGTTCGGCAATTTTTCCGCCCTTTAAACTAGGGAAGTACTTGATGCCCTTAAGTTTCACTCTCCATGTTTGAGTCAGGGATGTGTTATTGTAAGTTTTCTTGCATCATGAATTAACTTGATGCTTATTGAGATTGTGCTCGTTTAATCAGTCTTGGTTTAGGGTAACAGAATCGGAGAACCCTTGAAGAGAAAATGTCAGTTTATTAGTTGTTCGCTTGAGCCTTGGGGTATGAATGAAATAGTTATGGCTACTAATGTTAATTCTTTGACATGAGGTGAGTCTGCTATTTGCTTGTGCAAGGGATTAGGCTTTCATAGTAGACTAATATTAAGCTACCTACCAGTTGATTGATTACTAGAATCTACGTTTTCAATCAAGAAGGCGGAGAGAACATTTGTGTGCCCTTGCAAATTACAAAGAAGGTGAGATTTCATCTTTGGACGAGTGGACTTGCAAGAGTTTATTTTTGTTGGTGTACGACTAAGGTTGTTAAGTTTTTTGGATTATTATTGTATGTAACAGTTGATACATAATGGCCGTTGTAGAAAAAAATGTTATATATTGCGGCGATGATAAAGTGCTTTTGGATTGTTGCCCTTGAGTATCCTATGGATGAGGAATGGCTGTAGGTCACATAACCGTATGCAGCAAGGACTTCATATATCTCTGTAAAAAAAATCAGATTCTCTTTGCATGTTTATTTCAATTTTCTCCTCACGATGCTTAAGGCTTAAGCCCATGCTGGTCCTGCGTGTGTAGATCTAGGGATGCCAATTTTTGCCTAGAGACTTCCATAAGTTTGTGACTAGGCACTTAAATAATACTCCCTCCTGCCTGGATATATAGTTCTTTTTTTAATTGTCGATTTCAATGAACTTAGACAAATAATTTAGGTTAATTTTATTATCTTTATGAGAGTTAAAAATGATATTGATAATATTTTAATGATGTATCAATAACAAGTTTAAGAATTTCACTGGGATAATTATAGAGTCAGTCTTATGAAAAACCTGTTTTACACTAAGAGATGCGTAAAACCTGTTTTTCATTAAGAGATTTTGTTTTACATTAAGAGATGAAAACAAGTTTTACACTAAAGCAAGTGTAAAACAAGTTTTTCTCAAGATTTTCTCATAATTATATTCTCTTACTTCTTTGGTTGAAGTGCAATCAAATTGACAACTAAAAAAGTGGGACGATCTTTCCGGGATGGAAGGAGTATTCCTTCATCTTAGAAAAGGATACCTTGTTGGTTGTGAGGCATTAGAACGTGGTGTTTGTGAGATTCTTTTTTCATTGACCTAAAGTTTATCAAGGAGAAGCTGCCATGTTTGTTCTCACTAAACTATCTTCTTTCCCTCTATACTTTTTTAAATGTAGCTTTACTTGCTTCTACCTTGTTGATTTACGCTAAAGTTTAGCCTTTTATAGAAATGAAAGTATTAGTTTGGGACAAAGTATAAAAGAAAGAGAGGATCAGTCTTGACATTGTTCGTATCAGTAATTAATGAAATTGTTGCAACGCACCAAGGAGCTCTATCTTTGGTGGTATTCCCTTCACTCTTCTACCAGGAGGTTAGGGGCTCAATACCCTTCAGGGGCAGCATTATGGAGAATTTATAGGCCCCACATTTGTGTAAAGCCTTTCAGGGCATAACCGGTTGGGAGCTTCGCAAGGTTCCATGTCCTCTTCATCCACCTTTAATTATAAAATAACCTTTTTTAAAAAAAAAAAAAAAAAAAAAACTCGCTGTGAGTGTACTGGAATGACTCTGCAAGATGCGCTTAGCTCCTTGAATCTGTTGTTAATCTAATTGATGTGAAAAACTCAGTTCGCTCTCTCGTTGAGGACAATCTGAAAGTGGCATTGAGCTTTGCCTGGAAATATTTGGAAACTGAAGGAGAAGTCTCTGTCTGAGTGATTCAATTTGCCTCAACACCCCCAGTTACTCCAAAATTTGGAAGCCACTCTAAATATTCAGATGAAGGGAAGGAATGTACCATTAGGAGCAGGTGGTTGTGGGTTTGGATTGAATTCCATGTTTTTTGCCATCCGTACAAATAGGGATCCTGTTCCATGACATTTAAGTTTAAATGTGATTTCAAGATAGTTTGGATGCATGGAACTTAATTCCTTTTTTGCGTGCCAAATGAGACTAGTTTAGATTTCTCACATGCTTGACAAACAATCTCCGGCAAAGCACTTTTCATCCGTTATTGTCCTTGGCATGTTTGTTTGAAATGAAGAGCTACCCTTATTGGGAAGGCTCACTGGAGATTGGGAATTGTCTTTGCTATACATTTGATCTAGACGGCCATCTCCAGATTCGCTGCCATGATTTGTGCTATTTTATCAAATTAAAGAGAAATTTCCTTAGATTTCATGTTCACGTTCTTAGTATGCATGATGCCTACTGATTCATTTCTAAAGAACCTTCAAAACAAATGAAGGAACTTATATATTATATAGAAGGCAGCATTTTCTAGCAGAAATAGACTTGCTACAGGGAGCTTCCGTGTGAGGGTTGAAGTGTCAGAATTGCTGGTCGTAATCACTAAATGTCTAGATACAGAAACAAATCCAGAAACGTCAATGGTATTTAAAAACAAGGGTTCTGACTTCCAATAAACTGGATGTGTTGAATTTGACACTAAAGGTGAGTATCTCACTGAACTTGAGAGTTGCTAAGGTGTAGTTTTGAGGTAGCGGGTTGGGAGATGGCTCTGCTGGAGCTGTCCAATACTTCCTCACCGGGAGAAACGTGTGCGAGTGTGTGTGAGAGAGTGAGAGAGAGCCTTGGGGAGATGACTCCAGTGAAGCTGTTCAATACTTCCTCGCAACGCGAGTTGTGAGAGAGAGCACAGAATAGATGAACGGAGGAACAGTAAACTGAAAGGAAAAAATGGCCAGAAAAAGGGTTTGTAAGGAATTTGAAATAGACCAAGTCTAGAAAGCGAATCTCATGCTCCTGGAGATTCCGGTAGAAACAAACAGCAGAAGCACATAGGCATCACCTGGAATGAGGCAAGCCAGATAGCTTTCTTAAAAGCTTCCTCTTGATTTTAAACTACAACTTTTTTTTATCAATACTTGAGATGTATACTGAATGTAATTGTAGCTTATTGTGGCAGATCTTGTTTAGTTGGCAGTTTATTTCTACCTTTAAACTAGCTTGCGTCAAAGTTAATATTGCTGTCTAAATCCTTTATTCACCCCAGTTGAACAATAAACAAAAGTCTTAAATGATTTTCTTTTGTTAGTTGAGTTTCCCTTTTGATTCTCTTTGCAGGAACACCATTTCTCTATGTTGCAGCATGAGACGGAAAAACTTAAGAGTGATATAGACAAGATGCGTAGTGAATTGAGGTATCACTAATATTATGTACATGCACTTCTGCCAGCCATCACTTCCCAGTTTCTGAACTCTCTCTCTCCTTGTTAAATATGATGCAGGTATGAAATTGATAAAGTCACGGCTGGGCAGCGTCTGGATTTGAATCTAGAGAGAGGGTAAATATTGTCCTCGAAACTTTTCGCTTTTTGAGTTGCTTGCTTGTGTTGTAGAACAGGCAAACTGGTTTTTTGTGTCTGCTAATTTGTACTCAAGAATTATTGTGGGTCTGCAGGAGAATCAGAGATGAGTTAGCAAATCAAAATCAGGAAACTGGCAACCTGACAAACAAACTCGATCGAGTAAGTATATTGCTGCTACTTTAAAATATCTTTTATCGAGCTTATTGAAAGGTTAATCTAATTTGTTGGAAATGCTTGACCTTAGGAAATTCATGCGTTACGGGCTCATATGGAAGCTGCAAAATACGATGTGATTAAGTACTGCATAGGTACCCTCGTTTCTATCTCTGCTGTTGGTCTTGCAGTGCTCCGAATTTTGATGTGAGCTTGTAACCTGCCTAACACTGTTGTTGGTTTGGCCATGCACCGTATACTGATTTGCGCTTGTTACCTTTTCTTATCGGTGTTGGCATAAATACAGACAAGACAATAGGATAAAAAAAAAATCCTCTTTTTTTCCCCTTATGTACACCATCATCTGTTGTTGCTAAATGAAAAAAAATGTAGACAAATTGAACAAATTCCCTTTCTAGTTCATTTGCTGCACCCTTTTTTATGTGCATGAGCAAGATGTACCGTTTGTACATTCGAAAAATGTAAACTTTAAAAAAGTGCTAGAATTTACGATTCGGTCATTTTGTTGGATTATTTTCCAATTTTTTTAATTCATTTTTCACTGTCTACTCACTTCTTCATCGACTACCTATACACGGCGATTCATGTTGGCCGATCTCAAACCATTTGAGAATTAAGGCGTTGTTGTTGTTGTAATGCTTGCTCATACTGATGCATTTGAACTTGTAAGTTCTTAGGTTACCCCCTGCCCTCTCCCCCCCCCCCCCCCCCCCCAAAAAAAAAAAAGAAAAAAAAAAAGTGCAATTTTAAATAAAAAGAAATATTCTTGGTGTGATTTTAACACAGTGACATGAAGGTATAAACAAAACAAGTAAAGCGTGAACTGTGACACTTTGTTATGGCACGGAGGAATACTATTCATTTGAGTCAAAATTGCTTCGTAGCATCAAAACAGATTTGGGGCTTGATTTGGGGCTTGTGCAGTTGGGCTGTAAACAAGTAAAAATTACTCCCTCCGTCTCAAAATAGATGTCGTTTTGGGAGTTAAATTTTGTCTCAAAATACTTATTATCGTTTCACTATTTTCAAAGTTTTTTTATTGTTCTATACCAATTATACCCGTAATAATGATAGTTAACTATCTCTTACCTAACCATTTAATTACCTAGGTAGTTGAATTACTCATTTTGGGACAGAGAGGGAGTATATAATTTGACCAATCAACTATGATACTTTGTTATAACAGGAGTACTATTCATTTGAGCCAAAATCGCTTTGTGCATTAAAACCAATTCGGAGCTTGTATAGTTGGAATTGGACTTTTTTTTTTAAGAATAGACAAACAACAAACGGTGTGATCACATAAAATCCGAATCCCAAATCCAAATTCAGAAAGAACATGCGAATAAAGCTATTCCACTTGTAATGATTGAATGTTAGAAAATGATAAAGGGATTCAGATTAGGAAGTTGGGACCTACGGAAAACCGCTTTAGATCAAGTTTCACATTTGAAGTTTACTGGCAAGAAAAGTCTGGCCAAGCTTTCGCGCGGGAAATGTTTACCTAAATGGCTAAAACCGTTCTGAGAAGCATCAGAATGAAATGGGGTAGGCAATATACGACCTAAACTCACTGCGAAATATGAAAACCAAAAAGAAGAAAAAAGACTTATAAAAGAAAATGACAAAGACTCACGTGAGAACCCGTCTCATGGATGAGACGGGTCATTTTTTGACCATTGACCCGGCCCATTGAACCAGCTCCATGACCCAGGGGGTGACCCTGCCACGTGGCAGCCTTTTCTCTTTTTTTTTTTAATTTTTATATTATTTTTTTTTTGGTTTTTTTTTCGGTTTGTCAAAAGTAATAGTTACTATAACCAGTGTTTTAAAAAGCGCTAGGCGGCAAAGCCGGGCCTAGCGCCTAGGGGCCTAGGCGGGGCCGAGAAATTAGCACATTTTTAATATTTTTTTTATAAATCTGTAAATATATATATATATTTATCCAAAAGTTAGTGCCACTTATTTTTTTTGTGTCAAAAATTAATAGTTCACTTTATTTTAAATAAAAAATAAATCATAATTTAGAGTATATTATGATGTTCAAGTGGAAAATTGATACACTAACCCAAATCTATTAGCTCAACACATTGTTTTCAGCCCAATTACATATTTATGATTTTATTCGGCCCATTTGAGCCCAATTGGCCCTCTCCTCATAAATAAAGAAACCCTAACCCTAATAATCCCCCTTTTCTATTTTCTTTTCTCATTTCTTCTGTTCTTCCATCTTCACAGCCGCCGCTCTCCCTCCTGGTTTTCAGATTTCAAAAGCCGCCGCCTCTTTTCTGGCTCCAACCGCCGTCCACATCCGACCCTCTTCACAGCCGCCGTCCACATCCGACCCTCCAACCGCCGTCCACTTTTCGATCGGGGTTTCGGCGACCAGCGACAACACCCATCCCGCCTAGCCTGCGACACCGCTGGATCGTCGAGCCCGCCTAGTCGCCGCCGAGCCCGCCGAATCTCCGCCTAGTCCGCCTGACGCCTAAGATGACCGACTTGGAGGAAATCGCGGCGGTGGAGTGCCGCCTAGGCCGATTTTTAGAACACCGACTATAACTTAATGTAATGACTGTATACATATAAAGTAACAGTTTGTATGCATAAAAGTAATACATATATACAGAAAAGTAACAGTGTTTTTTTCTATGCTTTCTTTGTTTGCCAAAAGTATACTTATTACAACTAAAATGTAACGAACGCGATGCTTATATGTAATAATGTTTATACATAATTGTAACACATATGTATAGAAAAAGTAATAATTCAACCATTTACATTTTTAGAGCTAAAAACACTTGATTAGTGTTACATGTAAAAGTATTACATTATCTATAGAAATATGTTATAATTTCTTTTATTAAAGTGTTACATTTACTTGTACAAACAATTACATTCATATATATGAGTTGTTACTTTTCAAATGTTACTTTCTTTTAAAAAATTAAATCAAAATACACAATATTTTACATTTTTGCGAAAGCACTATTATATTTTAGTATAAATGATAATTACATTTAGATATTGTTAGGGTTACATGTAATTATAGTTAGTATTACATTTGAAAAAATGGGTAAAACGAGCTTTTGTTTTTGTAAAACAGGTGTTACGTTTACTTATGAACAATGTTACTTTATATGTATACAGTCATTACATTAAGTTATGGTAACTATTACTTTTGGTAAACGACGGAAAAACCGAAAAATAATAATATAGAAACTCAAAAAAAAACCATTTTTTTAGCCTATGAGAGGCTGTCACGTGGCGGATTATGCCCCATGAGGCATGGGTCGACCCGTCTCATAGATGAGACGGATCCCCTTATTCTTATGGGAGACCACCTCAAAGAAAATTGATGCAAAGACGCATAAGTATTGTTTTGTTACTATTTTATTTCATCTTTTAATTTTGTAAGTATATGATGATAAATGGCATTATGAAATGTATGTTTTTTAGGGAAAAAAAATGATGGCAAAGTTACATAACCCGTAGATTATTCATTAATCTATGGTCAACATGACACGTATGAATGAAGGAATGAATGCATTACTAACTTTGTTTATAAAAGATGCGGAGAGGTATCATGTGTCGGGCAATGATGAAATTTGAATTAATTTGATTTACGATATAGTGGTATTTTTTCATAACTAAAGGTGGGTAAAATTGCAAAAATAAGAAAGTACTAACAATTTTTATAAATGAATGTTACATTTTACTTTTATAATAACATTGTAAAACAGTTACGTTTACTTGTATAATAGTATATCCATATGTTTTTCAAATAATAAGTTACAGTGAGTTCAATTTATCATGATACATGTAAAAGTATTATGTTATCTAGATAAATCTGTTACAATTTCATCTACAAAGTGTTACATTTACTTGTACAAATATTAAATTCATGTATATAAGTTGTTATTTTTCAAATGTTACTTTCTTTCAAAAAATAAAATCAAAATACTCAAAATAAAAAAAATTCTGGAAAAACACTACTACCTCCGTCCCAGAGTCCACTGCGACCGTTACATAATTAGCTACATCGAACTATTCCATATAACAAATCTCATAAATAACACATAAAACATGCTTTTCAAATAACAATGACAAAAACCGAGCAATTTCAATTCCAAAGCAATTATCAAATCGGATCGAATAAACGAAATATGTATCAATAAAATGGAGCACTACGATAAGACATGTATAAAAAGAAATGACACGGAATCAATGTTAGATCATTGTGGCTTGCAACACAAGTTAATAGGCACCTTCCATAAATAAAATCATGACTATGACATTAATATAAAGTATGGTCAAAATAGTCAATGTGTAATTATTATAGTTAAATACTATAGTTAACTAATACTTATAATAGTAATAGTTACTATAATAGGTAACTAATATAGTTAACTACTATAGTAACTAATACTTATAATAGTAATAGTTACTATAATAAGTAACTATAATTTTTATAATAATAGTTAACTATATACTTATAATAGTAATAGTTACTATAATAAGTAACTATAATACTCCCTCTATCCCTAAATGAGTGTCCATTTTTAAGAAATCTTTGTCCCTAAATGAGTGTCTTTTTTAAACATAACTTTCTCTCTAAACGTTTTTTTTTGAAAAAATTTTCACCGGTTTCTTTATACATGCAAAACTAAATGTTTGGAAAAGAGATTACAAGATTATATACGAATCGTTGTTACCAAATTGTTCAAAAAGTTGAGATTTTCACTGTCCCTTGAAATGAAATTTGGACACTCATTTAGGGACAGAGGGAGTAATAGTTAACTATATACTTATAATAGTAATAGTTACTATAATAAGTAACTATTTTAGTTAACTACTATAGTAACTAATACTTATAATAGTAATAGGTACTATAATAGGTAACTAATATAGTTAACTACTATAGTAACTAATACTTATAATAGTAATAGTTAACTATTATAGTTAACTATTACTACCTACGTCCCAGAGTAAGAGTCCTACTTTCTATTTTGATACGTCACAGAGTAAAAGTCTTTTTCCTAAAATGACAAAGAATCTTTACTATTCATCTCAGTCATTCTCTCTCCTACTTTACTTTTATACTCACAAAATTAATCAACTTATTATTCACTTCCACTCATTCTCTCCCCTAATTTACTTTTACACTCACAATATTTACTTTACTTCCATCATTTCTTAATTTTCGTGCAAATGGGAGATATGACTATTACTCCGGGACGGAGGGAGTAATATTTAACTATTATAACTAACTAATACTATTAATAGTATTAGTTAATTATAATATTTAAATATAATTGTTAAATATAATAGTTACTATATAAGTTAATTGTTATTATTAATAGTATTAGTTAATCATAATTGTTACAATATATATTAACTATTACTATTAATTATATTATATAATCATAATAGTTACTATATATGTTAACTATTACTATTAATACCATTAGGTTTTTTGAAATATTCATACAACAGACTTAAATGTACTTTTAAATTAATTAAAAAATATATTTATTACAACTATGTACAACCAAAGCTATGAAAATGTTTTGATTAATTTAAAATATACATATATTTTCAAATAAAATTATTATGTTAATTTATCAATTAAAAAATTAAAAAATGAAAATACAAAAAACATTAACGGAATAGATTCTCGTACAGAACACGGGTTACCTACTAGTTAATATTAATTATTAATTCAAAGGGGGAATTGTAAACTCGAACTCCTCATACTATATAGCACCTTTACGGATTTCCAGGAAAAGGTGTTCCGAACGCGAGAGGAAATCCCCTGTACCATTTTTTGTGTACCTTTATGTACCACAAGTGATCCAATGTTATAAGTTATTAAGATTGAAATAATTATGATATTACAAATAATGCATAGCCGTCAGTGTTGGAACAATTTTAATCCATGAATGCCACACTCACTTTAGAATAGGATTGAGGAAGAGATGAAGCGGAAGCGATAAAATATATACCTGTTGAATCCATGGATGATGTAGGGAGAAATAAGATGAAGAAGAAGAAGTAGAGAATGAAGATCTTCTAAGTAATAGTGACTTCTCAATCTCTCAAGTACTTCAATAATGTGAAGAGAATTTAGGAGAGATAACAAGAATGAATAGTTGTTTCTAGGCTTGATGGAAGGGCCTTTAAATAGGAAACATTGTGTCACTTCACTTAGGGACTACACCCTTTCAAGAAGCTTAGTGATATTATATTACCCTTTTGTCCATCACAATTAGGTAATTATATATCCAGGAATTCTACACATTTTATTATCAACTATACTTTATAAATTAACATTATAATCATATTTTTATAAATGGAAGTCTAAATGACTTGTGTTGCAAGCCATGTCCTTACAATCTCCCACTTGGGTTGCAAAACAAAGTCCTTCCTTTAAATCATGAATATAACACAAATGACAACCCTAATGTGCGCATTTTATTGTCATTTATAACAATCTCGTCCATTAGCCATACAAGTATAGGAATAGAGGGGCAGTCGTTGTAATTGATTCGCAACTAAACCCACAATAATCACGTATACAAATCTAACTAAATGACATAGATCAAAAGTATAGATGTGTAGCATGGAATCATAATGAATATATACATATTCTTCCAACTAGTCCAACTTAACCAAATGAGATCAAAACTTTAAATAATAGAACAATTAATGAAAGAACAACACAAACTCCCACTATACTAAATGTTATCAAAAGTTGTTACACCCATATGAGCAACATGCTCGTGAAACACTGAAGATGATAACTCTTTCATAAATGGATCCTCTAAATAGAGTTTGTTTCTATAAGTTGTATCCCTTTTGTTCATGTTGTACTCTTTTCTTTATAACAAGATAATTAATGTCTAAATCCATAAACTCTTGTTAGAGTACAGAACTGCTACCTGATAGTCATTTCTTAATTGGTCTTTCGACACTTGTTTTGACAAATTACAGTCCATTAAAACATATGCAGCCATATATTTAACTAATGTCGGAATACCTAATGATCTCAAGATGATCCGACTTCAAAACATAGGCATGTAGTTCTTTAGTGTTTTGTAAATACTTCTATCATTGTTTTGGCCGCTACTTAATGTTCTTTCCGGATTGCTTTGGTATTGACCAAGCATCCCAATATTAAATGTAAGATATACATATACATTAAGCTTCCTACTGCTGATGTAAAGAGAGAATTTTCCATATACTTGGATTCAAAATTTATTTTTAGGACACTGTTTGAGACTAAGAATGTCTCCTTTAAAATTAGGGGTGTCATGTGGTTTACATTTTTGCATGCTAAACCTTTTGTAATACCTTTCCATATGGCCTTTTGTGATAATCCTAAAACATCTCGTGATTGATCACGGTGAATTTGGATTCTTAATACAAAGATGCCTTACCAAGATCTTTCATTTAGAATAAGAAATTTCTTAATTTCCTTAATAAGGTTCATATCATTACTAGCAAGCAAAATCATCATCCATATATAAGACCAAAATTATAAATTTACTCCCACTGAACTTATGGTATACATAATCTTAATCAAGATTCTTTTCAAAACCAAATAAAAATAACTTGATTAAGTACCATTGATGAGAAACTTGCTTGAGTCCACAAATGGATTTCTTTAATTTCACAAACTAATTGCTTAGTTTGATCCAAATCAACCATATATTCCTCAATGTCTCCATTAAGGAAAGTTGTCTTTATATCCATTTGATAAACTTCAAGATCATAATATGCTATATGTGCCATAATGATCTAAAAGTGTTTTTAGAAAATACCGGAAAAGTGCTTTCTTTATAATTAATGTCTTCCTTTTGAGTCAAATCTTTAACAATTAGATGGGCTTTATATCTTTCCATATTACCTTGTGAATCCTTTTGGTCATAAATATTAATTTAATCCCAATAGGTTTCACATCTTTAGGTAATGGGACAAGATCCTAAACGTTGTTATCCTTATAGATTTTAACCCTTCATTTATGACATTAATTTACTATATGAGAATTAGAACTATTAATGGTTTCATGGAAAATGAGAGACTCAACTCCCACTAAACCTAAGTGTCCTTTATTCTCGGCAATATACACTTCATAATTATCCGGATTTGCACTTTCTTCTTACTCTATTGGATCTTCCACAGGGCACCGGTTCTATCTTATTTTGAGGTTGTTGAATTTCCTTCTTATGATCAACATTTCCATGTTGTTCAATATTTATAGGGAAATCATATTTATTTTGAATTGTATGTTCTTCTTGAATGTCAAGTTCAAAACTTGATATCCAATTGGAACTATGGGAAGTGGTGTATAAATGGATTCCATACAAATGAATTCCTCTTCCTTTTCAAATTCAAAATATTACTCCAAATTCTCCCACTAAATTCAACATCCTTAAAAGAACCTAGCATTTCTCGTTTTTCAAAACGTTCTAACTTTCGGGTTGTAAAATTTATATATCCCCTAGTTCTCTCGGCTTACCCCATGAATAACTACTAATAATCTTACGTCTAACTCGCCCTTAGTAGACTTATAAAGTCTATCCTTATGCTAGACAATCACATAAATGAATATGATTTAAGGACGAATAAGGAACGCGTCCTTAAATCATTAAGTGTTTATATTAGTAGCCTTAGAAGGAGCTTTACTGAGAATAAAGGTTGCGGCTTTAACGTATCGCCCATAATGAGTGAGGTAAGAGAAGTATAAAACATACTTATTACCATATCCTTAAGGATTTCAATATGTCTCTATTACAATATTCATGCTAGGCGTACCCGGCTCAATGTAGAGAGAGATAATCTCACACTCTTTCAAAATAGCGAGTAAAAAGGACCTAGACGTTGTTCCTTTTAACAATCATTCCAAAAATGTATACACCATCATGAATGACCCTAATGTTCTTAATAGTCTTCAAAGTTGATTTCCAACTTTGTCGTTATAAAACTTTTACAACGTCCAAACTCAATATTTTATGAAGCAAATAAATGTATTCAAACTAAGAGTTAGTCATTTTGAACATAATAACTATTGTTGACCTTTTCCATGAAGGAATAATTAATGGCCTACAAATATCCGAATGCATTAGTTCATTGAGACACTTGATGCTCTCGAGAATACTATAATGTTTGTAAATTTACTTTAAAGCATTTAATGCAAAAGTATTTTCCAAATTATCAAGTTTGTTTAAGATTTTCCTTTAACATAATCTTATCAATTTTCCTCTTGGAAATATGACCCAAAGTTGATAACTTTTGCTTTCTAGTTTTGGTTTCATTATTTAAGGGACACATTTATTGTTTGAATAATGTCAAGTAAATAAAGAACACTTGACAAAGTACTAGTACCAACAACCTTGGAATTTAAAATAAAAATCACATTTATAAAAGATGAACAAAATAACCTTTTTTTGTTCAATAGTATGATAAATATCAAATTCCGTCTAAATGACGGTACAACAAATGTATTATTTATACAAATAACACTAAGCACTTTAACAATAACCAAAATTCCCGATGCCTTTCACTTCAACCAGATCCCGGCTTCCATATAGATGAATCATTCATCTTCTCCAGGACTTCGGTATTTCAGGCAATCCTACATAGACATTCATTATGTGAGTTGTTGTAACATAATTCAACCACTATGTATATGTAGGAAATGAAACCAAATTAGCCTTTATCACAAATAATTCCAAATGACATACCTTTCTTAGCACGCCAAGCGTGATACTTAGGGCAGTCGTACTTCATGTGAGTGAGGTCCTTGCAAAAGAAGCATTCCTCTTTATGATCATGAGATGATCCCTTAAGCTTCTTTTTACATGCAACCACAATGTCCTTCCCTTTTCTCTTTGTCCCATGAGAAGAGGTAGATGCCAAACATCCCTCAATCATATCAAGGAATGTTTTAGCATCAACGTCCGTGGATACACCGTCCAAAATGGTCTCCGGGATAACTATATTCATGATCATTAGGCTCACGCGGTTGGAGCGTTCCCACTTCTCATTATTTAAGCAATCTTATTGAGTGCTTATATCAGAAAAAGGAAGAGGAAATGGTTCCCTTAATACGTGATCTATGTCCATATAGCCTAAGATCATCATCAATTTATTTTTCCAAGTTTTAAAATTAGTCCCGTTAAGCATCGGTAAAGTACTCATAGCAGTAATCACGGATGAAGCAATAAGTAAATCTGTTGGGTTTTGAGAACAAAAAAGAATGAAAACAAAAACATGAATAAGAAACTACAAAATGAAAAATGATTAATTATATCAACGAAATCCATCAATAAGACAATCAACATGACATCAAAACTAATCTTTGGATTGCGAGTTGACTCATAAATGATTGCCTTAGGTAACAAATAATTTGAACTTATATTTTAATAAATACTTAATCTTCCTTTGGGCCGACATAAGTACCTAAGAAAATATCCTAATGTTCATTTTATTTGTTACCACATGAATGCCTAAGTTTAGTCAAATATCAAGATCTTCTTTGGAAAATTCAAGTCATTCACATATTAACTTAAACATCCAACACTTTACAATTTAAGGGTTTAAATAACGTAAATCACTTAGGCGACAATATTATTTAAACAATAAATAAAATTGTCAAAGCATATAATTAATCATAACTTTTTAGGTTTGAAATAATGTTAGGTTTTGTTCCAAGGGAAAAACAAAATAGTGCAAAACTTAGAAAAGTCCAAAACCTGTGAACAGTAACTTCTCGGCCGAGCACCTTAATCAGAATATTTTGGTCAATTTGTCACATTATGCTCGGCCGCTCTAAACAAAACGCTCGACCGAGCTGCTCGTCCGAGTCATATGATGTGCTCGGCCAAGCACCTTAATCAGAAACAAATGCCTTATTTGACATACAATGCTCGACCGTGCAAAACCAAATGCTCGGCCGCGCAAGTCTTGTGACACGCCCCAAGTCCCGGGATTCCCTAATAGAACCTCGAACCTGGTGCGCGTAACTAACAAGAAACAAGAAACTAACGGGAAACAGGAACAATACCTGTTAAAAAAAAAACTGACAGGATATATATACTCAAGAGTAGGGAGCTAAGATAGCTCACACGAGTTCTAGACCAAGAAAATTAAAACCAAACAAGGTTACATACAGCGGAAGACATGCCTAGCAAATAAGCTGGCATCAAGAACTGTCTAGGGACAACAAATACTACCCCAATACAAGCCCAGAGTTTAATTAACTCATACAAGATCGTCCTTACCAAAATATAAAAGGACACTAACTTCGAACAAGAATATCCTGCTGAGTAAATTCCCAGCTAAGTCGAGCCTCACTGCGTACTATCCCCTGCTTTCCTGGGGGGGGGAAACAATTAAACAAATAAAGGGTGAGATAAATCTCAGTAAGCTATTAACATGCAACTATATGTCATGTTATCATGCAATACAAGTAGATACTCAAGTAATCATATATCAAGTATCATCAAGTAACAAGTATAGGAGAGGCTAAGCCAACTCAACAAGTAATCAAGCTCGAGAAATGATCAGGTAACAAGTAGTCAAGTAGTGTGAGAGGCTAGACCAGCTCACCAAGATGCACATAGGCCTATCACGCATTTTTACCTGAATCCTTCCTTATTCCTCCCAAGAATACCATTTGTTGTCGATGCTTTTCTAGCTGAGGACAACCAAGAACAAGAACAAGAACAAGAAACTGCTGTGCAGTATATAAGAAGACCTGGTAACCAGTGTCATCCACAAGAACAAGATCCACGTGGTGTTCAAGACAGGAATTAGCATTCACTTAGGTCAGGCTTATTGCTCCAACCAAGGAAGCTATGCCCTTACTATGGCCGGTAGTAAGGGGTCAGGCGGAAATACATAGGGACCCGATTGTCACTTAAGCCCCAGCTCTCGCGACAAGCGTGAACCTATATATTTTCGAACAAGCAAGGAGAACCAGCTGGATTCACAACAAGAATGCACAAGTAGATGTTTACTTGAACTACGAGAACAGAACTCAGTCCCTTATTAGTGGACTATTCTTTATGCACCATGTAATCATGTATCATGTGCTCACGAGAATATGCACCATGTAATCATATATCATGTGCTCACGAGAATATGCACCATGTAATCATATATCATGTGCTCACGAGAATATAAGTACACGTACTCAATTATTGCGAATACCAATCAAGTTCAACTATGGCACGTAAGTGTCCATGTAACACGATCAATCCAAGTTAGGGTCTATTAATAACAGACATCAATCACGTAGTAGGGTATATCATTTAGTCACATGCCAAGTTTGCACGTACATATCTATGTCACGTTTAACACATTAAGGTGTCTATCACGATACCCTTACTATCAAGTAGAGCCCAATACCTTAGACTCTAAACACGTAATAGAATAGGTCACATCATACCTAGTCACAGTCATATCTCACGTATATGTATCGTTAATAATCGAATACATTTTCTAACACATATTGTGTTCTGTAGTTACTCTTATTAACTTAAATTGTAGTATTCACTATTATATGAATGATCTTCATATTACACTAGTCCTTATTTTTTTTAGGAACTCATGTCATGTATCAAATAATCAAGAAGCTACATTCTATCAAGTAGCTACATGCAAGATTTGCATATACACATCAAGAATCTTTCAAGTTTATTACCATACTCATGTAATGGTTTTAAGACATTCAAGACTTTCAAGACAATCAAGACAGTCAAGACTTTTACAAGATTTTATCATCTTGTGTCCAAGTTCTCAATCCATTTTCTTGGATGGTTAAACATGTAAAAGAGTTAATTAACTTATACTTAAGTTATCAATCCAACTCTTTGGTTATTTAAGACAAGTACAAGATTTACTCATCTTATATTCACGTTTTAATTAAGAAGATGAGCTATACATCTCCCAATCAAGTTCACGATCCTATTCCTAGGATATTCAAGTTCAAGGCATAGCTTTAATGCCCTTAAGTTGTACAATCTTTAGATTCAAGACACGTAGAAGAGTCCTTACTCTTACACTCAAGTTCAAGTTCAGAAGATGAATTATACATCTTACTCGTACAAGTTTTCAAATCCTTTTCTTAGGATGTTCAAGTCATGTACAAGATTTTATTATCTTATACTTCAAGTTTTATTCCAATCTTTGGACATTCAATCATGTATAAGAGTTATACACTTTACTCTTACCAATTCTCAATCCTATTCTTAGGATGCTCAAGTTCAAAACATTGTTTTATACCCCTAAGGTACACAAGACGTTGATTTCCAGACACATAAGAGCATTCATACTCTTATACTCAAGTTCAATGTCTTAAAATACCTATCTAGGTGCTCTAGACAATCACTTTAAAACCTCATTAATTTATTCTTTGAATAGCCCTCTGAGTCTAAGTTATTCAGCTTCTTTCGGATCTTGATTCCGACTCTCCTATAGAAAGTTATGAAGGAAACAATTCAATGAGAACAATCAGATTCCAGGTGGCACGACCGTGCACACCAAAGAGCACGACCGTGCTACTCACCTTGGCACGACCGTGCGTGCAAAAGTGGCACGACCGTGCTATCAAGGTCGAGAGGTTTTCACACAAAACTCATTTTCGGCACGACCGTGCCCATAAAAGGCGCACGACCGTGCTAACACTGTCGAGGAAATTTGCCTAAAGGTGATGTTTGGCACGACCGGGCCAAATAAAGGCGCACGACCGTGCGGTACAAATTTTGGCCCTTTTCCCCTGAATTCAAGTTTCATTAATTCTCCGTCCCACACGTAGGAGTAACATTTAACTAACACTCCTAACCTTCTCAGGAGTATACTAACAAGTTTAGAACTCCTATTTCAAGCCCAATTCATTTCTTTTACCGTCCCATAAATAATAGGACAATTTCCTTTTATTCCAATTTAATATTTCACCGACCCCAAAAGTATAAGTACAATTTTATATTATACTAATATACCCATTTAGGGATACTTCCATTCATTTCCCCGTACCACAAATAATGGTACAATTTTTCCAATAATATTTAAATCAAGTTACTATTTTACCGTCTCACGAATAGGAGTATAATTTTTCAATACTTTTTCAAGTTTCCTTTCCCAGGTGCTATTCATGCTTGTTATTATACGAATACTCCCTTCGTCCCAATTTTACAAGTATCACAAAAATTGCTCAAAACACAATTTTAACAAGAACAAGTAGCGGGAAGAACATATATGCATGTTATTACAAGTAAGGGGAAGCTAATAACTTACCTAGTTAAAAATTAAGTTGACCCAAATTAATTTCTGATCGGCCTGGAACGCTCTATTCAACGCCACGAATATTTATCCGGGACCGAAATCACGAACAGAGGGATAATTAATCGCGAGGAGTTGAGAATAGGGTAAAACTGAACTCCCTTCTATGAAACAGAGAGAAAGAACGAGAAGAATGAATTGTGAATTCATTCTCTCTGCAAACCCACAAGATATACATGGAACTTTCCAAAAATGACCCCTAGGCCCCTCAAGTTCTAACTTTGACAAAAAGGCCCCTAAAATTTCAACTTTGACATTTAACCACCTTAATTTTCTAAAGTAATTAAATAATTAACTCAAATGAAATAGCATATAAATATGCTAGTCAAGAATTTAACAAATAAGTCAAATATTTAACGAGATTAAGGATGGGCGTTACATCCTCCCCACCTTAAAGAAAATTCGTCCTCGAATTTTACTGATCAAGATTATAACATCTATAATCAACAAATAGAACTCAAGAGCAATCAAGAATATACACATATACTCACAAATATTCTATGCAATTTAGATGTATCAATTATAACATCAAAACACATAAAGCCAAGTAGACTCGATTAGTCAATCCACTATATCGGTGAAACTTGACATATCCACTAAAATAATAGAACTGGTCATATCCTCCAGATCACTGTAATACTAGTCAAATCCACTAGGCAATCTCAAATACTGAGTCGTGGTCATCCATCGTTTCAATATTCAAAACTGACTTCACATTTATCAATCCATCGAAAAGGTGTAGCTCTCGGTGTCAAATAATTAACGATAGAGCTGTCTTCGAACTTCATTAATGAATCTCTAACAAGATCAAAAAAATCTCAAGAACACACGTACCTTGGTTGTTTCCACTTATAGGTCAACAAAGATACTTACTTCAACATAGATATATCTTCTATCAAGAAATTTCTCAAGTTGAATCTTCAACTATTTTAACTCAATCGAGGTCAAGAACATTAATCCAGATGTCAGCACTGTATTCGCACTGTAACAACTCAAGATAATCCAAGTTTCTCATCAAGAATGGATACATCCATCTGGTTTGGTATAGAAATTCCACTATCAATCACATAGGTTAAATACCCAGTACAATCTCGATAACACAGTTCGAACTTTCAATGCAAAACATGAATATTATACATAATTATATCATGCTCACATATATAATCAAGCATACTAGCATAGTAATATTTACCATCTAGTGTGGTAAACAAGAATGGCATAACATATAGAAAGCCAGGTCATAACACGTATCACATCAATGTCCCATCTAGGTAACATGACCAAGTTAACATAGAACGTATAGGGTGTTATCACCCACACTTCTATCAAGCTCTTACTAATAACAATATCAACACGTAGTCTCTTACTAGAGAATACACTTCCACGCAATTCACGAGATAAGGACAAGCATGCATATATAGCACGAAACAATGTCCACTAGACAAGATAGATACGCCTAAGTCTTTAAAGACTCGCGCTCTCGATTCTCGAATCATCTAATCTAATTGGATCAACACTATCAACACCAGTCCTATGCCTGGTATAACAACAAGTAACGGCGTCGGAAACACACCCAAGACTAACCCAACCTAGGCCATAGACCCTATCCAGGCTAAGAGCTAAACCATAGCTCTGATACCACACTGACACACCCCAAGTCCCGGGATTCCTTAATAGAACCTCGAACCTGGTGCGCGTAACTAACAAGAAACAAGAAACTAACGAGAAACAGGAACAATACCTGTTAAGAACAAAACTGACAGGATATATATACTCAAGAGTAGGGAGCTAAGATAGCTCACACGAGTTCTAGACCAAAATGATCAACGTATGGTGAAGTCATGATAATTATGCTGTATTAAGACATTGCCATGAAGCTGCAGTTGATCATATTCAAATTGACCCCTGAAAATGGACTTCCATTTGTGGCCGATTGGAAAGGGAGTTAACTGAATACTCCCCGTCTCAAAATGATCTTCTAATTTGACTATTCAAATTTTTTAAGGATACGAACACTTGCTCCACTAGCTGTGTTATGTTTATACACATTTAAACCCAAATTACAGAAATGGGAAAAACATTTTGGGACAATAAAAAATGACAAATGAGAAGATTATTTCGGGATAGAGGGAGTATAAATTAACAATTTAACTAGAGGGCAAAACAATTCAACTACTTCTAATTTTACTTGATTAAACATGTTCAAAGTTTTTTTTTCACGGAATTGAATGATCCACTTACATGGTCGCGGAAGGAATATTATAAAGCTAAGTATCCGACTTACATATGCTTCACGAAATTTTAATGATGAATTTGTAGTACAAGGGATTGGAATTTAACTAAAATATTAAGTCAATCAACGTGGAATTAACGACTTTCACTACATAGGGAGGTCTCTCATATGTTTCTCTTTTTGATGAGCGTGGCTCACATTTTATGGTCATAGTTAACTATTATAAGTATTAGTTACTATAGTTAACTACTATAGTAACTAATACTTATAATAGTAATAGGTACTATAATAAGTAACTAATATAGTTAACTATTATAGTAACTAATACTTATAATAGTAGTAGTTAACTATTATAGCTAACTATTACTACCTACGTCCCAGAATAAGATTCATACTTTCTATTTTGATACGTCACAGAGTAAAAGTCTTTTTTCTAAAATGACAAAGAATCTTTACTATTCATCTCAGTCATTCTCTCTCTACTTTACTTTTATACTCACAAAATCAATCAACTTATTATTCACTCCCACTCTCCCCTAATTTACTTTTACACTCAAAACATTTACTTTACTTCCATCATTTCTTAGTTTTCGTGCAAATAGGAGATAGGACTATTACTCCGGGACGGAGGGAGTAATATTTAACTATTATAACTAACTAATACTATTAATAGTATTAGTTAATTATAATATGTAAATATAATTGTTAACTATAATAGTTACTATATAAGTTAATTGTTATTATTAATAGTATTATTTAATCATAATTGTTACAATATATATTAACTATTACTATTAATTATATTATTTAATCATAATAGTTACTATATATGTTAACTATTACTATTGATACCATTAGGTTTTTTGAAATATTCATACAACAGACTTAAATGTACTTTTAAATTAATTAAAAAATATATTTATTACAACTATGTACAACCAAAGCTATGAAAATGTTTTGATTAATTTAAAATATATATATATTTTCAAATAAAATTATTATGTTAATTTATCAATTAAAAAATTAAAAAAGGAAAATACAAAAAATATTAACGGAATAAATTCCCGTGCAGAACACGGGTTACCTACTAGTTAATATTAATTATTAATTCAAAGGGGGAATTGTAAACTCGAACTCCTCATACTATATAGCACCTTTACGGATTTCCAGGAAAAGGTGTTCCGAACGCGAGAGGAAATCCCATGTACCACTTTTGGTGTATCTTTGTGTACCACAAGTGATCCAATGGTTATAAATTATTAAGATTGAAATAATTATGATATTACAAATAATGCATAGCCGTCAGATCATTTGTGGTGGTACACAAGTGGTATACAAATTATCATTCCAAACTTTTCAAACCCCCCATAGGGTTAGTGAATATTTCCACTATCCATATTCCATCTTACATATCTATACTTTATAGTATTACAAATACATTTCTGTATATGATAAATGTGACGAAGCTTTTTGTGTAATTATTAAGAATTATTTTTAAGTCTCTTTTCCTTTTTTTTTTTTTTTTTTTTTTTTACCAGCATAAGCAACCATTTTTGTGTCAAAGTATGGTCAACGTATGGTCAAGTCATGATGATTATGCTGTATTAAGACATTGCCATGAAGCTGCAATTGATCATATTCAAATTGACCCCTGAAAATGGACTTCCATTTGTGGCCGATTGGAAAGGGAGTTAACTGAATACTCCCCGTCTCAAAATGATCTTCTCATTTGACTATTCAATTTTTTTAAGGATACGAACACTTGCTCCACTAGCTGTGTTATGTTTATACACATTTAAACCCAAATTACAGAAATGGGAAAAACATTTTGGGACAATGAAAAATGACAAATGAGAAGATTATTTCGGGATAGAGGGAGTATAAATTAACAATATAACTAGAGGGCAAAACAATTCAACTACTTCTAATTTTACTTGATTAAACATGTTCAAAGTATTTTTTTCACGGAATTGAATGATCCACTTACATGGTCGCGGAAGGAATATAAAGCTAAGTATCCCACTTACATATGCTTCACGAAATTTTAATGATGAATTTGTAGTACAAGGGATTGGAATTTAACTAAAATATTAAGTCAATCAACGTGGAATTAACGACTTTCACTACATAGGGAGGTCTCTCATATGTTTCTCTTTTTGATGAGCGTGGCTCACATTTTATGGTCATATCGACCCATTCTCAAAACCATTTTTATAAAATTTACATATATATTCCCTCCGTCCCAAAATGATCTTCTCATTTATCATAAAAAGTTCTTCACCTTTCAATAATTTAGGCTTAAAAGTGAATAAACAAAACACGGCTAGCAAAGCAAGTGTTGATATCCTTAAAATATTTGAATTGTCAAATGTGAAGATCATTTTGGGACGGATGGAGTAATATATAAATGGCACTAACCATATTCCGGCTAATTTCAATTTTCAACATGAAATCGTAGAGTTGAATATTCATTTTAGAATGGAGGTAGTATAACTTATAGTTTCTTATATATTCAATGTTAGATCATTGTGGCTTGCAACACAAGTTAATAGGCACCTTCCATAAATAAAATCATGACTATGACATTAATATAAAGTATGGTCAAAATAGTCAATGTGTAGAATCCCTGAAATGTTATTTATCTATCTTTGATGGGCAAGATGGTAAATCAACATTGCTTTAGAAATGAATAGGTATGGTCCCTATTTGAAGTGTCACCATGTTTACTATTTAAAGGCCTCTCCATCAAGCCTAAAACATATTTGATTCTTATTTTCTCTCATATAAATTATCTCTTCATTATTGAAAGAACTTTTGAGAGACTAAGAGACACTTTTATTTAGAAGATCATCTCCCTACATTATCTTCTACTTCATTCTTATTCTCCCTTCAAGACATCAAAATGGATTCAACAGGTATACATTTATTACATGCTTCCGCTTCATCTTTTCCTCATTCTTCTTCTAAATATGAGTTAGGCATTAGGGGATTATAATTGTTCTATCAATTGGTATCAGAGCCCGCTCATTATTTAGTTTGAGTTTGAGTTTTTGTTTTAAGAAAAGCTTTATGCTTTGACTATGATTCATTTTCCCTGTTGAATCTTAAGGTATTTGATGATTGATTAAGGACTCTAATTCATTCATAGAGTACTGATGATCTTCATCTAAATTAAGTAAATGGTTTGGAAAAGTTTTGTTATTTAAAAATGGTTCTTGTGAGACTATCCCTTCATAACATGGTTTTATGTCTAAATGCATACCATGTGGATCTACTCACTTGATTTCACTAAATTTTAAAGCAAGATTATCCCTATATAACGTGGTTTTATGTTTTAAGGACATACCATGTGGGTCTACTTGCAATTCATTGATTTTGGGAAAGTTTGAACAAAATTCAGAAGTGCAGAAATCGTCTTGCTCGGCCGAGTCCTTTGTTTTGATCGGCCGAGCGTATGAAAAGGCGCGAACTGCTCGGCCGAGTCTTGGGATCTGCTCGGCCGAGCACATGAACAGGCGCCAAGGCAATTGTTTCTGATTAAGGTGCTCGGCCGAGCACATCATAAGACTCGGCCGAGCAGCTCGGCCGAGCATTTTGTTTAGAGCGGCCGTGCATATCATGTCAAATTGACCAATACCTTCTGATGGAGGTGCTCGGCCGTGCACTTTTCGATGCATTGCTGAGCAGGTACTGTTCACAAGTTTTGGAAAATTTTAAATTCTGCATAAAACTTTGTTTTCCTTTTTGATCAAAACATTTATTTTTCAAACCTTAAAGCCCTGATTAAATATATGCTTAAATAATTTTATTCATTATTTAGATAATATTATCACCTAAGTGATTAACGTTATTTAAATGCAAAAATTATTAAAGTGTTGAATGTTTAAGATATGAATGACTTGAATTTTCCAAAGAAGATCTTGACATTTGACTAACGACAGTATATCAGGCTGGAAACCTTGACTGGTCTCCTCAACCATCTGAACGGATTGGTGGAACGACTAAGGTTGAACAACGCCACGTACTAAGAAAGTCTTAAGCATTCATGTGATGACATATAAAATGTGTTGGGTTTCGATCAAACATGCGCAGCGGAATTAAGCATTTAAAATTTTGAAACCCAAAGCCATGGATCCGTTCATATGATTAAATCAAATACAACATAAGAATAAAGGAATAAACTAACCCTTGATGACTATCAAATTCTCTTGGTCTTTGGTGGTGGTTTGAAGACTTGATCACGATCACAAAGCTTGAACACGAACTTTGAAGATGATGATTTTCACCCTCTAGCGGTATCCACACTTCGAACGAATATCAAAGGAGCTTCTTTGATCTTGGTTGCTAGACCAAATTGTGAAACACTTTTTCACAATCAAAAGAACTATATGGAATTTATTTTGTGTATTATTTTGTTCCTCAACCAAGAATGTCTTGGAACAAAATAAACCCTCTCTCAAACTCTTTGAGACTCACAAAATCATTGGCCTTGAGTGCTGGCCGAATTTGGTCTTTTATACACAAGTATGACCTATTCCAAATAGGAAACTTGTGTCAAAATCCGTCCAAAATTCGTTTCCTAATCAAATTAGGAATCTGCCACCCGACAGCGCTGTGCGGCCGCCCAAAAGCCTCTGTGCGGTCGCACAACTTTCTGAAACAAAACTGGTACAAAACTGAACTAAGTGTGCGGCCGCCCAGTCCAAACTGTGCGGTCGCCCACTTCTCAGAATGTCCAGAATTTCCAAAATTCCAATATTGTCCTTTTAAAGATTCGTTCTATTGTGTGTGACCCTATAGGATTATACTAAGTTGGCAATGGGTTCAAACATGAAACCATAAGATATGATTAGGTTCTAGCAAACCGTCATACCTACCCAAATAGTATAACAGATACAAGTTCGCATTCCTTTAGAATATGTCACAATCCCTTTGTCCACGATGTCATTGAATACAAGTCATGGTCAAACAGTCAACTTATTTTGTTCAATACTTTCTCGATTCCGAATATGTTGATAATTCAAATGCTATTGATCCAATCAATCCATTTGAGTCCGGCCGAACATTTCATCAACATCATTCCTTCGAGGGGCCCAAGCTTGACATCTCTCCGTGGAGGGACAAATCCATTTAGCTTATTATTCTTCCCAACGGGAATCCGATTATGCCAATCATACCCTTTATAACTTCCCGGTTAAAGGTAGCGTTTGAATATGTCAAACATAATGTTCATCAAGTGGAAGACTATAATAACTTCATGTCTAAGGATTCAAATGACATAACTAATATGAGATATATGTACGACATAGACCATGACATAAATCTCATACAGCGGGTCATGTCCAGTACCTTGTTCCAAACAAGTACCCATAAATCTAACATGATCATCCCATGATCATTTAGCCTTTATACTAGTGCTTAACAAGTAGTAGGGACGGAGATTATTATAAGTAAACATGAACAACAATAATAATCAAAACATCTCTTCATTGATATGAAATAAATGATAACAATTACGACGTTTATTAAACGTGCCTAGGGCACCACTACCAACAATCTCCCACTTGCCCTAGGCCCAATCTCCCATGTATCTAATACCCATAGACCTAACATGACCATCATGTTTAGCTTGTGGAAGTCCCTTTGTTAGCGGGTCCGCAACATTGTCATCAGTAGGTACTCTGCATATATTTACGTCTCCCCTATCAACGATCTCTCGAATGATATGAAAACGCCTAAGTATGTGTTTGGATTTCTGATGTGCTCTTGGTTCCTTTGCTTGAGCAATAGCACCATTATTATCACAATAAAGGTCTATTGGATTAGCAATACTAGGAACCACTTCAAGTTCAGTTATGAACTTCTTAATCCAAACAGCTTCCTTTGCAGCATCCGATGCAGCAATATACTCAGCTTCTGTTGTAGAATCAGCGGTTGTACTTTGCTTGGAACTCTTCCAGCTTACAGCTCCACCATTTAACATAAACACAAAACCCGATTGCGATCGGCTATCATCTTTGTCGGTTTGGAAGCTTGCATCCGTGTAAGCATTTACAACGAGATCATCTTCCATTCATCCATAGACCAAAAACGAGTCTTTAGTCCTTCTCAAGTACTTAAGAATCGCTTTTACAGCTATCCAGTGATTTTCGCCAGGGTCGGATTGGTATCTACTTGTCATGCTCAAAGCATAAGACACATCCGGCCTAGTACAAATCATGGCATACATGATGGACCCAATTGCCGAAGCATATGGAATATCATTCATTTTCTCACGCTCATCTTTTGTCTTAGGACATTGAGTCTTGCTTAGAGAAACTCCATGTAACACGGGCAAGGTGCCTCTCTTAGAATTTTCCATACGGAATCTTCTAATGACCTTGTCAATGTACGTACTTTGGCTTAAACCAAGTAGCCTCCTTGATCTATCTCTATAGATCTTAATGCCAAGAATATATGCGGCTTCACCCATATCTTTCATTGCGAAGCACTTTCCTAACCAAGTCTTCACAGACTGAAGTGTAGGAATGTCGTTTCCAATGAGCAATATGTCATCCACGTATAAAACAAGGAAAAGCACTATGCTCCCACTAATCTTCTTGTATACACAAGGCTCATCTTCGTTCTTGATGAAACCAAACTCTTTTACCGATTCATCAAAACGGAGATTCCAACTCCTAGAAGCTTGCTTCAATCCATAAATGGATCTCTGCAATTTGCATACCTTAGAATCTTGTTCAAAACCTTCTGGTTGTGTCATATACACATCCTCTTGGAGTTTTCCATTCAGGAAAGCGGTTTTGACGTCCATATGCCATATTTCATAGTCATGATATGCGGCAATGGCAAGCAAAATTCTAATAGACTTGATCATTGCTACGGGTGAAAAGGTCTCATCATAGTCAATACCATGAACTTACCTATAACCCTTCGCTACAAGCCTAGCTTTGTAAGTATGCACCTTCCCATCCATGTCAGTCTTCTTCTTGAAGACCCATTTGCATCCTATGGTTTTTACACCTTCGGGCGCATCAATCAAATTCCAAACTTGATTGTCTTGCATGGATTGCAATTCGGATTCCATGGCTCCAAGCCACTTGTCCGAATCAGGAGAAGACATCGCCTCTTGGTAGGTTGACGGTTCATCATTCTCAATGATTTCTACCTCATTACTATCCGTTACGAGAAATCCATATCTCTCGGGCTCGGATCGTAACCTACTAGATCTGCGAGTTGCTTGTGTATTCTGAACAGTTTCCACAACTCCTTGTGGTTCTTGTTCTTGTTCCACTATTGGTTCACTGTTATTTTCTGGGTCTCGAATTTCTTCAAGATTTATTTTACTCCCACTGATTTCTTTGGAGAGAAACTCTTTCTCTAGAAAGACACCAGTTCGGGCAACAAACACTTTGTTGTCCTCTCGGTTGTAAAAGTAATATCCTTTAGTTTCCTTAGGATATCCCACGAAAATACATTTATCAGATTTGTGTGCTAGTTTGTCAGAGATAAGTCTCTTGACAAAAGCTTCACAACCCCAAATCTTCATGAAAGATAAACAAGTTTTCTTTCCGCTCCACATCTCATATGGAGTCTTTTGAACCGATTTAGTTGGAACACGATTTAGTGTGAAAGCAGCGGTTTCTAGAGCGTAACCCCAAAAGGATATTGGAAGATCAACTTGACTCATCATTGATCGAACCATGTCTAACAAAGTCCGATTTCTCCTCTCAGACACACCATTCCATTGTGGTGTTCCGGGCGGAGTCAATTGTGAAACTATTCCACAATTCTTTAGATGATCATCAAATTCTTGACTTAAGTACTCACCACCTCGATCTGATCGAAGTGCCTTTATACTTTTGCCAAGTTGTTTTTCTACTTCATTTTGAAATATTCTAAATATCTCAAATGCTTCACTTTTATGTTTCATTAGGTAAACATACCCAAATCTACTATAATCATCAGTGAATGTTATGAAGTATTGAAATCCTCCCCTAGCATTGCTACTTAATGGTCCGCATACATCGGAATATATCAACCCAATAAGTCGCTTGCCCTTTCACCCAACTTGGTAAAAGGTGTCTTAGTCATTTTTCCAAGAAGACACGACTCACAAGTATCATATGACTCTAAGTCACATGAACCCAAAAGTCCGTCCCCATGGAGTTTTGAGATACGCTTCTCATTAATATGACCAAGACGGCAATGCCACAAATAAGTATGATTTACATCATTAGGTTTAGATTTCTTATTTACATGATAGACATTATTTTCATTCTTGACATCCAAGATATAAAGGCCATTAAATGAATTAGCAATACCATAAAGCACATCATTTAAATAAATAGAAAATTTTTTATTCTCAATAAGAAACTTAAAACCTTCATTATCCAAACAAGAAATTGAAATAATATTTCTGCTTAAATCCGGAACATAATAACAATTGTTCAAAACAAGAATTAATCCGGAAGGTAAAGTGACTTCATAAGTCCCTACGGCTAATGCAGCAACTCTTGCTCCATTTCCCACACGTAGATCTACTTCACCTTCTTTAAGCAGTCTCCTATTCTTTAATCCCTGCACATTTAGACAAATGTGAGAACCACATCCGGTATCCAATACCCAAGAATCAGTGGTAGAAAGGAGAATATCTATCATATAGATACCTGAAGTCGACGCAGCCTTGCTGCTCTTCTTCTTCTTTTGCTCTTCCAAGAAAGCCTTGCAATTACGTTTCCAATGACCAATTTCTTGACAATGGAAACAGATTGCATCCTTTTGTGAATCAGGTTTTGCCTCAGAAGCCTTGGCAACCTTTGCCTTGCTTATCTTGGGTTTGACAACTTTTGCCTTACCCTTTCCTTTGGCACTAGCCTTCTTCCCATCATGTACCAAGAGCACGGGAGAACCTTTCTCCACAATTTTCATCTCTGCAGTTTTGAGCATCCCATGCAACTCAGAGAGATTCTTATCCATTCCATGCATGTTATAATTCATCACAAACTGATTATAACTTTTAGGCAATGAATTAAGAATGAGATCCGTGGCTAGCTCCAATGGGATTGGATAGCCAAGTTTCTCAAGGTGCTCTACATAACCTTTCATTTTAAGAAAGTGAGGACTCACTTGTTGCCCTTCATTCATTTTACTAGTAGTGAATGCAACAATGGTCTTGTACCTCTCTTGCCTAGCTTGCTCTTGAAACATAGTTCTCAACTCCACGCCTATCTCATAGGCTTCCAAATGTTCCAAACTTTGTTGGAGTTTTGAACACATAGCGGCAAGCATGAGACAACTTACATCTCTAGAATCATTACGATGTTTCTTGTAATTGTCTCTTTCTACCCTAGGGGCAGTAGGCGGTGGTTCAGCGGGGAGAGGCCCATCGAGAATGTACAACTTATCTTCTTGCCTAAGAACGATTCTTATGCTACGGATCCAATCCATAAAGTTTGTACCATTCTCTTCGAGCTTATCCTTCTCAAGGATCGATCGCAACGACATTGATTGAGTGTTATTAGTCATTATCTACAAATATGCAAAATTTCCAAAATTTAATAAGTACCGATTTTCATTAAAGAGATAAATAATGTATTTTTCAAACAAAATACTCTCACTAAATTATATAACCTTCATATACATCCAATGTATAGTATAATTTAAATGGGTTGAGATCCCGCTTTAATCTAATTTTGAGTACGCTTTGGCGCACCGCTCAAAATTAAATCAATTAGGTAGACAACTCTTGTCAATCATATCTCATATGACTCTCAGTTCTTTTCATGAGATTCTTTAAGAAATCCAATTTCAAAAAGCATGTTAAATCTCATCTTTGCCTTAAGCTCAAAACTGTTTTGACGCTTAATTAAGTCCAACCATTTTAAACGCATAGGAAACTCTTATTCACTATCTTGCTCAAACATGAATAAAATCAATGCACCTCGCTTTGGCGAGCCCACATAAAATTACCCATGTATAAACAAGTGTTTTAATCATGGCATGGCTAAAGGACTTAAAACTTTCTTTGAAGGTTCATCACATATAGCATATAACACATTTATGAGCACATAATATAAACATGTTATACATCAAGTTTAGCCACAAAATTAATCTCCATTAATTTAAGCATGGTATTTATGTGTCATTAGTTTCTCTATAATTATGAGGATGAGACTATTTCAACTTTGGTTATTATCTCCAAATCAAGACAACAAGAAGTGCGGTCGAACTAAGCCATCAGGCAACCACAATCCCGCACTAATTCAAGAAACCAAGAAAGTAGTCCATGTGGCCGAAACTAAGCAATAGATGGTCTCGATGAACGTAGGCCAATTGCATTCACAATTCCACATGGATCTCCAATCATTGAATCAAGAACTTTGTTTCTCAATTTTAGCAATTATGAACTCTTCATAATTCTAACTTCGTTTTATCTTTGAAACTTTGATTGCGATCAATTTTGGGAAACACAATCTCGATGAACGCAGATTAGCCATCCAAACCTTGAACCAATCTTAGAATCACAAGACTAAAACAAATAGGAAAATCAAACCCCAAGATCCACACACAAACCAACTACCCAAAACCCATTCCAGATCAGCAGGTCTGGATTGGTTCTGTTACTGGTTTTGTTGAATCTTTCGAAAAATTCCAGATTCTGGTTTTCAACCAAAATCAGACCTTCTGATCACCTTGTGCGGCCGCCCAAAATTCTTTGTGCGGTCACCCAAAAACTGTGCGGCCGCCCAAGGAGTTTTGTGCGGTCGCCCAGTGCCATCAGAATGTGCAGAATTTTTAAGTTCGAAAATTTTGTCTCAAAATCGTTTTTCCCCGATTATTAAAACTTTGATCCAATCAAAAATTAATAATCAACAATTCTGAATCCACCATAATTTATTTATTGCGATTGAATCGTGCGATTAAAGTTGTAAAACAATAAACCACATAAAATCACATAACACATAAACATCACATATCCCAATATTCATATCATGCAAGGCACATAAACAATTTATATACATAACATGATCACGGTATTGAAATAATCAACATGAACGGAGCTCTGATACCACTGTTGGGTTTCGATCAAACATGCGCAGCGGAATTAAGCATTTAAAATTTTGAAACCCAAAGCCATGGATCCGTTCATATGATTAAATCAAATACAACATAAGAATAAAGGAATAAACTAACCCTTGATGACTATCAAATTCTCTTGGTCTTTGGTGGAGGTTTGAAGACTTGATCACGATCACAAAGCTTGAACACGAACTTTGAAGATGATGATTTTCACCCTCTAGCGGTATCCACACTTCGAACGAATATCAAAGGAGCTTCTTTGATCTTGGTTACTAGACCAAATTGTGAAACACTTTTTCACAATCAAAAGAACTATATGGAATTTATTTTGTGTATTATTTTGTTCCTCAACCAAGAATGTCTTGGAACAAAATAAACCCTCTCTCAAACTCTTTGAGACTCACAAAATCATTGGCCTTGAGTGCTGGCCGAATTTGGTCTTTTATACACAAGTATGACCTATTCCAAATAGGAAACTTGTGTCAAAATCCGTCCAAAATTCGTTTCCTAATCAAATTAGGAATCTGCCACCCGACAGCGCTGTGCGGCCGCCCAAAAGCCTCTGTGCGGTCGCACAACTTTCTGAAACAAAACTGGTACAAAACTGAACTAAGTGTACGGCCGCCCAGTCCAAACTGTGCGGTCGCCCACTTCTCAGAATGTCCAGAATTTCCAAAATTCCAATATTGTCCTTTTAAAGATTCGTTCTATTGTGTGTGACCCTCTAGGATTATACTAAGTTGGCAATGGGTTCAAACATGAAACCATAAGATATGATTAGGTTCTAGCAAACCGTCATACCTACCCAAATAGTATAACTAGATACAAGTTCGCATTCCTTTAGAATATGTCACAATCCCTTTGTCCACGATATCATTGAATACAAGTCATGGTCAAACAGTCAACTTGTTTTGTTCAATACTTTCTCGATTCCGAATATGTTGATAATTCAAATGCTATTGATCCAATCAATCCATTTGAGTCCGGCCGAACATTTCATCAACATCATTCCTTCGAGGGGCCCAAGCTTGACATCTCTCCGTGGAGGGACAAATCCATTTAGCTTATTATTCTTCCCAACGGGAATCCGATTATGCCAATCATACCCTTTATAACTTCCCGGTTAAAGGTAGCGTTTGAATATGTCAAACATAATGTTCATCAAGTGGAAGACTATAATAACTTCATGTCTAAGGATTCAAATGACATAACTAATATGAGATATATGTACGACATAGACCATGACATAAATCTCATACAGCGGGTCATGTCCAGTACCTTGTTCCAAACAAGTACCCATAAATCTAACATGATCATCCCATGATCATTTAGCCTTTATACTAGTGCTTAACAAGTACTAGGGACGGAGATTATTATAAGTAAACATGAACAACAATAATAATCAAAACATCTCTTCATTGATATGAAATAAATGATAACAATTACGACGTTTATTAAACGTGCCTAGGGCACCACTACCAACAAAATGAACATTTAGTAATTTTATTAAATGCTTAAGACTACCCAAAGGAAGATTAAGCATTTAATCAAATATTGTTCAAATTACTTGTCATCTAAAGTAGTTATTTATGAATCAATTAGCAATCCAAAGATTAGTTTTGATGTCATGTTAATTGCTTTATTGATGGATTTCATTTGATATAATTAATCTTTTAATTCATAATGTAGTTACTTATTATTGTTTTGTATTCATTCTTGTTCTCGATTCCCAGATTTACTTAACGCTTCTTCTATTACTGCTGCGATAAGCACAATTCCGATGCTTAATGGGACAAACTTTAAAACTTGGAAAAACAAAATTACTATGATCTTGGGCTGCATGGACATAGACCTCGCATTTAGGGAGCCTATTCCTCTTCCTCTTAGTGAAGATAGCACCGCTGAGGACCGCTTGAACTCTGAGAAGTGGAAACGCTCTAATCGCGTAAGTCTTATGATCATGAAAAATGTCATCCCGGAGGCATTTCTTAACAGTTTCCCCGAGGACGTTGATGCTAAAACCTTTCTTGAGACCCTTGAACGGCGCTTTGCCAAAAGCGGAAAGTCGGAAACAAGTTCTTGTTTAAGAAAGCTTGTTTCCATGAAGTACAAGGGTACCGGGAACTTAAGGGAGTATATTTTAGAAATGCTTCACTTATCAACTAAACTAAAAGGACTTAAGTTAGAGATATCGGAAGATCTTCTCGTCCATTTAGTGTTGATTTCTCTTCCTCCTCAGTTTGGTCACTTTGAGGTGACCTATAATTGTCCGAAAGACAAGTGGGATATTAATGAATTAATCTCGCATGTGACACAAGAGGAAGATAGGTTGAAGCAACCTAAAATTGAAGGTGCTCATTTAGCATCCACCTCTTCTCATGGGACTAAGAGAAGAGGGAAGGAAATTGCGATAACAAGCAATAAGAAGCCTAAAGGATCATCTGATGATCGTAAGGAAAATAAGTGTTTCTTTTGCAAGGACCCTACGCACATGAAGTATGACTGCCATAAGTATCACGCTTGGCGTGCTAAGAAAGGTATGCCATTTGGTCTTGTTTGTACTGAGACTAATTTAGTTTCAATTCCTTCATATACATGGTGGTTGGATTCTGGTGCAACAACTCACATTAGTATGTCTATGCAGGGTTGCCTAAATTACCGAAGACCTAGCAAGGATGAAAGATTCATCTATATTGGAGCTGGGAACCCGGTAGAAGTCATAGGCATTGGAACCTTTAGATTGTTATTAAGTACCGGATATTATTTTGTATTGAATAATACTTTCATTGTACCTTCGTTTAGAAGGAATTTAATATCTATCACTGTTTTGGACAAAGAGGGTTACTCTTGTTCGTTCGGAAATAATAGATGTGATCTTTATTTTAATTCCATTATTGTTGGTACTAGTACTTTATCGAGTAGTGATAATCTTTATTTGCTTAACACTACTCAAACAATCAATGAGTCCCATAATAATGAAACTAAAAGTAAAAAGCGAAAGTTTTCAAGTGAAAATTCTTATACCTTATGACATAGGCGTTTAGGTCATATCTCCAAAAGGGGAATTGACAAGCTTGTGTCTGAGGGAATCATAAATAAACTTGATATTCCGAATAAAGACTTTTGCATTGAATGCCTAAAAGGAAAATTTACAAACACGAAAAGGAAAGTATCCTCGAGAGCATCAAGTGTCTTAGAACTAATACATACGGATATTTGTGGACCATTTCCTACTCCTTCTTGGAATGGTCAACAATATTTTATTACGTTCATAGACGACTACTCTCGATATGGATACATTTATTTACTTCATGATAAATCTCAATCTTTGGACGTTTTCAAGTCTTTTAAGGCCGAAGTTGAAAATCAACTTGGGAAGACTATTAAGAACGTTAGATCCGATCGTGGTGGGGAGTACTATGGTCGGAATGACGGTTCGGGAGAACAACGTCCGGGTCCTTTTGCTCACTATCTTGAAGAGTATGGGATTGTCCCTCACTACACTATGCCGGGTACGCCTAGCATGAATGGTGTAGATGAGAGACGTAATAGAATCCTTAAGGATATGGTAAGAAGTATGGTTTCTTGTACTTCTTTACCTCACTCATTATGGGGCGATGCTTTAAAAACGGCTACTTATCTTCTCAATAGGGCTCCCTCTAAGGCTACTAACAATAAATTCCCTTATGAATTATGGACGAATACGAAACCGTCCTTAAATCATCTTCATGTTTGGGGTTGTCCAGCAGAAGCTAGGCCTTATAGGCCTAACGAAGGAAAATTGGACGCTAAGACAGTTAGTTGCTACTTTGTAGGGTATGCCGAAAGATCAAGGGGCTATAAATTTTACAACCCGAAAACTAGAACGTTTTTTGAAACGGGAAATGCTAGGTTCTTTGAGGATGTTGAGTTTAGAGGGGAAATTAGGAATAATAATTTTGAATTTAAGGAAGAGGAGGAATCCATTTCTATACCTCTTCCCTTAGTAGTTCCAATTGAAAATCAAGTACTTGTACCTGAAATTCAAGAGGAACAAATTCAAAATATTAACTCCCCTATAAATATTGAACAACATGAAAATGTTGATCAAAATGAGGAAATTCAACAACCTCAAAATGAGGAAGAACCGGTGCCTTTAAGAAGATCAAATAGAGTAAGAAGAAGTGCCATCTCGGATGATTATGAGGTGTATCTAGCCGAGAATGAAGGACACTTAGGCTTAGTGGGAGATGAACCCCTCACCTTCCATCAAGCCATTAATAGTCCTAATTCTCATAAGTGGATCAATGCCATTAATGAAGAGTTGAAATCTATGAAAGACAACGACGTTTGGGATCTTGTCCCATTACCGAAGGATGTGAAACCTATTGGTTGTAAATGGATATTTAAAACCAAACGGGATTCACAAGGTAATGTGGAAAGATATAAGGCTCGTCTTGTTGCTAAAGGTTTTACTCAAAAGGAAGGTATTGATTACAAAGAAACATTCTCTCCGGTATCTTCTAAAAACTCCTTTAGGATCATTATGGCATTAGTATCACATTTTGATCTTGAGCTTCATCAAATGGATGTTAAGAGCGCTTTTCTCAATGGAGACATTGAGGAAACCATCTATATGAAGAAACCAGAAATGGTGGATGATTTGGAACAAACTAATCAATTAGTTTGTAAACTTAAGAAATCCATTTATGGGCTCAAGCAAGCTTCTCGTCAATGGTATTTAAAATTTAACCAAGTAATTCTTTCATTTGGTTTTGAAACGAATCTTGGTGAAGATTGTATATACCATAAGTTCAGTGGAAGTAAGTTTATATTCTTAGTCTTATATGTGGATGGTATTTTACTTGCTAGTAATGACATGAACCTCCTTAAAGACACTAAGAAATTTCTTTCAAAGAAATTTGAAATGAAAGATCTTAGTGAGGCATCTTTTGTATTAGGAATCCAAATACACAGTGATCGCTCACGAGGTACTTTAGGATTATCACAAAAGGCCTATATAGAGAAGGTATTACAAAGGTTTAGCATGCAAAACTGTAAACCACATGACACCCTTGTCTCTAAAGGAGATAAATTCAGTCTCAATCAATGTCCCAAAAACAATTTTTGAAACCAAGTATATGTGTTGGGTATGCTTACTTCTTGACCCTCCTGTTCTTGTTAGAATTGGTTGATACCATCACCTATAAGTATTTTTACGGACTTTAGGACCTCATGTAAAGAAGTTTAGAACTTCAATCTTTAGCTAATTCCTTTTTATAGTATAGGCTTAGATGATAGGACTTGAAGCTTTAAAGATCAAAGATCACCTAAGCAATGATTCATTTCGCTACGCAGAATGTTCTTTGCGCAGGTCGCCACTGCGCATAGATATCTTTGCGCAGACCTTGACCCTGCTCAATTTTCAAGATCTTACTTTCTAAACTCAAGAGATCTCTTTGTGACCAAGCATGGTGCGCATACTGCTCATGCGCTGAATCCATGCGCGCCAGCAATGCGCATGCCTTTGTGCGCGGACACAACCTTGGTCAAGCTCCTCATCTCCTGATCTCTCATTCTAGAAAGTTTGGAAAACGCTTAGAAGATGCACGCTTATTAAAAAGCTGAGGTGTGCACAAACGACAAAATAAGCACACTCAGCAAAACCATTGGTGGAGACATGCTTCAAAGAAATTTCTCAAGAGAAGACAGCTGTCAACCTTCTAGAAGAAGCTTTTGAAACTGGTCTTCATGCTCAGTCTCCAACGGCTCTATATACCTGCGCACCAATCATATTGTGCCAGGTCATCATCTTTGATCAGAGCCCCAACGGCTATAAAAGACAGCTGCGCGCCAATCATGTTGTGCCAGCTCATTGTCCTTGCTCAGAGCTCCAACGGCTATATTCAAGCTCTCAGCTATAAATAGCCTGCTCATCTTCATTTCCAAACATCCTCTGGATTTAGCCCTTTTCATCGGCCCTTGATCATCATTTTTGATCAAGCCCCTTTTGTTGGCCACTATGCTTCAGAGCTCGAGTTTTATGCTTCACTGAAAAACCATGAAGATCTGAAGACTGCTGCTTAGTTTTTTCAGATTCTTCAGAACAGCCTTCAAGATCATCAAACCTTCAAAACTCCTGCTCATATCACAAAGCCTATATCACCAGAATTCTTGGTGCTCTTCATCTTTCATATTCATAGAGCCCAGAATTTCTGTCACACACACACCTCTTGAAGCCTTGATCATTTTGATCTAACTTCTTGAGATACACCGGTTTAGTCTAGGATTTGTTCTTCATAGATAATAGATCTTGAGTTAGTATTGAGCTCAAATGTTGTAATTTGTAATACTCTCTCATATAATAAGATCTCCATTAGAAATCCAAGACTAACCATCTTGGTAGAGGATGTAGATCTTTCATCGATCGAACCTCTCCAAATAGCGTGTTCATTATACTTATTGCATATTCCCTGCTTAACTTTTTATGAACTGCTTTGTTTGATCTTTCAGATTGCCACTCTCAGATGTTGTAATTGTTATTGCTCATTTGCCTTAGAATCCCATTTTGCGCCACTCTTTAGCCTCATACTTAGCGCGTGCGTTTTTATCTCTGCGCAGTATACCCTGCGCAGAGCTGCTTTAAATTTCCGCTGTGCATTTCACACTCTTACCGCGCGCTATACTTAGCCAAAATAAGAGTTGTGCGCATCTGCCATTGAATTGCAAAAGGGTTTGAAAAGATTTTTTAAAACGCTATTCACCCCCCCCTCTAGCGATTTTCACACCCTTGTTGCCTCTTTAGGGACCAACAATATGGAAAACATCCCTTACGCATCAGCAGTAGGAAGCTTAATGTATGCTCAAGTCTGTACTCGTCCAGACTTAGCTTTTATTGTTGGAATGCTTGGTCGATACCAAAGCAATCCGGGGAGAGAACATTGGGTCGCAGCCAAAAGAGTGATGCGGTATTTATAAAACACCAAGGACTACATGCTTACATATTCAAAGTCGGATCATCTTGAGATCGTTGGGTATTCCGATTCCGAGTTTGCTGGATGCCAAGACAGCCGTAAATCAACGTCTGGTTATGTCTTCACATTAGCCGGTGGAGCCATTTCTTGGAGAAGTGCCAAGCAGACACTCGTTACTTCCTCCACCATGGAAGCCGAGTTCGTTGCTTGTTTCGAGGCATCCAATCAAGCTATATGGCTGCGTAAATTCACTGAAGGACTGCGTATTGTCGATAGCGTCGAAAGACCTATTAAGCTATATTGTGACAATAGGGCGGCGGTCTTGTACTCCAACAATAACAAGAGCTCCTCAAAGTCTAAACACATTGACATTAAATTTCTTGTTGTAAGAGAGAGGGTACGAAATGAACAAATAGAAATACAACTTATTGGTACAAACTCTATGTTAGCGGATCCGTTTACTAAGGCGTTATCACCTTTATTGTTTCACAAGCATGTTGCTCATATGTGTGTAACAACTTTTGATAGCATTTAATATAGTGGGAGTTTGTGTTGTTTTCTTCAATTTTATTGTTCTATTATTATTTAAAGTTTGATCTCATTTGGTTAAGTTGGACTAGTTGGAAGAATATGTATATATTCATTAAGATCCATGCTATACATCCATACTTTTGATCTATGTCATTTAGTTGAATTAGTATATGTAATTATAGTGGGTTTAGTTGCGAATCAATTACAACGACTGCCCCTTTAGTTCTATACTTGTTTGGCTAATGGACGAGATTGTTATAAGTGATAACAAAGTGCACATTTGGGTTGTCATTTATGTTATACTTGTGATTTAAAAGAAGAAATTTGTTTTGCAACCCAAGTGGGAGATTGTTAGATCATTGTGGCTTGCAACACAAGTTAATAGACACATTCCATAAATAAAATCATGACTATGACATTAATATAAAGTATGGTCAAAATAGTCAATGTGTAGAATCCCTGAAATGTTATTTATCTATCTTTGATGGACAAGATGGTAAATCAACATTGCTTTAGAAATGAATAGGTATGGTCCCTATTTGAAGTGTCACCATGTTTACTATTTAAAGGCCTCTCCATCAAGCCTAAAACATACTTGATTCTTATTTTCTCTCATCTAAATTCTCTCTTCATTATTGAAAGAACTTTTGAGAGACTAAAAGACACTTTCATTTAGAAGATCATCTCCCTACATTATCTTCTACTTCATTCTTATTCCCCCTTCAAGACATCAAAATGGATTCAACAGGTATACTTTTATTACATGCTTCCGCTTCATCTTTTCCTCATTCTTCTTCTAAATATGAGTTAGGCATTAGGGGATTATAATTGTTCTATCAATCAATACTGCGTAGTCTCCCTTACCCAAAATAGCTAACTCAAACCACCAATTTATTTGCCTGATCAAACCCGGGCCATCACCAAAATTTCACTCGGACTAGGCTTAAGAAAAGCCACTGCACACCCCTTTGTTGTTTATATTCTCATGACCCAAAATTGGCCTAATATACTATGCACCCTGAATCAATGAGTCACCAACAAATATTGTAGTTATACTACACCTCATACTAACTTTTTGACTTAGCTTTTCACTTACTGCGACACATAACAAGTAGGTGGGTCCCACGAATGGAAATGAACCCAACCTGCACAAATCCGTCCCATTTCTTATTTCATTTTCATTTCTATTTTTTTTTCCGACCCGTCTCAAAATGTCGAGCTTAATTTCGAGATATTACATTAACCAATGCCGACAATAGGGAAAATCAGGACCATTTTTTAACATTGAGACAAAAGCTTGTATGAGAATGCAATGACCCGTCTCATAGTAGATACGAGTCATTTTTGACCCATGACCCGGGGTTTTTTTTTTGTTTTTTTTTCGGTTTGCCAAAAGTAATAGTTACTATAACTAAATGTAACAAACATGTTACTTATATATAACAGTTTGTATACATAAAAGTAATACATATATACAGAAAAGTGCCAGTGTTTTTTTATGTTTTTTTCATTTGCCAAAAGTAATACTTATTATAACTAAAATGTAACGAACGTGTTACTTATATGTAACAGTGTTAATACATAATTGTAACACATATGCATAGAAAAGTAATAATTCAACCATTTACACTTTAGAACTAAAAACACTTGTGTTAGTAACATTGTAAAAATGTTACATTTTACTTGTATAATAACATTGTAAAACAGTTACGTTTACTTGTATAATAGTATATCCATATGTTTTCAAATAATAAGTTACAATGGGTTCAATTTATCATGATACATGTAAAAGTATTATTATATTATCTATAGAAATCTGATACAATTTCATCTACTAAAGTGTTACATTTACTTGTACAAATAATTACATTCATGTATATAAGTTGTTATTTTTCTAATGTTACTTTCTTTCAAAAAATAAAATCAAAATACTTAAAAATAAAAAATATTCTGGAAAAACACTACTACCTCCGTCCCAGAGTAAGTGTCGACCTTTTTTGAATGTTAGCACGAAGGAACTTTGAGCTATAATTTTAGGTTGATTTAATTATCATAATGAAAATATAAAACTTGTTTCTTAGACACCATTATATATACTATCAATAACAAATTTTTCATTAAGATAATTAAATCAACCTAAAGTTATTGCTCAAAATTCATTCGTGCTAACATGTAAAAAAGGTGGACACTTACTCTGGGACGGAGGGAGTATTACATTTCAGTATAGCGATAATTATATTTAGTTATTGTTAGTGTTACACGTATTTATAGTTAGTATTACAGTTGAAAGATGAGTAAAATGAGCTATATTTTTTGTAAAACTGGTGTTACGTTTACTTATAAACAATGTTACTTAATAAGTAACACATTTGTTACATTAAGTTATACTAAGTATTACTTTTGGCAAACGAAAAAAAGCAGTCAAAAAAATATATATATAAAAAAACATTTTTTTTTTGGAAAAAAAAAATTGGGCCAATGGGTTGCTGCCACGTGACAGATTTTGAGTGGAGCATGGGTTGAGATTCTACGCTTCGGGGAGAATGTTGTACACGAGTCATGGATCGACTCGTCTTTTCTATGAGACGAATCTAGGTGTTCTCACAAGAGACCACCTCTAACATTTATAGGAGGCTTAAAAATAGGGACTTGGAACTGCTCTTCCCTAGCTCCCTTCAAGCGGGGCAGCTAGACAAATCATTTCTTTCTATCTTCATGTGATAATTTAAAGCCACCTACATAAACTGATAACGAGTGGGGGAGCCAGGAATTTTTGTCAATGGGGGCAAAGATTGCAAAACGTAAAAATTTTAACTGTATTTTAACCAATAGGCGCAAAAAAAGTTAAAAAAAAATCTAGTGCGTTATTACTATTATCTCAAAGGGAGGAAATTTCAACAAATTGCACTAAATTCTCATTTTTCTATAAATTTTGCACTAACAAAATTTTAATTTTTAAAAATCAATGGTGCCCCTTTAAACACCACGCAGCTCCGCCACTGCTCATAACAACAAACTCCCACGTGAAAGTAGTCCCAATATTTTTTTGTTCCAAAGCTAATCGAATCGTAGGTACTCATTTATTTCTTTTTTGAATAAAAGTGAATGAAGTCATGAGGCCCGACTTGTCAATGTCTCACCTTCCACCATTTTTGGAGCCTTCTTTGGCCTCATCAGGTGCCCCCTCTAAACCTTCTAGAAAAAGTGAAAACGTCGGTCCTTCATTGCTCTATTATTATTCGCCCCGGAAAAAACAAAATGAAGGATATTCTCCTCTCCTCCTTCTGGCATGGACAACATCAAAAAAAAAATAAAAAAAAAATGAAGGATACTAAATGTGATGACAATATTTTATTGGTCATATCGATAGTGGACCCGACACACTTCAATTAAAAGCACCACCTCATTTTGTACACCACATTTTGTAGCTATCTTTTGTAACTTTATTATTTCCCAAAACGGATACCTTTGGGGTACACAAAAATGGATAGTATTCACCATAAGATTAAACATAGTAAACTTCTATAGAAAATGTGATCAAACTTTGAATTTTACTAGTTGAATAACATGGCATACTCATACTGGCAAGATATTAAATAAAACAACCAAAAAGAAATAAAACACATTTTCGACATAAATCTCCTTTCTATTAACTCAGTAGATTTGACACAGCAGACGCGGGGTTGGCACGGCCACGAGTCGACTCGCTCTTGGTGCCGTGAGTCCGAACACATCACCCATGTCGAGTTCACTCGGTTTCATCCCATCAGGCAACTCCCACGTAAAACAATGAAGCAAGTGGGCCACCGCAACTTCAAGCGCGTACAATCCAAGCGACATACCAGGACAAGACCTTCGACCCGACCCGAAAGGAATGAACTCAAAGTTACTCCCTTTAAAATCGGGCGCACCCTTTTCAAGGAACCGACCCGGCTTGAAGACTTCAGCATCCTCCCACGACTTCGGGTCACGGCCGATAGCCCAAGCGTTGATCATGATCCGTGACTTGGCCGGAATCTGGTAACCGGAAACTTCAGTGGCCTCGGCGGTCTCGTGGAGGAGGAGAGGGATGGGCGGGTGGAGACGGAGAGTCTCTTTGAGGCAACATTTGAGGTAGGTGAGCTTCTCGAAGTCGGATTCTTCGACCCGACGATCCAAACCCACAACATCAGCTAGCTCTTGCTGCACGTGCTTGAGGTCGGCTGGGCTATGCATTAACTCGGACATGACCCATTCGATAGCTGAAGCCACTGTTTCTGTCCCACCAAACATTACATCCTGAAAATTAATTTGCGGCATTGTTTTAGAATTTTTACAAGTTTTAATGATGATGATTTTTTTAAAATTTATTATCCATCCTTCTTACATTACAGTAATTATCAAATCAATTTATAAAGTAAAGCAAGTTTTAATGTTAAGACATTATCAGAAATTCTAATGGATTTACCTTAAAAGTGATAAAATTTGCTCAAAACCGATATTTTGGACCAGAAAGAGTATATATTAGTAGGTTTAAGAAATTACTCCTTCATTCTCATTTTAAATTATAAAATTAAAGTTGTATACTGAAATTAAAGAAAAAGTAAAAAAAAATGTATTGTAAGTGTAAATAATTTGGTAATAGAAAAAGTGAGGTAGAGAATATAAATCAGAAACTGTCAATTAAAGTACTTTCTATATTCACAAAATTTAAAATATAAAAGTGCATAAAAACATCAATTTTTTTATTAAAAAACAAAATTCAATTTGGGAGGAATTAAATTCAGTTAGAGATATTTCAAAAGTGTTTACTTCTTATTTAGTGAAAATTACTGTATTGATTATTATTGTTACTCGCAAGGTAAATATTTTGTTTTTCACTGAATTATGGTGAGTTTTACCCAATCAAATATAACGTCGTCGTCAGCAAAATTGTCCAACGCATTTCTCGCTAAATAGAGACAAAATTTATGGTTACCCTTTACTAGGGGAAAGTTATTATTATCATTTCAAATTTGTTTTCTTGATTGATTACATTTTGTATATATATGGAAAATTGGCAATGGCTAATCACGTGCATATGTTGTCATGATCTTTGTTTATAATTGAAAAATATTGAATATTAAATACTCCTTCCGTCCCACCCGCATTAGGATTTTTGGGTTGGGCACGGGGATTAAGGAAAAAGTGGTAGTGGAGTAGGTGTTGTGAGTATGAAAAGCAAGTAGGAGAGAGAAATGGGGTAGAGAATAATAAATGGAAAGTTGTTGTGAGTGTGAATGTGGGTCCCATTAAATAAAACATTTCTATTTTTGGGTTGTCCTGATTCTAATGGGACACCCAAAATAAAAATTTGTCCTAATTCGAGTGAGACGGAGGGAGTAATGAATACTACATTGTACTGATAAATCGGGAAATTATATTATTAGGATTGAATTTATAGTAACAAAAAAAGGGCTAAAAATGAAAAGTGAGTCAATATAAATAAAAAAGCATGAGATGAAATTCTCTGTACCACTTTTGTGTACCACAAGTGATCCAACGACTATGATCACTTATGGTACACGAATGGTACACCGAAAGTAGTCCAGAGGATCTATCTCATAAAAAAAATTATGGAATAAATAATGTGTTTAAGAACTTACCATGATAATAGCTTTGATGTTATCTCTTGTGAGTTTAATGGCATTCTGCAAATCCTCCGTTTCATTCACTTTAGCCGCCGCCTCCCCTTCGCCGTAAAACGCCAGCAGCTCATCCACCATGTCAACACCACCACCACCGTTGGTTCCCTTCCTCTTCTCCACGTGTTCATCAATGACCTTGTCGATGAATCTATCGAGCGAGGCTCGAGCCTTTGGGAGCCGAGTTGTGAGCCCAGCCGTGTCAATAAAGCCAAGCCATGGAACAAAATCAGCAATATTGAAAGCCCCAAACAGCTTAGAGAATTCCTGCAATATTCTAATGAACTCCTCTTTCCCATCCGAAACCGACCCGAATGCAGCCCGGTAAATGATGTCATGGGTCAACCCAAACACGAGCACGCCTATATTAACAGGCGTGCCCGAGCTGGTGGCGGTTAGACGAACCATCGTGTCTACCTCGTCGCGCACGGAGTCCCATGACTCCGCGCGCTTTCTGCTGAAAAGTTTCATGACGCAGAGCTTTCGCATCTGCCGCCAGAATGGGCCGTAATGGGCGAAAGCCATATCGGCCCGGTCATAAGTTAAGTAGCTAATTGCAATAGTTGCCGGCCGATTCGAGCAAATGTTGTCCTGGACCTGAAGCAAAGCAGTGGCGAAGATAGAAAAATTCAGAAAGGAGGTCAAAATGATAATTTAGTGCAAAATTTACTCAAAATCGAGGGGGGTCAAAATATAATAAATTAATCATTTTTAATACTAAAACGACATTTTTAAAAATTTCGAAAGTGATATAATTGAGACCTGAAGGACTTGTCGGGCAATTTCAGGCGATGAAACGGTCATCATGTTAACGAACCCCATTCGGAGGTGGAAAAGTCCACCGTACTTTTTAGCAAGGTTTGCTAACCCGCGGTGAGTTAATTGGTCCATCATCATCATGTTGCCGATGATCGGCCACCCTGTGGGGCCCGGCGGGAAGGGTTTCCGGCGGAATCGAGAGAGGAGGGAGAAGATAATTAGGAGAGGGAGGAACAAGTAAATGGTGATGGGTATGGGTTGTAAGCTTTGAAGAAGGGTTTCCATTTTCCCTGTGATTTTGTTTTCTCTCTGTGTGTGAGAGAGAGAATGTGTGTGTTTTTTTCTGACAGGGAGGAAATATATGAGAGTGCTACTGAATTGTGTTGCTGAGTTTGGGACGATATGACGAGGGGTTTATATACACGTTTGTAGATGGTCCGTTTTGAATGGGTGGGTCTAGTAGAGATACGTGTGTTTTGATTATGGGAGTACATGTGTTACTTAAATGTAATAATCCCTCCGTCCCATTTTAAATTGTAAAAATTATCAAAAATGGTGTCCCAACTAAAATTGCAAAATCAAAAAATGGCAAGTTTTAACCCACTTGCACACTCACATCCACTAACCCACTAACTATTTTTTACCCCACTTTCTCTCTCCCACTCAACTATCAACACTCACAACACATCACATTTTTCACTTTTTCCCTTAATCCCTGTGCCAACCTAGTATTTGCAATTTGAAATGGGACGGAGGGAGTATTTCATAAGTAAATATAATACTCTCTCCGTCTCATTTGAAGCTACACCATTTTAGTGAGGGAACAAAAATTAAGAAAATTGATGAGTGTAAGAAGGGTTGTGAGGGGGAAGAAGTTAGTGGGTATGACAAGTGGAGCCTAAAATTTAAATGTGTGAGAGGAGAAAGTTAGTGGGTATGACAAGTGAGTCTCATAATTTAAGTATATGAGAGAAAGAAGTGAGTGGGTATGACAAGTGGGACCTACATTTTTTACTATTTTAGGAAAGTATGAAACTTTAAACGGGACACCAATTTGGGTAAAAGGTGAAGCTTCAAATGAGACGGAAAGAGTATAATACATGTTTTATATATAAAAAAAATTGTTCATTTTATTTATCTTTCAACTGTTATACTAACTATAATTACATGTAACAGTAACTATAATTAAATGTAATTGTCTTTATACTAAAAATAATAGTATGATATTTTTACTATGTGTGTCGTATTAACGAGTATACTCCCTCCTTCCCATAACAATGTGCACAAATTGCTATTTTAGGTGTCCCATTGATAAGTCACACTTTCTTAAAATGACAAAGAATCTTTACTTTTTATCTCACTCATTCTCTCTCATACTTTACTTTTATACTCACAACACCAATCAACCTACTATTCCCTAGCCCACTTTCTCTCTCATACTTAACTTTTCACACTCACAACAACTACCCACCACTATTCATCACTTAATTCCCGTGCATTTCCCATTTTGTGCACATTGTTATGGGAAAGAGGGAGTATACTTGATGAAAAAAATATTATATGATACAAATAAAATTTAAAGAAACGTAATAAAAAAATGTGATTGGAGTTCGCAAATCTAATTCTTCATATTAATATATATTTTTCTTAAATTATTTTTTATTTTTTAAAAAAATATAAATATATTAAAAAAATTATAGGATAGAATGAAAAAAAAAAAAAGAGAAGCAAAAAAATTGAATGCGTGTACAATTGAAAAAAAGAAGGAAAAAGATAATTAAATTGTTTGTAGAAGTATTTGAATGCCGAAACTATCAGTATGTAAGTAAAAGAGGTTGTTTCAGGAAAAACAAAAAAAAAAAAACAGTATCATTTAATTCTCGGGAAAAGCTTGTTTTACACCTGTTTTAGTGTAAAACTTGTTTTCATTCGTTAATGTAAAACATACTCCATCTCTTAATATGAAATAAGTTTTACACATCTCTTAAAAAAAACTGTAAAACAAGTTTCTCACGAGACTAACTCAATAAATTAGCATTAGAAAAAGACAATTCCAACAAACAAAAATAAAAACGAAAAAAAGACAATTTATATCATGACACGAAGAACCAAAAAAGAAATGTGAAAAATCAGTTGTCAGTCTGAAGCCTGACTTATAGGGCCATCATCACATGGAGACAAATAACCTACCCCCATTTTTTTATTTTTTATTTTGAAACGAACCCCCATTTTGTGTTATCCTCCGCGGGTACTTTCTTTTTCTTTTTCTTTTTTCGAGCATTAGAAAATTAGAGATTCTTATTATTAATTTTTTTCGGGTAAAACCGTAAAAGTAATCTAATATATTTTGTTCTATTAATATAATTGAATTTTGTAATATTTTTTTTGAAAGAATATAAACTGACACTAATGGAAGAAATAAATTATTTTAGCTATTAATATGTTTTACGAGTTACGCATATTTTAAGTTCAGTAAAACTCGTAATTATTAAATATATTTCAATAACCTTAAAAAAAATCAACAATAAACAGAAGTGAAAATAGTGAAATGTGCAAAATGCCAAAATCACTTGGAGACAAATAACCTACCCCCGTTTTTTTTTTTTTTTTTTTTTCGAAAACACATAATTGCATCACCCCTGGTTTTTGTTATCTTCCCCATATACAAAAACCGGGGGTATTTTTTTATTTTATTTTTTAATGTAAACAATCATATACGTACCTTGTTTGTCATAAATTTTCAATCTGAAAAAAAAAAACATGTGTCATATTTTATTCCGAAAGGAACATGTGTCATATTTCTTTATTACAAAATAAAATTTTATTTAAACCAACAGACAAATTAATTGACTTTTGAAACCGATTAATTATTTTTGTTTTTTTAATGGCAACCGATTAATTATTTGATTAAACAATTAGTGTTTATGTGTCAAAAAAAAACAATTAGTGTTTATAAATACCTTTCGAAAAAAACCTTGTGACCACACGTAATTTTAACTTTAGACCAATAAGAATTAGACACTTTTTAAGAGAATTAGAAACATATGAAAATCTTCTTATTATTATTTTATCGAATAAGAATAGTCTCATTTTCTATTATTAATTTGATTAAATTTGAAAAAACAGAAACATAATTATTTTATAAAATTTTAAATTTTATTATTGATAGACCATTAAAAAATATCAATATAATTTTATTAGAATTTTCAGTGTACATAAATTAATGTAATTTCTTGGTTAAGATCAGTCAAATTTAATACTTCCTCTTCTCATAATAAATGACTTCTGTTGGGATTTCTTTTCCAAAAACTAGTGTCCCTTTTCATAAAAAAAAAATAAAAAATCTCTTAATTCTTATTATTTCTGATTTTTTTTCTCTCTTTATTATACACTTACTAAATTAGAAGGTTAGTAAGTCGATAGCAAATATTTTCACACTCTTGTTACAAAAAATCCAAAATGTTGAATTTTTAAATTTTCTTTTAAATGAAAAATAGACATTTATTTTGAGACCGAAAAAAGTACTCTCTCTCATAGTTATAAATTCCGTTCCGCTCCGGTTTGTTCTGGCCGAAACACTCCGTTCCGGTTAAAAACCGGTACGGAACGAGCTAAATTTCGTTCCATTTTAAATTTCAGCTTGTACCGGTCTGTTCCGTCTAAACCGGTCCGAACCGGCCGAGATGAGGGTGTTCCGCCCGAAATGAAAAATTGAAATTTTAAACACATTTTAAATGAAGGTTGTGAATCAAAAAGATGTAAAGTTGATGGATAATTTAAAGAAACTATTTTTTATTAAAAAATTCTCTTGCTTTAAAGTAAGCATCATTAAAACGCATTTATAACTATGAAAAAAAAAACATTTTAGTCAATTTTAAACCATTATAAAGAAGTTAATTTTTTATTATGTTGATGTTTATATCTTTAAAAACGAAGTTATATTGATGTTTATTGGAAAAATAGCAAGTTGTTATAAGGTTTCGTCGATATATTTTTGACATACATCTATTATAAAATATACTAAAAGCGTGCGGTAAATCTGTATGTCCCTTTTTATTAGCAAAACCGGTACGCCCACTGAAACAGTATTTATAACTATGCTCTCTCTATCCCTAAATGAATGGTCATTGTTAAGAAATATTTGTCTCAAAATGAATTTATTTTTTAGAAACAACTTTGCCTAGATATTTTTTAATCAATATTTCTTCACTAATTTCTTCATATTTACAAAACTAACTATTAAAAAAGTATTATTACAAAAATATAAACGAAATTTTAAATTATATTTTAAAATAAAATGAGATGGATGGAGTGTAAAATGGAAGTGTCTACACTGACGAAACTAGGGTTTGAGAAGAAATGGTACCGACCATTTAGAAGACCATGTGATACTCGTGTAAGTGGGAAAACTCTATTACATAAATCTATTTCATGATTGATTGACTTTAATGTAGTTTATGAGTGTAGATAAAAAAAGAAAAAAAAAAGAAGAAGGTAAAAGTGAATTGTAATCATTTATTATTACATTATACTCCCTCTGTGAGTGTGAGTAAGTATTTACTTTTTATTTTTAGTATGTCTCAAACTAAATGTCTATTTCATCCGTCTTAAATTTATCGTTACTTATTTTTATTTTGAGCGTCCCATACTTATTGCTACTTACCTAAAATGTTCAATTTTCTCTCTTTTACTCACTCACAACAATTATCCACTAACTTATTTTCTCTCTCATACTCACTCACAATACTTACTTTTCCAACAAATTTTCTTAACCCTTGTGCAATCTTTTTTAGTAGCAATAAGTATGAGACGGATGGAGTATTTCTAAAAATGACAAAGAATCGTTATTATTCGTTCTATTCATTATCTTTGATACTTTACTTTTATACTCACAACACTAATCAACTTACTATTCCATACTTCACTTCTCTCTTCTACCTCACTTTTCCTACTACAATACATCACTTTCATCATTTTTTAATCTCTGTGCAAATGAAAAGTGAGCACTTACTCTGGGACGGGTGTAATAGTACTTTATAATGACATAAGTTACACTTCTTTCATCCCATAAAAAATACCCATTTACTTTTAAAAACGGAATTAAAGAAAAATGTTATAAAGTGTTACACTTACTTGTACAAATAATTACATTCATGTATATAAGTTGTTATTTTCAAATGTTACTTTCTTTCAAAAAATAAAAATCAAAATACTCAAAAAAAAAAAAAAAAAAAAAAACTGAAAATACACTATTACATTTCAGTATAACGATAATTATATTTAGTTATTGTTAGTGTTACACGTATTTATAGTTAGTATTACAGTTGAAAGATGAGTAAAATTAGTTTTTTTTTTTTTTTTTGTAAAACTGGTGTTACGTTTACTTATAAACAATGTTACTTTATAAGTAACACAGTTGTTACATTTAGTTATACTAAGTATTACTTTTGGCAAACGAAAAAAACAGTAAAAAAAAAATGTGATTTTTTTTCCTGCAAAAAAATAAAATAAAATTTTTGGGCCAATGGGTCCCTGCCACGTGGCAGATTTTGAGTGGAGCATGTGTTAGGATCCTACTCTTCGCAGAGAATGTTGTACACGAGTCATGGGTCAACCCGTCTCTTCTATGAGACGGATCTAGGTGTTCTCAGAAGATATCACTTCATTTTATTACCAGACGAAATAGACTTCGGACTTGGTCTTCGTGTGATGGGGACAGCCCCCATTTCGAAGCATAGGTGACATTTTTTTTTTTTGGCAAATTGCAATTTGGTTCCTGATATTTACATAAGTTTGCAATGTTGCTCCCAACTGTTTAATTTCGCAATTTAGTATCTTAATATTTATATTTTTTTACAATGTGGCTACAAAACTAACACCTAGTTAAAATTCTAACGAAATAACACCCATGTGACTAGCACATATATTTTAAATGGATAAAATGGTCATTGAACTTCATTTTTAATAAGATTATCACATTTATTATTATTTTTTTGACATAAATACCATTTCCGATTAATATAAAGTATCCAGTTTTAAAGTTGTATGACATCTCTCTCCTAGCTTAATTATTTTATGAATTAATTTATTGAATTTGCTGGTTTGATTATATTACATATTAATTTTCTTCCAAAACAATATAACAAACTAAATCGTAAAAATTCTCTCTTATTTTAATTTGTTTGATTGAGATTAAACATGTACTCCCTCCGTCTCACTCGAATTAGGACAAATTTCTATTTTGGGTGTCCCACTCCAATTAGGACAACCCAAAAATGAAAATGTTTTATTTAATGAACACACATTCACACTCACAACAACTTTCCACTACCCCAGTTTCTCTCTCTTACCTTACTTTTCATACTCACAATATTTACTCCACTAACACTTTTTCCTTAATCCCCGTACCTAACCCAAAAAAAATTACTCTCTTAGCATGCCATTTTCACACTCACAACAACTTTCACTTGAAGAAATTATTTAAAGAAAATTTATTTCACTTCAAAAAACTCTTACTAAATTATCGTAAATAAGTCTGCATAATTATTTTGAGTTACATTCTAACATAAAATTTACTTATATGTATTTATTTTTTTGCAAAATGTTTATAATTCCTAATTATATAATTTTTAAAGTATTTTAGTTTCTTTTTTATTATTAAAATAAAATATTAAATTATGCTTACAAAAATAAATGATTTTGTAAAGATTACATAAATTATAAGTACAAAATAAATAAAGTAAATAACAAAAGAAAACCTCACATGACCGGCACATGGCCTCTTGAGAATGACCATTTTGTCCATTTAATAGACATGTGCTAGTCACATGGGTGTTATTTGGTTAGATTTTTAACTGAGTGTTAGTTTTTAACCACATTGCGAAATTGAACTGTTGGGAGCAACATTGCAAACTTATGTAAATGTTAGGAACCAAATTGCAATTTGCCCTTTCTTTTTTCTTACTCCACCTTTTAATTATTTTTTTGCGAAATGACTCCACTTTTTATTGACCTTTATGTGGTTGTAATAAATTAATAGGGTGGCTTTTCAAATCCAATATGAAATCAAAAGGTTTGATGCCCTACCTTAGTGTCATTCATATTTAAGACTTAATAACCATTGACGGTTTCATCTCAACCTTTTAATCCCTAAATCTCCACTATTTTGATTTTTCATTTTTATTTATATCAATAATATTTATATTAAACATTTTAAGTAATTAGATCATGTTTCTACAAACTCCTTTTATGGATTTGAAATTTGAAATTTGAAATGCTGGCAAAGCCAATATCTCTCGTAAATGAGACAAGAAGGGATGTACTCAATGACATAGTCAAAAATATTAATTATTTGTGAAAAAAAGATCATACATATAATATTAAAAGTTAGAAATAAATATGGTCAAAATAACATCATAATATAAATTTTATTTCCTTTATACACGAAGTACTTTTAACTCCCCATTTTTCAAATTTTTAAAGTTATCATGTTATCGGGGGGATAGAAATGCATACTACTATGTTCTCTCTCGAAAAAAAAGAAGGAAATGCATACTATGTTTTATGATTTTCATTTTTTTATTTTTTTTATAGTTTTTTCTTCCTTTCTTAAGATTTTTAACTATATGAAGACTTTGACAAATAATAATTTATAATACATGTTAAATTTGCTCGCTCGCTGTGCATCGCACGGGGCACTACTAGTAATATTAAAAGTTAGAAAAGAATATGATCAAAATAACATCATACTATGAATTTTATCAAAAATAAAGCGGGTGTATTTGTTAAAAATTTAGAGGTACTAAAATGTGAGTTTTCAAAAGTCAAAAGGGTCATATGCATAGTTATAAATACCGTCTCGGACAGCGCACCGGTTTTTCCATTGGGACGGAACGTACCGGTGTACCATACCGGATTTACCGCACTTTTTACCGCGCGTTTTTTTAAAAAGTTCCACATATTTACAAAAATGCCACCACGTTTTTTTAAAACACGTTTTTCCTAAGATTTTGTGTACAAAAGAACACTCCAAAAATAAATAAATTCGGGGGCGCTGCCCCCGAACCCCCGTTCATCATTCCTTTGCTCCAAAAAAAATTGTCCCCCCTTCCTTCAATTCCTGGCTCCGCCACTGATCAGGTTTGTTAGCTTATTATCACCTCATTTTCAATTTTTGCTGATGGAAGGATGGTTAGTATCAACGTATCATAAAACGTATACCAAAATAAATCTATATATATATATATATATATATATATATATATATATATATATTAAAGTTGATGAGGAGAGCCATGGTGTTGCCATATAGACAAGTCTTAGTGAAATGTTGCATTTGGTGTTGCCACATCATTACCATTTTTATAAATAAGAGACTTTTCAAATTCTTTTTCTTAGCTAATAGCATTAGTTACTATATAGGGTAACTATTATAGTTAAATACTATAGTTAACTAATACTTATAATAGTAATAGTTACTATAATAGGTAACTAATATAGTTAACTACTATAGTAACTAATACTTATAATAGTAATAGTTACTATAATAAGTAACTATTATAGTTAACTACTATAGTAACTAATACTTATTATAGTAATAGTTACTATAATAGGTAACTAATATAGTTAACTACTATAGTAACTAATACTTATAATAGTAATAGTTACTAGGAAAAAATGCACCAAAAGTACATGAACTATTGGAGTTGTTTGGATTTAGTAACTTATCTCCTTTTTGACCCATGAAAAATACCTTAACTCTTTTTTTGTGCAGCGGAGGTACCTATTGCTAACGCCGTCCACTTTTTGCCGTTAAGTTATCATGTGCCACGCACATGACTAATTTTTTAAGGGTAAAAATGTCAAAACATAACAAGGATAATGTGAGAACATTTTACAAAGACAAAGGGGTTTAAATAAATTTTTTGCTTTCAAATAACCCCATCCCCTTCCCTTCCCTTTCCTCTTCCCCTTCCCAGTTCTAACCATGAATCCCATTCCCAATGAATCCCAACCACTTCTACCTCTCCCCCTTTCATCCCTAGCCAAACCGCCACCCACCACCGTGCGTCTCCTCCCCACTGAGCTTCTGTACTCATCACGCTCTTCCAAGTTCGCATCAGACGTCTCCCGTTCTCTCATGGTTGCTTGCCATCTGCAACTCCACTAGCCTTACATCTTATTCTTCTTCTTCGAAATCCAAAAATTGATTATCTGCAACTCCACCGGCTCTGCAACTTTAGAAATTGATGGTCTTTCAATTTTGGAATCCAGAAATTGACCCTAAATTGTGCCCATATATGGACACGATTTGATGGTCTATGGATCTGGGATTTCTTAACTAATCAGATCTGGGTATTTGCTTCCTCTATCTTTTACTTGTCTTGAAATAGATCTTAAGAAAAGTCCCAAAATGGGAATATTATCGCAGTGATTTTGAGTTTGGAAATTTGGAGTTTTGTTCGAGTGGAAGATGGATGGTTTTTGTGGTGTTGGTTTTGACAGGTAAGAGATGGTGTCTTCGGCAACAACATATGTTCTTCATCCTTTCCGGCCAACCTTAGAACTGGTTTTCTTTTCTTCTGAAAATTGGATGTTTCACTTCAAAATCTGATTTTGAAATACTGAACATTGTTTGTTATTTGAGGTGTTTGAATTTTCTGGGCTCTTGATTGAATGTTCCTGGACATGAGCGGTGGTGGGTGGCAGTTTGGCTAGGGATGAAAGGGGGAAAGGTAGAAGTGGTTGGGATTCATTGTTAGAATTGGGAAGGGGAAGAGGAAAGGGAAGGGTAGGGGGTTATTTGAAAGTAAAAAATTTATTTAAACCCCTTTGTCTTTGTAAAATGTTCTCACACTATCCTTGTTATGTTTTGACATTTTTACCCTTAAAAAATTAGTCATGTGCGTGGCACATGATAACTTAACGGCAAAAAGTGGACGGCGTTAGCAATAGGTACCTCCGTTGCACAAAAAAAGAGTTTAGGTATTTTTCATGGGTCAAAAAAGAGATAAGTTACTAAATCCAAACAACCCCTATAGTTCAGGTATTTTTGGTGTATTTTTTTCTAGTTACTATAATAAGTAACTATAATAATAGTTAACTATATACTTATAATAGTAATAGTTACTATAATAAGTGTTGGCGGAAATCATGGGAGTATTTCAAATACTCTCTTATCATGATATTCCCCTCATCTCTTATCTCTAATTTGTTGTAGATAGGACTTCTAGTCATTATCCTCTACTTGTATATTTTCTATAAATGTCTTCAATGTATGTACAGAGAATTCAACGTGAATGAAATACTTAATATCACATTATCATTCTCTACATGGTATCAGCCTAACAATACCAAAACCCTAATATTTTTTTCCGGCTATTCCTTTTCTCAATGACAGGCGCCTCTTCTTCCTCTTCTTCTGATGTGCTCCCCTTTGCTACATTGATTCATATGCTCACTGTCAAGCTTACTTCCACTAACTATTTGTTATGGAAAAATCAAGTCTCCTCTATTCTCTCTTGTCAGGAGCTATCCGGGTACATTGACGGCACCACAGCTGCTCCCCCTTCTGCGCTTGTCGCCGCTGATGGCAAGTCCTCTCCTAATCCTACTTTTGCGTATTGGTCTCATCAAGATCAAAAGTCTTCTGCTCTCTTCCTTAACCGAGGAATCCATGGCCGTGGTCCTCGACTGTAGCACATCACGTGCGGTTTGGTTGGCGCTTGAATCTGCTTTCATCCATGCGTCTAAATCACGCGAAGTCAGCCTCAAGGATACCTTCTTTGCTATGAAGAAGGGATCCCAGTCAGTACTTGAATATGGTCGTCGGTTCAAGGCTGTTTGTGACCAGTTGTCCGCTATTGGCCGTGGGCTGGATGACACGGACAAGGCTCACTGGTTTCTTTGTGGTCTTGGTCCGTCCTTCTCAACCTTCTCTGCATCTCAAATATCCATTGTTCCGCCCCGAAGTTCTCAGACCTCCTTCCACGTGCTGAAATTTTCTCGTTGTTTCTTAATTCTTTTGACAATGGTGCTCCTCCTCCGCCTGTTGCTTTTGTGGCGAACCCAGCTCTTGTCAGTCCATCACCTGGCCGCGGTCGCAGTCGTGGAAACTCTTCCTCATATGGTCGTGGTCGCGGTAATTCAAAGCGAACCCCGCGTTGTCAGATATGTCGTACCTGTTGGTAGTGGTGCCCTAGGCACGTTTAATAAACGTTGTAATTGTTATCATTTATTTCATATCAATAAAGAGATGTTTTGATTATTATTGTTGTTCATGTTTACTTATAATAATCCCCGTCCCTATTACTTATTAAGCACTAGTATAAAGGCTAAATGATCATGGGATGATCATGTTAGATTTATGGGTACTTGTTTGGAACAAGGTACTGGACATGACCCGCTGAATGAGATTTATGTCATGGTCTATGTCGTACATATATCTCATATTAGTTATGTCATTTGAATCCTTAGACATGAAGTTATTATAGTCTTCCACTTGATGAACATTGTGTTTGACATATTCAAACGCTACCTTAACACGGTAGTTATAAAGGGTATGATTGGCATAATCGGATTCCCGTTGGGAAGAATAATAAGCTAAATGGATTTGTCCCTCCACGGAGAGATGTCAAGCTTGGGCCCCTCGAAGGAATGATGTTGATGAAATGTTCGGCCGAACTCAAATGGATTGATTAGATCAATAGCATTTGAATTACAACATATTCGGAATCGAGAAAGTATTGAACAAAACAAGTTGACTGTTTGACCATGACTTGTGTTCAATGACATCGTGGACAAAGGGATTGTGACATATTCTAAAGGAATGCGAACTTGTATCTAGTTATACTATTTGGGTAGGTATGACGGTTTGCTAGAACCTAATCATATCTTATGGGATCATGTTTGAGCCCATTGCCAACTTAGTATAATCCTAGAGGGTCACACACAATAGAACGAATCTTAAATAAAAGGACTGTATTGGAATTTAGGGTCGAAGGACCTCAAGGGAATTTCTGGAAATATTCTGGGCATCCTGGTCAACCAAGCGGGCGCTTGGGTTGAACCAGGCGGGCGCCTGAATAAGCCGAAAAGGCCTTGACCTTCTGCCCAAATGAGCGGGCGCCTGGGTGGTACCAGGCGGGCGCCCGGTATGCCGATTGGAAATTTCCTAATTCGATTAGGAATGGTTTTTGACACAAGTTACCTATTTGGAATAGGTCTTAATTGTGTATAAAAACCCCAATTCGGCCAGACCATATTGACTAGTGCTTTTGTGAGTCTCAAAGAGTTTGAGAGAGATGTTATTTTGTTCTAAGATATCATTGATTGAGGAACAAAATAATTCACAAAATAAATTCCATATAGTTCTTTATTGTATTGTGAAAGTGTGTTTCATAATATTGGTCTAGCAACCAAGATCAAAGAAGCTCCTTTGATATTCGTTCGAAGTGTGGATACCGCTAGAGGGTGAAAATCATCATCTTCAAAGTTCGTGTTCAAGCTTTGTGATCGTGATCAAGTCTTCAAGTTTCTCCACCAAGACCGAAGAAAACTTTGATAGTCATCAAGGGTTAGTTTTTCCTTTATTCATTATGTTGTATTTTATTTAATCATATGAGCGGATCCATGGCTTTGGGTTTCTTAAAATTTTAATTGCTATATTCCGCTGCGCATGTTACTACGAAACCCAACAGTGGTATCAGAGCCCCGTTCATGTTGATTAATTCAATACTTGGATCATGTTATGTGTATATAAATTGTTTATGTGCCTTGCATGATATAAATATTGGAATATATGATGCTTATGTGTGTTTGTGATTTTATGTGGTTTATTGTTTTGCAACTTTAATCGCACGATTCAATCGCAATAAAAATTATGGTGGATTCTGAATTATTTCGATTATTGATTTTTGATTGGATCAAAGTTTTAATAATCGGGGAAAAATAATTTTGAGACAAAATTTTCAAACTTTAAAATTCTATACTATTCTGGCCATTCAAGCGGGCGCCTGGTCCTTTGCAGGCGGGCGCTCGGTGGTCAAAATTTGTTCTGATTTTGGTTAAAATCTGAATATGGAATTTTCGACAAATTCAACAAAACCAGTAACAGAACCAGTCCAGACTTGCTGATCTGGAATGGGTTTTGGGTAGTTGGTTTGTGTGTAGATTTTGGGGTTTGATTTTCCTATTTGTTTTAGTCTTGTGATTCCTAGATTGGTTCAAGTTTTGGATGGCTAATCTGCGTTCATCGAGATTGTGTTTCCCAAAATTGATCGCAATCAAAGTTTCAAAGATAAAACGAAGTTAGAATTATGAAGAGTTCATGATTGCTAAAATTGAGAAACAAAGTTCTTGATTCAATGATTGGAGATCCATGTGGAATTGTGAATGCAATTGGCATACGTTCATCGAGACCATCTATTGCTTAGTTTCGGCCACATGGACTACTTTCTTGGTTTCTTGAATTAGTGCGGGATTGTGGTTGCCTAATGGCTTAGTTCGACCGCACTTCTTGTTGTCTTGATTTGGAGATAATAACTAAAGTTGAAATAGTCTCATCCTCATAATTATAGAGAAACTAATGACACATAAATATCATGCTTAAATTAATGGAGATTAATTTAGTGGCTAAACTTGATGTGTAACATGTTTATATTATGTGCTCATAAATGTGTTATATGCTATATGTGATGAACCTTCAAATAAAGTTTTAAGTCTTTCTTTGCCATGCCATGATTAAAACACTTGTTTATATATGGGTGATTTTGATGTGGGTTCGCCTCCGCGAAGTGCATTGATTTTATTCATATATGAGCAAGATGAGGTTCATTAATTTAATGTGGGCTTGCCTCCGCAAGGTGCGTTAAATTGAATGGTTCCTATGCGTTTAAAATGGTCGGACTTAATTAGGCGTCAAAACAGTTTTGGGCCTAGGCAAAAGATGAGATTAAACATGCTTTTTGAAATCGGATTTCTCAAAGAATCTCATAAAAGGGATCTAAGAATCATATGGGATATGATTGACATGATTGTCTACCTAATTAATTTAGTTTTTGAGCGGTCCGCCTCCGTGGACTCAAAAGTTAAATTAAAGTTGGATCTTAGCCCAATTAAATTATATTATACATTGGATGTATAAGAAGGTTATATAATTTAGTGGGAGTATTTTGTTTAAAATACATTATTTATCTCTTTAATGAAAATTGGTACCTATTAAATTTTGGAAATTTTGCATATTTGTAGATAATGACTAATAACACTCAATCAATGTCGTTGCGATCGACCCTTGAGAAGGATAAGCTCGAAGAGAATGGTACTAACTTTATGGATTGGATCCGTAGCATAAGAATCGTTCTTAGGCAAGAAGATAAGTTGTACATTCTCGATGGGCCTCTCCCTGCTGAACCACCGCCTACTGCCCCTAGGGTAAAAAGAGACAATTACAAGAAACATCGTAATGATTCTAGAGATGTAAGTTGTCTCATGCTTGCTGCTATGTGTTCAAAACTCCAACAAAGTTTGGAACATTTGGAAGCCTATGAGATAGGCGTGGAGTTGAGAACCATGTTTCAAGAGCAAGCTAGGCAAGAGTGGTACAAGACCATTGTTGCATTCACTACTAGTAAAATGAATGAAGGGCAACAAGTGAGTCCTCACTTTCTTAAAATGAAAGGTTATGTAGAGCACCTTGAGAAACTTGGCTATCCAATCCCATTGGAGCTAGCCACGGATCTCATTCTTAATTCATTGCCTAAAAGTTATAATCAGTTTGTAATGAATTATAACATGCATGAAATGGATAAGAATCTCTCTGAGTTGCATGGGATGCTCAAAACTGCAGAGATGAAAATTGTGGAGAAAGGTTCTCCCGTGCTCTTGGTTCATGATGGGAAGAAGGCTAATGCCAAAGGAAAGGGTAAGAAAGTTGTCAAACCCAAAATAAGCAAGGCAAAGGTTGCCAAGGCTTCTGAGGCAAAACCTGATTCACAAAAGGATGCAATCTGTTTCCATTGTCAAGAAATTGGTCATTGGAAACGTAATTGCAAGGCTTTCTTGGAAGAGCAAAAGAAGAAGAAGGGCAGCAAGGCTGCGTCGACTTCAGGTATCTATATGATAGATATTCTCCTTTCTACCACTGATTCTTGGGTATTGGATACCGGATGCGGTTCTCACATTTGTCTAAATGTGCAGGGACTAAAGAATAGGAGACTGCTTAAAGAAGGTGAAGTAGATCTACGCGTGGGGAATGGAGCAAGAGTTGCTGCATTAGCCGTAGGGACTTATGAAGTCACTTTACCTTCCGGATTAATTCTTGTTTTGAACAATTGTTATTATGTTCCGGATTTAAGCAGAAATATTATTTCAATTTCTTGTTTGGATAATGAAGGTTTTAAGTTTATTATTGAGAATAAGAAATTTTCTATTTATTTAAATGATGTGCTTTATGGTATTGCTAATTCATTTAATGGCCTTTATATCTTGGATGTAAAGAATTAAAATAATGACAATGTCTATCATGTAAATAAGAAATCTAAACCTAATGATGTAAATCATACTTATTTGTGGCATTGCCGTCTTGGTCATATTAATGAGAAGCGTATCTCAAAACTCCATGAGGACGGACTTTTAGGTTCATGTGACCTCGAGTCATATGACACTTGTGAGTCGTGTCTTCTTGGAAAAATGACTAAGACACCTTTTACCAAGTTAGGTGAAAGGGCAAACGACTTATTGGGGTTGATACATTCCGATGTATGCGGACCATTAAGTAGCAATGCTAGGGGAGGATTTCAATACTTCATAACCTTCACTGATGATTATAGTAGATTTGGGTATGTTTACATAATGAAACATAAAAGTGAAGCATTTGAGATATTTATAATATTTCAAAATGAAGTAGAAAAACAACTTGGCAAAAGTATAAAAGCACTTCGATCAGATCGAGGTGGAGAATACTTAAGTCAAGAATTTGATGATCATCTAAAGAATTGTGGAATAGTTTCACAATTGACTCCACCCGGAACACCACAATGGAATGGTGTGTCCGAGAGGAGGAATCGGACTTTGTTAGACATGGTTCGATCAATGATGAGTCAAGTTGATCTTCCAATATCCTTTTGGGGTTACGCCCTAGAAACCGCTGCTTTCACACTAAATCGTGTTCCAACTAAATCGGTTCAAAAGACTCCATATGAGATGTGGAGCGGAAAGAAGCCTTGTCTATCTTTCATGAAGATTTGGGGTTGCGAAGCTTTTGTCAAAAGACTTGTCTCGGACAAACTTGCACACAAATCTGATAAATGTATTTTCGTGGGATATCCTAAGGAAACTAGAGGATATTACTTTTACAACCGTGAGGACAACAAATTGTTTGTTGCCCGAACTGGTGTCTTTCTAGAGAAAGAGTTTCTCTCCAAAGAAATCAGTGGGAGTAAAATAAATCTTGAAGAAATTCGAGACCCAGAAAATAACAGTGAACCAATAGTGGAACAAGAACAAGAACCACAAGGAGTTGTGGAACCTGTTCAAAATACACAAGCAACTCGCAGATCTAGTAGGTTACGATCCGAGCCCGAGAGATATGGATTTCTCGTAACGGATAGTAATGAGGTAGAAATCATTGAGAATGATGAACCGTCAACCTACCAAGAGGCGATGTCTTCTCCTGATTCGGACAAGTGGCTTGGAGCCATGGAATCCGAATTGCAATCCATGCAAGACAATCAAGTTTGGAATTTGATTGATGCGCCCGAAGGTGTAAAAACCATAGGATGCAAATGGGTCTTCAAGAAGAAGACTGACATGGATGGGAAGGTGCATACTTACAAAGCTAGGCTTGTAGCGAAAGGTTATAGGCAAGTTCATGGTATTGACTATGATGAGACCTTTTCACCCGTAGCAATGATCAAGTCTATAAGAATCTTGCTTGCCATTGCCGCATATCATGACTATGAAATATGGCAGATGGACGTCAAAACCGCTTTCCTGAATGGAAAACTTCAAGAGGATGTGTATATGACACAACCAGAAGGTTTTGAACAAGATTCTAAGGTATGCAAATTGCAGAGATCCATCTATGGATTGAAGCAAGCTTCTAGGAGTTGGAATCTCCGTTTTGATGAATCGGTCAAAGAGTTTGGTTTCATCAAGAACGAAGATGAGCCTTGTGTATACAAGAAGATTAGTGGGAGCATAGTGCTATTCCTTATTTTATACGTGGATGACATATTACTCATTGGAAACGACATTCCTACACTTCAGTCTGTGAAGACTTGGTTAGGAAAGTGCTTCGCAATGAAAGATATGGGTGAAGCCGCATATATACTTGGCATTAAGATCTATAGAGATAGATCAAGGAGGCTACTTGGTTTAAGCCAAAGTACATACATTGACAAGGTCATTAGAAGATTCCGTATGGAAAATTCTAAGAGAGGTACCTTGCCCGTGTTACATGGAGTTTCTCTAAGCAAGACTCAATGTCCTAAGACAAACGATGAGCGTGAGAAAATGAATGATGTTCCATATGCTTCGGCAATTGGGTCCATCATGTATGCCATGATTTGTACTAGGCCGGATGTATCTTATGCTTTGAGCATGACAAGTAGATACCAATCCGACCCTGGCGAAAATCACTGGATAGCTGTGAAAGCGATTCTTAAGTACTTGAGAAGAACTAAAGACTCATTTTTGGTCTATGGAGGAATGGAAGATGATCTCGTTGTAAATGCTTACACGGATGCAAGCTTCCAAACCGACAAAGATGATAGCCGATCGCAATCGGGTTTTGTGTTTATGTTAAATGGTGGAGCTGTAAGCTGGAAAAGTTCCAAGTAAAGTACAACCGCTGATTCTACAACAGAAGCTGAGTATATTGCTGCATCGGATGCTGCAAAGGAAGCTGTTTGGATTAAGAAGTTCATAACTGAACTTGAAGTGGTTCCTAGTATTGCTAATCCAATAGACCTTTATTACGATAATAATGGTTCTATTGCTCAAGCAAAGGAACCAAGAGCACATCAGAAATCCAAACACATACTTAGGCGTTTTCATATCATTCGAGAGATCGTTGATAGGGGAGACGTAAATATATGCAGAGTACCTACTGATGACAATGTTGCGGACCCGCTAACAAAGGGACTTCCACAAGCTAAACATGATGGTCATGTTAGGTCCATGGGTATTAGATACATGGGAGATTGGGCCTAGGGCAAGTGGGAGATTGTTGGTAGTGGTGCCCTAGGCACGTTTAATAAACGTTGTAATTGTTATCATTTATTTCATATCAATAAAGAGATGTTTTGATTATTATTGTTGTTCATGTTTACTTATAATAATCCCTGTCCCTAGTACTTATTAAGCACTAGTATAAAGGCTAAATGATCATGGGATGATCATGTTAGATTTATGGGTACTTGTTTGGAACAAGGTACTGGACATGACCCGCTGAATGAGATTCATGTCATGGTCTATGTCGTACATATATCTCATATTAGTTATGTCATTTGAATCCTTAGACATGAAGTTATTATAGTCTTCCACTTGATGAACATTGTGTTTGACATATTCAAACGCTACCTTAACACGGTAGTTATAAAGGGTATGATTGGCATAATCGGATTCCCGTTGGGAAGAATAATAAGCTAAATGGATTTGTCCCTCCACGGAGAGATGTCAAGCTTGGGCCCCTCGAAGGAATGATGTTGATGAAATGTTCGGCCGAACTCAAATGGATTGATTAGATCAATAGCATTTGAATTATCAACATATTCGGAATCGAGAAAGTATTGAACAAAACAAGTTGACTGTTTGACCATGACTTGTGTTCAATGACATCGTGGACAAAGGGATTGTGACATATTCTAAAGGAATGCGAACTTGTATCTAGTTATACTATTTGGGTAGGTATGACGGTTTGCTAGAACCTAATCATATCTTATGGGATCATGTTTGAGCCCATTGCCAACTTAGTATAATCCTAGAGGGTCACACACAATAGAACGAATCTTAAATAAAAGGACTGTATTGGAATTTAGGGTCGAAGGACCTCAAGGGAATTTCTGGAAATATTCTGGGCATCCTGGTCAACCAAGCGGGCGCTTGGGTTGAACCAGGCGGGCGCCTGAATAAGCCGAAAAGGCCTTGACCTTCTGCCCAAATGAGCGGGCGCCTGGGTGGTACCAGGCGGGCGCCCGGTATGCCGATTGGAAATTTCCTAATTCGATTAGGAATGGTTTTTGACACAAGTTACCTATTTGGAATAGGTCTTAATTGTGTATAAAAACCCCAATTCGGCCAGACCATATTGACTAGTGCTTTTGTGAGTCTCAAAGAGTTTGAGAGAGATGTTATTTTGTTCTAAGATATCATTGATTGAGGAACAAAATAATTCACAAAATAAATTCCATATAGTTCTTTATTGTATTGTGAAAGTGTGTTTCATAATATTGGTCTAGCAACCAAGATCAAAGAAGCTCCTTTGATATTCGTTCGAAGTGTGGATACCGCTAGAGGGTGAAAATCATCATCTTCAAAGTTCGTGTTCAAGCTTTGTGATCGTGATCAAGTCTTCAAGTTTCTCCACCAAGACCGAAGAAAACTTTGATAGTCATCAAGGGTTAGTTTTTCCTTTATTCATTATGTTGTATTTTATTTAATCATATGAGCGGATCCATGGCTTTGGGTTTCTTAAAATTTTAATTGCTATATTCCGCTGCGCATGTTACTACGAAACCCAACAGTACCGAGGGACATTACGCTGACAAGTGTGATAAGCATTTTGTTCGTGACAATTCTCCCACTGCTCAGCTTGCCGAGGCTCTTGCTGCCTCTTGTAACATCTCTGAGATACAACCTTCTGATTGGTACCTTGATACGGGTGCCTCTACTCACATGACACCTTCTTCTTCGTCTCTAGAGTCTTATGAACCTTACTCTGGATCTAAAAGAGTGGTTGTTGGTAACGGTGCTTCTCTTCCCATATCTCACACTGGCACTATATCTCTCTCTCTCGTAATATTAAATTGTTAGATGTTCTTGTTGTCCCGAATCTCACAAAGAATTTAATCTCTATCAGTAAACTCACATCTGATTTTCCTGTCACTATTCACTTTACTGACAATAACTTTCATATTCAGCATCGGCACAGCAAAGCAATTCTAGCAAGAGGCAGGCGTGATCGTGGGATTTATATTTTGGAGAATGGACAACAAGCTTTTCTTTCCGCCATTAGTTCTAGTCGTTTACGTGCTTCGTTTGAACTTTGGCACACTAGATTAGGCCATGTCTCTCACGACACGATTTTACTTTTAAATAAACTGGGCCATGTGCAAGTTACTTCTTTATTGCCTAAGCCTTTAGTTTGTTCGTTTTTTCAGCTTTCTAAAAGCAAACATTTGCCTTTTTTTTGAATAAAAAGCGTGCTTCGCACGTATTAGATTTAGTCCATTGTGATTTGTGGGGTCCTGCTCCTGTTCCATCTTCTAATGGCCATTGGTATTACGTTATTTTTGTGGATGATTACTCTCGGTTTACCTGGTTTTTCTAAAACTGAATTTTATGATGTGCTGCTCTCTTTTACTACTTTTGTCCGCAACCAGTTTCATCGTAATATCAAAGTGTTTCAGAGTGATGGTGGTACAGAATTTACAAATAATATTCAGAAACTTTTCTCTGACATTGGGATTCATCACAATCTCTCCTGTCCATATACTCAGGCTCAAAATGGTCGAGCAGAACGTAAACATCGGCACATCACAGAAACTGGGCTTGCTATGATGTTCAACGCTCATGTCCCTGCTTCATTATGGGTGGATGCTTTCTCCTCCGCTGTCTATATTATTAATCGCTTACCATCCTCAGTATTGCAAGGTAAAACACCTTTTGAGCTCCTATTTCATACTTCTCCAAATTATGAAAATTTTCACCCATTTGGGTGTCGAGTTTTTCCTTGCTTAAGGGATTATGCTAAGAATAAATTCTCTCCTCGAAGTGTTCCGTGTATTTTCCTTGGCTACAGCAGTTCTTATAAAGGGTTTCGGTGTTTCGATCCAACTACTGCTAGAGTATATATTTCTCGCAATGCTATATTCGACGAAGAGAATTTCCCATTCTCGACATCTGCAGCTATCTCTCCCATTTCGCATATGGACATTTCATCATTTCTTGAACCTGCTTGTGGCCCAATTTATTTGGCCGACCCACTACCATCCCAGTCCCATAACATTGGGTCATCACACTCTGATGGGCCGACTGGGCCTTGCTCTTTGTGTGTGCCATCTGCTTCCTCACCACTCGGGCCGACGGGTCCTCCTTCGAGTATTTCACAGCCTACTGCTTTGCCGGCCCAACTTCCAGCCCCTCAGTCTCCTCTCGCTGCAGCTTCAAACACTCACCCTATGGCGACTAGGGCCAAAGCTGGTATTCATAAGCCTAAGTATTGTGTGGATATTGCTCACACCGCCCTCTTGAGTTCACTACAATCCACAAGTGAGCCTAAAGGTTACAAATCTGCTGCTAAACATCCCCAGTGGGTTGCGGCCATGAATGAAGAAATAGATGCTCTTCAACGAATCAAAACGTGGGATCTTGTTCCTAGACCGCCAAACATTAACGTTGTTGGCTCAAAATGGGTTTTCCGCACGAAGTTTCTTGCCGACGGCTCTGTCGATCGCCATAAAGCGCGGCTTGTTGCACAAGGTTTTACACAGCTTCCTGGTTTTGATTACTCTCACACGTTTAGCCCAGTCGCCAAAGCTTCTACTGTTCGTATTATTCTCACTCTTGCCGTACTTCAGAAATGGTCTCTTCGGCAGTTGGACGTTAAGAATGCTTTTCTTAATGGTATTCTTTCTGAAACAGTATATATGGAGCAACCACTGGGGTATATTGATCCTCGCTTTCCTTCTCATGTTTGCCGTCTCAAGAAAGCCCTATATGGTCTTAAACAAGCCCCACGAGCTTGGTTTCACCGTTTCAGCACTTTCTTGATTAGTCTAGGCTTCACTTGCAGTCGTGCCGACACGTACTTATTCATCTTTCGTCGTGGTTCCTCTACACTTTATTTTCTCGTATACGTGGACGACATTATACTTACTGGGAATGATTCCTCTCTGATTCAACAATTCATTTCTCGTCTTCGCAGTGAGTTCGCCATTAAAGATCTTGGCCGCTTAAACTACTTTCTGGGACTTGAGGTTACATATACTGATTCTGGCCTCTTCCTCAGTCAAGCCAAGTATGCCCGTGATGTTCTTGCTCGTGCTGATCTCCTGGAGTCCAAGCCGGTCTCTACCCCCTTGGCTGCCGGTTCCACTCTCTCAAGTTCAGGCTTTGCCTTTGATAATCCTACTCTCTATCGCTCTCTTGTTGGTGCTCTTCAATACCTAACAATCACACGCCCTGATTTATCCTTTGCGGTGAATCTTGTTAGTCAGTTTCTTCAACAACCAACTAGTGATCATTTTCAAGCAGTAAAACGAATTCTCCGCTATGTCAAAGGGACCATTGATTATGGTCTGACCTTCTCTCATTGTTCGGATCCCTCCATTCTTGGTTATTCGGATGCGGATTGGGCGAGGTGTTTGGAAACTCGACGCTCCACATATGGCTACTCTATTTTTCTTGGCGGAAATTTAGTCTCCTTGAGTGCTAAAAAGCAGCCCACTGTTGCACGTTCAAGTTGTGAATCCGAATACCGCGCTCTTGCTAACACGGCTGCTGAAATTGTTTGGGTCACCAATCTTCTTCGCGAACTTCATGCGTTACCCGCTCGTTCTCCACTGCTTCTTTGTGACAACAATAGTGCTGTGTTCCTTAGCCAAAATCCTGTTGCTCACAAACGTGCCAAACACATTGATCTCGACTATCACTTTGTTCGGGAATTGGTCTCCTCCAGCAAACTAGCTACGCAATTTGTCCCCTCTCATCTGCAAATTGCAGATATCTTCACTAAGAGCTTGGGTCACCCACTGTTCGAATTCTTTAGGTCCAAGCTTCGAGTTGGTCCTAACCCCGCCTCTCGCTTACGGGGGGTGTTGGCGGAAATCATGGGAGTATTTCAAATACTCTCTTATCATGATATTCCCCTCATCTCTTATCTCTAGTTTGTTGTAGATAGGACTTCTAGTCATTATCCTCTACTTATATATTTTCTATAAATGTCTTCAATGTATGTACAGAGAATTCAACGTGAATGAAATACTTAATATCACATTATCATTCTCTACAATAAGTAACTATTATAGTTAACTACTATAGTAACTAATACTTATAATAGTAATAGGTACTATAATAAGTAACTAATATAGTTAACTATTATAGTAACTAATACTTATAATAGTAGTAGTTAACTATTATAGCTAACTATTACTACCTACGTCCCAGAATAAGATTCATACTTTCTATTTTGATACGTCACAGAGTAAAAGTCTTTTTTCTAAAATGACAAAGAATCTTTACTATTCATCTCAGTCATTCTCTCTCCTACTTTACTTTTATACTCACAAAATCAATCAACTTATTATTCACTCCCACTCTCCCCTAATTTACTTTTACACTCAAAACATTTACTTTACTTCCATCATTTCTTAGTTTTCGTGCAAATAGGAGATAGGACTATTACTCCGGGACGGAGGGAGTAATATTTAACTATTATAACTAACTAATACTATTAATAGTATTAGTTAATTATAATATGTAAATATAATTGTTAACTATAATAGTTACTATATAAGTTAATTGTTATTATTAATAGTATTATTTAATCATAATTGTTACAATATATATTAACTATTACTATTAATTATATTATTTAATCATAATAGTTACTATATATGTTAACTATTACTATTAATACCATTAGGTTTTTTGAAATATTCATACAACAGACTTAAATGTACTTTTAAATTAATTAAAAAATATATTTATTACAACTATGTACAACCAAAGCTATGAAAATGTTTTGATTAATTTAAAATATACATATATTTTCAAATAAAATTATTATGTTAATTTATCAATTAAAAAATTAAAAAAGAAAAATACAAAAAATATTAACGGAATAAATTCCCGTGCAGAACACGGGTTACCTACTAGTTAATATTAATTATTAATTCAAAGGGGGAATTGTAAACTCGAACTCCTCATACTATATAGCACCTTTACGGATTTCCAGGAAAAGGTGTTCCCAACGCGAGAGGAAATCCCATGTACCACTTTTGGTGTATCTTTGTGTACCACAAGTGATCCAATGGTTATAAATTATTAAGATTGAAATAATTATGATATTACAAATAATGCATAGCCGTCAGATCATTTGTGGTGGTACACAAGTGGTATACAAATTATCATTCCAAACTTTTCAAACCCCCCATAGGGTTAGTGAATATTTCCACTATCCATATTCCATCTTACATATCTATACTTTATAGTATTACAAATACATTTCTGTATATGATAAATGTGACGAAGCTTTTTGTGTAATTATTTAGAATTATTTTTAAGTCTCTTTTCCTTTTTTTTTTTTTTTTTTTTTTTACCAGCATAAGCAACCATTTTTGTGTCAAAGTATGGTCAACGTATGGTCAAGTCGTGATGATTATGCTGTATTAAGACATTGCCATGAAGCTGCAATTGATCATATTCAAATTGACCCCTGAAAATGGACTTCCATTTGTGGCCGATTGGAAAGGGAGTTAACTGAATACTCCCCGTCTCAAAATGATCTTCTCATTTGACTATTCAATTTTTTTAAGGATACGAACACTTGCTCCACTAGCTGTGTTATGTTTATACACATTTAAACCCAAATTACAGAAATGGGAAAAACATTTTGGGACAATGAAAAATGACAAATGAGAAGATTATTTCGGGATAGAGGGAGTATAAATTAACAATATAACTAGAGGGCAAAACAATTCAACTACTTCTAATTTTACTTGATTAAACATGTTCAAAGTATTTTTTTCACGGAATTGAATGATCCACTTACATGGTCGCGGAAGGAATATAAAGCTAAGTATCCCACTTACATATGCTTCACGAAATTTTAATGATGAATTTGTAGTACAAGGGATTGGAATTTAACTAAAATATTAAGTCAATCAACGTGGAATTAACGACTTTCACTACATAGGGAGGTCTCTCATATGTTTCTCTTTTTGATGAGCGTGGCTCACATTTTATGGTCATATCGACCCATTCTCAAAACCATTTTTATAAAATTTACATATATATTTCATCCGTCCCAAAATGATCTTCTCATTTATCCCAAAAAGTTCTTCACCTTTCAATAATTTAGGCTTAAAAGTGAATAAACAAAACATGGCTAGCAAAGCAAGTGTTGATATCCTTAAAATATTTGAATTGTCAAAATGTGAAGATCATTTTGGGACGGATGGAGTAATATATAAATGGCACTAACCATATTCCGGCTAATTTCAATTTTCATCATGAAATCGTAGAGTTGAATATTCATTTTAGAACGGAGGTAGTATAACTTATAGTTTCTTATATATTCAACTCTATAATTTTATTGATTCAAAAAAAAAAAAAAAAACTCTATAATTTTATACAGTAACAAATTTTTATTTGACTCAGTTTCACACTCACTCCCGATAACTTTTTATTCACTATTCTCTAACTCATTTTGTCTCTCTCAACCACTACTTTTCACACTCATAACACGTATTCTATCAATACTTATGCCAATCATCTGAAATTTTATTTTATTTTACTATTTGAGTATCTTAATTGCACATGAACCAAATCTACAAATAAGCAAAAAGGTGTTTTAAAAAGTTATTAAAATACAAAAACACAACATTACTTATAATAACCTTTTTATAAATATGAATGAGTTTTTTGTCAAGCCTTGTGCATCAACATAAGTATATAGTTTAATTAGTTTCTTATATATTAAACTAGTTCATAACCCGACGATACTCGACGGAACATATTAAAGCCGATTAATTGAAAATAGCCATTAAACTTGTTTTTTCCATCTATTAATCTAGATCAATATTCAAATTATGCCATCTAAAGAATATTGCTCTTATTTCTATATCGATGAGAATTAAAGTTTATAAAAATCCTAAATTGAATACTTTGCTTACTGAATCTTCTCACTTGTCAACCTTATTGAGTCTAAAACTATTTCTTCGAAAGGCATGTTGGGTCTTATACTTTAGAGGGAGTCTCCTGTGCGGCCGCCGCATGGCATGCGACGGCGCACTGAGCCGAGCCTTTTTTTTTTTTTTGTTACCCCTAACTTTTTTTCCTTCCAACAAAAGTAACACTTATTATAACGAAATATAACACTTTTTTTTTCCAAATGTAACACTTTTTTTTCCTTCAAAATGTACCACAATTTTGCTGCAATATATTAAAGATACCATAAAGATTGACAACTAAACCAATGTCACACTTTTATAACGGAATGTAACACTCTTTTTTCAAATGTAACACTTTTTTTTCAAATGTAACTCTTTTTTTTTTCAAAATGTACCACAATTTTGCTGCAATAGATTAAAGATAACATAAAGATTGACAACTAAACCAATGTCACACTTTTTATAAAGGAATGTAACACTTTTTTTTTTCAAATGTAACAATTTTTTTTTTTTTTTTTTTTTTTTTTGCAAAATTAACATAAGATTGACAAACTAAACTAATGTTACATTTTATAAAAAATGAATGTAACATTTTTTTCCTCAATTGTAACAGTTTATATTCTTAAATGTAACATTATATCTGAAATCTAATAATTTTTTATTGAGAAAGTAACAATTGAAATGCAACTCGATTATATATATGAATTTTTACTCTTTTTTTAAAAAATAAAAGTAACATTTACTAAATAAAAATGTTGCATTCATCTATATAGAAAATTATAATTATATATTCACTTTGTTACACTTCAAATATTACTTTTTCTAACCACAAAAACTATCAAACAATTTAAATTTTCTTGTAAAATTGCTGTTACATTTGACTGTGAAAAGTGTAACTTTTTGAAAATGAAACTGTTACTTTTATCAGAACAGAGTGTTACATCTTAGCTGATGAGCAGCTCAAACTTTTTGTGTGTAAAAAAATATGTTTTTTTAAAAAAAATAAAATAAATAAAACCGTATCATGACCAATGTAGTTTTATTCGTCTCGTCGAGACGAACACAACGGTATTTTTAAATATTTTTTCTGAGTTTTAAATCTCAAGATATAGCATTTTAAAGTTATTTGGGGGTTTTATTTTTAAGGAAGACACGTGTCGCGATCTGGGAAGTGGGAAGGCTGGATCCGGCGGTCGGCTGTAGCGTAGCAGGAGGACGCGAGAAGCAGCGGAACAGAGCTGCTTGTCGGCACCAGGTGCAGCAGCCGCATATAAAACTTTGTCTATATTTTATACGATACTCCTACATTATAATTATGTAAACATTATTATTTTAAAGAATAAATTGTAATCATGTAAACACATTATTGTTTTAATGAATAAATAATAATAGCAAATTAGAAAATATTTTTGTATCTTTAGTGTGGTCTTATACTTTATATGATACTCCTATATTGTAATTATGTAAAAATTATTATTTTAAAGAATAAATTGTAATCATGTGAACACATTAATTATTGTTTTAATGAATAAATAATAATAGAAAATTAGAAAATATTATTGTATCTTTAGTGTGGTCTTATACTTTAAACACATTATTTTTTAAAAGAATAAATGATAATAGCAAACTAAAAAATAATTTTCGTATCTTTAGTGTGCATATTACATGAATTTTAATCGTAGAATGCTTTAATCATGATCTTTATTTATTTTAATCATGTGAAACTTATTATAAACACATTAATGCCCTAAGGAATCAATTATAAATGGAAACTTTCCATTTCAAGAGTTGATGAACATCGCAACATAGTATTCATACGATCCGTAGCTGTTGTGGGAATTTAAGTCCGAATTTTCATAGCACATAAATTACATTTTTCAAAGTACCTGTAGGTAGAAAAACGGTATCCAAACTAATACGCCGCCCGTCTCACACAATAGATGTCGTTTTGAAGTGTTTCACATATATTTTCATTAATGCATGTGAAAAAGTCTCAAATACCCTTAAAATAATTCAACTACTTGAGTAATTAAATGGTTAGGTAAGAAATACTTCACTATCATTATTAAGTGTATAATTGGTATAGAGCATTAAAAAAGGCTTTGAAAATAGTGAAACGAAAAATATTTTGAAACAAAAATTAACTGTCAAAACGACATCTATTTTGAGACGGAGTATTGATCTATTGAAGTTAACGGATAAATATGTGTATTATCAATTATACTGATTAAAAATTAATGGGTACAAATAGACAAATAAATTTATGACAAAAGCTTGGATGAGAATATGAAAACCCGTCTCATATGAGACGGGTCATTTAGACCCGTCCGACCCGACTCACTAACCGGCTCCATGACCCATGGGGCGACCCTGCCACGTGGCAGCCTTTCATAGGCCTTTTTTTTAATTTTTAATTTTTTAATTTTTTTTCGGTTTTTCAAAAGTAATACTCTCTCCGTCTCATCCAAATTAAGATTTTTTGGTTGGGCACGGGGATTAAGGAAAAAGTGTTAGTGGAGTAGGTGTTGTGAGTATGAAAAATAAAGTAGGAGAGAGAAAGTTTGGTAGAGAATAATGAGTGGAAAGTTGCTGTGAGTGTGAATGTGTGTCTCATTAAATAAAACACTTCTATTTTTGGTTTGTCCTAATTCGAATGGGACACCCAAAATGGAAATTTTTCCTAATTCGAATGGGACGGAGGGAATAATTACTATAACTAAATGTAACAAACGTGTTACTTATATATAACAGTTTGTATACATAAAAGTAATACATGTATACAGAAAAGTAACAGTGTTTTTTTTTTTTTTTTTTTACGTTTTCTTCATTTGCCAAAAGTAATACTTATTACAACTAAAATTTAGCGAACGTGTTACTTATATGTAACAGTGTTTATACATAATTGTAACACATATGTATAGAAAAAGTAATAATTCAACCATTTACATTTTTAGAGCTAAAAACACTTGATTAGTATTACATGTAAAAGTATTACATTGTCTATAGAAATATGTTATAATTTCTTTTATTAAAGTGTTACATTTACTTGTACAAACAATTACATTCATGTATATGAGTTGTTACTTTTCAAATGTTACTTTCTTTCAAAAAAATAAATCAAAATACACAATATTTTACATTTTTTTCAAAAGCACTATTACATTTTAGTATAAATGATAATTACATTTAGATATTGTTTGGGTCACACGTAATTATAGTTAGTATTACATTTGAAAAATGGGTAAAACGAGCTTTTACTTTTGTAAAACAGGTGTTACGTTTACTTATGAACAATGTTACTTTATATGTATACAGTCATTACATTAAGTTATGGTAACTATTACTTTTTATAAACGACGGAAAAGCCGGAAAAAAATAAAAAAAATAAAATAAAAAATGGGGCCAATGGGTGGTTGCCACGTGACATGTTATGCCCATGGGTCATGGATCCGGTTCAGTGTGTCGGGTCGGGTGGGTCAAAAAACCCATCTCATAGAAGAGACATATATAGGTGTTCTCATGGGAGACTGACTAGTGTTGGGACATGGCTTGCAACACAAGTCATTTAGACTTCCATTCATAAAATTATGATTATAATGTTAATTATAAAGTATAGTTTATAATGAAATGTGTAGAATTCCTGGATATATAATTACCTAATTGTGATGGGCAAAAGAGTAATATAATATCACTTATCTTGAAAGGGTGTGGTCCCTAAGTGAAATGTCACCAAGTCTCCTATATAAAGGGTGTTCCATCAACCCTTAGAGACTAATGAATTCTTGCTTTCTCATCTAAATTTATCTTCATATTGTTAGAAGACTTTGAGAGAAAAAGAGACATTATCACTTAGAAGAACACTCTCCCTTTTTGGTTCTTCTTGTTGTTCTTCATTTCTCCCTACAACATTCATATGGATTCAACAGGTAATTGTTCTTAATCGCTTCCGCTTCATCTTTTTCCTCAATCTTATTCTGAAAATGAGCGTGGCATTCAGGGGTTATGAAAATTGTTCCAACAATTGGTATCAGAGCCCGCTCATATTTTGGTTTAAGTTTGATTTCTTTTCGGGAAAGCTTTTATGCTTTATTCGATTCATTTTTTCTGTTGAATCATCAAGTTTTGATGTTGATTAGGGACTCTAATTCATTCATAGAGTACTGATAATCATCATCTAAAATTCAGAAAATGGTTTGAAAGTGTTTTGTTCATTAAATTAAAATGGTTCAAGTTAGACTATCCCTTCATAACATGGTTTTATGTTTTAAGTACATACCATGTGGATCTACTTGTTATTCATGCCTTTTGGGATAAAATATGGAAAAAGTGCAGCAAAAATGCATGAAACAGTAGCTTTAGCCCGGTCGGGTATTATGTTCCGCCCGGTCGGGTCTTATGTTCCACCCGGTTGGACTAAATGTGTTTTCCCGGTCGGGTCTTTGGTTCCGCCCGGTCGGGCATTGTATGTTGCCCGGTCGGGTATTAGGCATTGCCCGGTCGCGCATATTCACTATTCACAGAATTTTTGCCTTTTTCAAGATGTTGCACAATTTTGTTTCCCCTTTTGAACAAAACCATAATTATTTTCAAACCTTGAAGTTTTTGATTAATTATATGCTTTGATAATTTTATTCATTGTTTAAATAATATTGTCGCCTAAGTGATTTACGTTATTTAAACCCTAAAATTGTAAAGTGTTGGATGTTTGAGTTGATATGTGAATGGCTTGAATTTTCCAAAGAAGATCTTGACATTTGACTAAACTTGGGCATTCATGTGGTAACAAGTAAAATGAACATTAGATTATTTTCTTAGATGCTTATGTCGGCCCAAAGGAAGATTAAGTATTTATTAAAATATAAGTTCAAATTACTTGTTACCTAAGGCAATCATTTATGAGTCAACTCGCAATCCAAAGATTAGTTTTGATGTCATGTTGATTGTCTTGTTGATGGATTTTGTTGATATAATTAATCATTTTTCATTATGTAGTATCTTATACATGTTTTGTATTCATTCTTGTTCTCGAAATTCCAACAGATTTACTTATAGCTTCATCCGTGATTACTGCTATGAGTACCTTACCGATGCTTAATGGGACTAATTTTAAAACTTGGAAAAATAAATTGATGATGATCTTAGGCTATATGGACATAGATCATGCATTAAGGGAGCCGTTTCCTCTTCCTCTCTCTAATGAAAGCACTCATGAAGATTGCTTGAATGAGGAGAAGTGGAAACGCTCCAATCGTGTGAGCCTAATGATCATGAATATAGTTGTCCCGGAGACCATTTTGACCGGTATCTGCAAGGATATTGATGCTAAAACATTCCTTGATATGCTTGAGGAACGTTTGGCATCTACCTCTTCTCATGGGACAAAGAGAGGAGGGAAAGAAACTGTGGTTGCAAGTAAAAAGAAGCTTAAGGGATCATCTCATGATCATAAAGAAAAGAAATGTTTCTTTTGCAAGGACCTTACTAACATGAAGTTCAATTATCCTAAGTCTCACGCTTGGCGTGAGAGGTATATCATTTGGTCTTGTTTGTATTGTATTAAGGCTAATTTGGTTTCAGTTCCTACATTTACATGGTGATTGGATTTTGGTGCAACCAATCACATAAGGATGTTCAAGTAGGATTGCCTAAATTACCGAAGACCTAGTAAAAATGAAGAAATTCATCTATATGGAAACTAGGAATCTGGTTAGAGTTATAGGCATAAGGATCATTTAAATTATTGTTAAGTACTAAGTATTATTTTGTATTAAATAATATATTTATTGTACCATCATTTAAATGGAATTATGAAATTTATCACAATATTGGACAAGGAAGGTCACTCTTGTTCATTAATAATAAGTGTGGTCTCTATTTTAATTCCAAAGGTTGTTGGCATTAGTACTTTGTCAAGTATTATTTCTTCACTTGACATTATTCAAACAATAAATGTGTCCCTTAATAATGAAACCAAAACTAGAAAGCAAAAGTTATCAAGTAAATTTTATTTTATTTTTCATTAAGGCATAGGCATTTGGGTCATATTTCCAAGAGGAAAATTGATAAGCTTATGTTAAAGAAAATCTTAAACAAACTTGATATTTTGGAAAATACTTTTGCATTAAATGCCTTAAAAGAAATTTACAAACATTAAAAGAATAGTATTCTCGAGAGTATCAAGTGTCTTTAAAACTAATACATATGAACATTGTGGGCCATTCATTATTCCTTCGTGGAAAGGTCAACAATAGTTATTACGTTTATAAATGACTACTCTCAATATGAATGCATTTATTACTTCATGCAAAGACTCAAGTTATGGACGTTTTCAAGTCTTATGAGGTCAAAGTTGGAAATCAACTTTGAAAGACTATTAAGAACATTAGGTCTAATCATGATAGAGTATATCATGGTTGGAATGATTGTTAAAGGGAAAAACGTCTAGGTCCATTTTACTCGCTATTTTGAAGAGTGTGGGATTGTCTCCATCTACATTAAGCCGGGTACGCCTAGCATGAATGATGTACACAAGAGACATGATAAAATCCTTAAGGAAATGGTAATAATCATGTTTTGTGCTTCTTTTACCTCACTCATTATGGGCGATACATTAAAACCGCAGCCCTTATTCTCATTAAAGCTCCCTCTAAGCTACTAATAAAAACCCTTTATGATTTTGGGACGAATAAGGAACACGTCCTTAAATCATCTTCATTTATGGGGTTGTCTAACATAAGGGTAGACCTTATAAGTCTACTAAGGGCAAGTTAGACATAAGATTGTTAGTAGTTATTCATGAGGTAAGCCGAAAGATCTAGGGGATATATAAATTTTACAATCCGAAAATTTGAACATTTTAAAACGAGAAAAGCTAGGTTCTTTGAGGATGTTGAATTTAGTGGGAGATTAGGTGTAATATTTTGAATTTGGAAAAGAAGAGGCATCCATTTCTTCACCTCTTCCATATGTTCCAATTGGATTTCAAATTTTGTACTTGATATTCAAGAAGAACATACAATTCAAAATAAATATGGTTTCCCTATAAAAATTGAACAACATGAAAATGTTGATCATAAGAAGGAAATTCAACAACCTCAGAATTAGTAAGAACCGGTGCCCTTAAAGAGATACAATAGAGTAAGGAGGATTGCAATACCGGATAATTATGAGATGTATCTTACCGAGAAATTAAGGACACATAGGTTTAGTGGGAGATGAGCCATTCATCTACCATAAAGCCATTAATAGTCCTAATTCTCATAAGTAGATTAATACCATATATAAAGAGTTGAAATCTTTGAAAGATAACAACTTTTGAGATCTTTTACATTACCTAAAGATGTGAAACCTATAAATGGGTCTCTAAGACCTAAAAGGATTCACAAAAGTAATGTTGAAAGATATAAAGACCCATCTAGTTGCTAAAGAATTTTCAACTCATAAGAAAGGCATTAATTATCAAGAAAGAAACATTTCCCGGTATCTTCTAAAAACTATTTTAAAATCGTTATGGCACTAGTAGCAATTTGTGTCTTAAGCTTCATCAAATAGATATTAAGAGAACTTTTCTTAGTGGAGACATTGAGGAAACTATCTATATGGAGAAATTCATTTATGACTTAAGCAAACTTCTCTTTAATGGTATTTAAAGATTAATCAAGTTATTCTTTCATTTAGTTTTGAAAATGAATCTTGATAAATATTGTGTATACCATAAGTTCAGTGGGAGTAAAAATTATAATTTTGATCTTATATGTGGGTAATATTTGCTTGCTAGTAATGTTTTAAACCTTAATAGGGAAACTAAGAAATTTCTTTGGAATGAAAATTCTTGGTGAGGCATCTTTTTGTATTAGGAATCCAAGTTCACTGTGAGTATTCACGGAGTATTTTGGGATTATCACAAAAAGCCTATATAGAAAAGGTATTACAAAAGGTATAGCATGCAAAACTATAAGCCACTTGACACCCCTAATTTTAAAGGAGACATGCTTAGTCTCAAACAGTGTCCTAAAGTTAATTATGAATCCAAGTATATAGAAAATATCCCTCTTTGCATCAGCAGTAAGAAACCTTAATAAATGCGTAAGTCTTGCATTCAATGTTGGGATGTTTGGTCAATACCAAAGCAATCTAGAAAGAACATTAAGTAGTAGTCAAAAGAATGATATAGTATTTACAAAACACAAAGATCCACATGCCTATTTTTAATCGGATAATCTTGAGATCATTTGGTATTCCGATATTTGTTAAAATTACATGGCTACATAAGTTTTAATGGACTGTGATTTGTCAAAACAAGTGTCGAAAGACCAATTAAGATATGACTATCAGGTAGCAGTTCCATACTCTAACAAAAGGTTTATGGATTTAGACATTAAGTATCTTGTTATAAAGAAAAGAGTACAAAATAAACAGAGAAATACAACTTATTAGAACAAACTCCATAATTTAACGGATCCATTTATGAAACGTTATCATCTCTAGTGTTTCACGAGCATGTTGCTCATATGGGTGTAACAATTTGATAACATTTAATTTAATGGGAGTTTTGTGTTGTACTTCATTAATTGTTCTATTATTTTTGATCTCATTTGGTTAAGTTTGACTAGTTGGAAGAATATGTATATATTCATTATGATTCCATGCTACACATCTATACTTTTGATCTATGTCATTTAGTTGGATTTGTATACGTGATTATTGTGGGTTTAGTTGCGAATCAATTACAACGACTGCCCCTTTAGTCCTATACTTGTATGGCTAATGGACGAGATTGTTATAAATGACAATAAAGTGCGCACATTAGGATTGTCATTTGTGTTATATTCATGATTTAAAGGAAGGACTTTGTTTTGCAACCCAAGTGGGAGATTGTTGGGACATGGCTTGCAACACAAGTCATTTAGACTTCCATTCATAAAATTATGATTATAATGTTAATTATAAAGTATAGTTTATAATGAAATGTGTAGAATTCCTGGATATATAATTACCTAATTGTGATGGGCAAAAGGGTAATATAATATCACTTATCTTGAAAGGGTGTGGTCCCTAAGTGAAATGTCACCAAGTCTCCTATATAAAGGGTGTTCCATCAACCCTTAGAGACTAATGAATTCTTGCTTTCTCATCTAAATTTATCTTCATATTGTTAGAAGACTTTGAGAGAAAAAGAGACATTATCACTTAGAAGAACACTCTCCCTTTTTGGTTCTTCTTGTTGTTCTTCATTTCTCCCTACAACATTCATATGGATTCAACAGGTAATTGTTCTTAATCACTTCCGCTTCATCTTTTTCCTCAATCTTATTCTGAAAATGAGCGTGGCATTTAGGGGTTATGAAAATTGTTCCAACAACTAGCTCTAAATTTATTAATTAATTATTAGATGTTTATACATTATTATCATACCATTAACACCGCAAACACAACCATCACCCTCAGCCATCTCCAACAATTTGTTGAAGAAATTATTAGATGTTCATACAAAATTTGTTTTAAAACATTGATTCAACACAGCCATATCAATCTAATGCAACGATTTTCTTCTTTTTTGTTTGATTTAGTTTGATTGTCTTCTTTTGTTCTTCTCTTAACAAAATTTGTGTCACGTGTGAGACCGCCTCACACAAATTTTTCTCGCATGCTATAAACTATAAAAATTTGGACTGACTTCTCAATAGACCATCAGAAATCATACGACTCGATCTTGAACCAATAACTTAAATATCCAAATTCATAAGAAAATTTTGGGCACATCTCAAAGTAAATATAACATTTCTCATTTTATACACAGAAATAGTTCTCAAATTTAACATTGTATAAGCTACATACTAAATAGTAAACTGTTTTTTTTTTTTTTTTTTTTTACATATTGACAATTGCAATACAAAATTTATTTTGGGACATTAAGTGGCAAAATAAAAGGCAAAGTAGTCAAATTATTTATCCACGTTAATTATCAATACTGTGTTATGTTAATATTGTAAACCTTCTCAGGCCGAACAACATAATGGGTGTTTGGTCTAGTGGTATGATTCTCGCTTCGGGTGCGAGAGGTCGTGAGTTCGATTCTCGCAACACCCCATCACCTTACATTTTAAAAAAGAAATCTCAATCTTTCATATGATTCCATCATCTTTTAGTTTTAAAAACAAAATTTCAAAATTATTAATCCACGTTTTTTTTTGAAAGAAAATTATATATCCACGTTAATTATCAATATTATTTCGTTTTTGACTATTATTAAAAAAAAATCATATTTAGGAATTACGATGAATACTTACATAGAGGATGAGGAGATCCTCACAAACCAGTGTTATCAAAGAATCAAGATCGATATTTCCAAAAATCAAGCTCATGGTGATAAGATAATTGATTAAGCATTTTAATTGTGTTAGTGTCTGTTTTCAAAATGTTATTGATACAATAGTGACGAAAGAAGTGTTTTAAAATTTAGGGTGCTCACCAAAGGCCTCTTGGCCAAGCGGTATGTGTGAGTGGGTAAAGGGTCTTCCTTAGGGAAGGTCCTGGGTTCGACTCCCCTTGGGGAGGTGTGGAGAACCCTTATTTTCAGGTGCAAGTCTGTGTCTTCCATGTGTGAAACTCCTAGAGGAAGTGTACCAGTTGCTGAGGTCCTGAGTTCGACTCCCCTTGGGGAGGTGTGGAGAACCCTTATTTTCAGGTGCAAGTCTGCGTCTTCCATGGGTGAAACTCCTAGATTCCTAATAGACTAGGCAATTGATCAATATAACATGATGGAAATTCCCTGGTCTGGTACCAAACTTTTTTTAAAAAAAAAAGATTAGGGTGCTCATTGTAAATTTTGAAGACGGTCGTTAGGTTTTTTTGTCCATTTTGTTAACGTTAATCCGAAAAATTAACGCACATTGCCACAAAGTATGAACATTAAAAATAAAATCGCCAAAATTAGTACATTGTATGTCACATTGCAACTCGTATGAAACTTAAGGGTACTAATGTACCAACTGCTCTTATTATAAGGTTGAGCTCAATACTTGCAAACTTTTTTTTAACAAAGAAACTAAACTTATATTAATCAAACAATAATAAACTGATGAGAAGGCTCTCTACAAGATTGGAGGCTCAACCAAAATACAAATGCTACTAAATATTTTTGCAGCGCGTGACAAACTATCAACCATTAAATTGGTTTTATGACAAACTATCAGTTTTCCTTTACACGGACATGGGACGAACAAATGTCTCTCCAAGTATAATTCATACACTGCCTTACATTGACATTCGCAAAATCTACTCTCGGAAAAGATTTGACGTTGAGTACTTGATAAATCAAGGCATTAGGATCGAATATAAATCGCCAACAAAATTTCTCAAGCATGGCAAGATTGAAAAATTGCATATTGTGAAAGTCCAATCCATCTTTTTCATCCTTCAAAAGCACTATATTTAATTGAGCAATGCTAGGGGCACAAAATAAACTCACAAAATCTTGCTCACAAGATGAGGTTGTGATATTTTATTGGTTGCATCGATAATGGACCCGCCACACTCTAATTAAAAACACCAATAAAATCATTACATCTAGGATTTTGTGAGCAAGATTTTGTGACTTTTTTTTGTGTCCCTAGTATTATTCTATTTAATAACATAGTTTTCATTTGACAAAACAAGAACAATCAATCTTGAAAATTTATGATTCTCAACTAGGATAGAAAAAAAGACTCTCAACGAGGATAGAAAACAATAGCTCTCAACTAAGAGAAATAAAAAGGGGCTCTCAATAAGGAGAGAAACCGATTAAATAATAACCAAGTTGTCAATATGTTGGAATAGAGGACCAACCGGTACTAGACTTCGGAGAAAAAGGAAGAAATTCGTCGGAGTGGACTGACACTCTGGGCGGCCGCCCAGGGTGATGGTGGGCGACCTCCCACTTGATCAGTTTGAAATCATCAGCGGAGTCCAAGAGTGGGCGACCGCCCATAGGCAAAGTGGGCGCCCGCCCACATGTTGGGACAGGTTTTTTGCTGAATCGTTTTTGGGCTAAATTTCGGATTCCTTGTCCATCTAGGGTTAGGTTTTCATTCTAGGTTGCCTATATAAGCAATGTTCCGCCCACATACTCATTGTAACTCCATATTTACATATTATAGTTCAAGATCATGGCTTGGTAGTGCCCCCAGACGTAGTCAAACATATTGACGAACTGGGTTAACAATTTATTGTGTTCGTTTTGTCTTTTGCTTTGGGTTTCTTATTTCTTGTGCTTGTTTGTGGTGCCGGATTTTCTTGCGATTTGCTTGGGTGTTGGTTGGGAAGGGTCTAATTCCACAACAACTGGTATCAAGAGCTTTGGTTGGACGATCAAAGGGGTTTATCAAGCAATCAAGAATGGTCAAGGATAAACAAGCGGTTGAGAAATTTGATGGTTCTGACTATGGGTTTTGGAGGATGCAAATAGAGGATCTCTTGTATAATAAGGATCTCTATAAGCCTCTAACAGGAGTCAAACCGGAAAAAGAAAAGCAGGAAGACTGGGATCTCATGGATCGGAAAGCCTTAGGGGTGGTTAGATCTGCTTTGTTGAAGTGGATCGCGAAGACTACCAGGAAGGCGAAAACCACCAAGGAGCTATTGGATTATCTTACTGAGAGATTTGAAACTCCATCTGCTGCAAATAAGGTTGATTTGATACGCAAGATGGGTAGTCTCAAGATGCAAGAGGGAGGATCCATAGCTAAACACATCGATGAGTTTATGGATATTATAGACAAGTTGACTGCGTTGGAGATTACTTTCGGTGATGAGGTTCATGCGTGTTTATTACTAGCGTCCTTACTAAGGAGTTGGAGCAGAACGGTGACAGCGTTAAATGCTTCAGCGGGTAAGAACAAATTGAAGTATGATGATGTTAAGGACTTTCTCTTGGGCGAGGAAAATCGCATAAAGAAGTTGGGGACACCGTCTACGTCGGAATCGGTCTTGGCTACAACTAGTAGGGGAAGACTGGGCTCTAGCAATAAAGGGAGAACAGGGTCAAGGGAAAGTGTAATCGGGGGTGGGGATCAGTATGAGGAGAACAAAGAAAGACCAAGGGTTGCAAGAGGATCGGTAGAGTGCTATCATTGTACGGATTTAGGACACTACAAGAGGGATTGTAACACCCATCGAATTTCTTGTTAAATATTTGACATACTTGTTAAATTCTTGAACTGGCATATTATGTGTTAGTTTTACTTGTGTTAAATTTTTAACTGCTTTAAATAGCTAAGGTGGTTAAATGTCTAGTTTTGACTTTTGGGTCATTTGTGAAAAAAATTTTAGGGGTCTTTTTGTTAAAAGTGAAACTTGAGGGGCCTAAGTGTCATTCTTGGATAGTTGCAAAGTATATCTTGTTGGGTTTTGCCTGAGAAGGCATTTTACCCAATTTTCTTCTCGTTCTTTCTCTGTTTCATAAGTTAGGGTTAGGGTTTACCCTATTCTCGACTCCTCGAGTTTAATTATCCCTCCGTTCTTGATTCTGATCCCGGATTAATATTCGTGGCGTTGAATAGAGCGTTCCAGGCCGAACAGAAATAAGTTTGGGTCAACTTGAATTTTGACTAGGTAAGTTATTAGCTCCCCCTTGCTTGTAATAACATGCATAAATGTTATTCTCGATACTTGTGAATGTTAATTTCGTGTTTGGGATGATTTTGTGGTACTTGTAATTGTGGGACAAAGGGAGTATAAAACCTTCTGTGTAAGAAAGCAAAAGCAACTTGAAATGGGAATTTGAGTTTTGTTTACATTTTTGAAGTTGTTAAAATGTTAGTATAAGTTACTCCTACGCTTGGGACGGAGATTTCTAAGCCTGGGAAAGAAATTGAGATTTGCTGAAAATTGGACCAGGCGCCCGCCCGGTTAGTGACCAGGCGCCCGCCCTTTTCAACAGAAAGTTATGGTTTCTGAAAATTTTGGATGAGCGCCCGCCCGGTCCATACTAAGCGCCCGCCCGGTCCCCTGTTCCAAACAAAGTGTTTTAAATCTAAATTAAATTGAAAGTTTGTCTCTCCTAAGGCATATAGCCTTAGTATAAGATGTCCTAGCAAGTGTAATTGTACCTTTTGGGGTATTAGAACTTAGACTTGAACATTAATACTTATAGAACTCAAATGAGAACATAAGTATAAGAGTAGTATCTCTTCTTTATGTCTTGAAAGTGCTATGAACAAGCACTAATGTGTTATACTTGTTGTGAATCCAATGATTGTGCACCTTAGGGGCATTAGAACAAGGTCTTAGACTTGAACATCCTAAGAATAGGATTGGGATTTTGTAAGAGTAAATGTATAACTCTTATACATGCTTGAATGTCCAAAGATTGGAATTATAACTTGAAGTATAAGACATTTAAAATCTTGTACATGACTTGAACATCCATAGAAATGGATTAAGACTTGAATATAAGATAATAAAATCTTGTACATGGCTCGACACCAATACATATATGTATGGTAGTGAACTAGAAAGTGCTATAAGTAAGCACTAACGTGTATGAGACATGTTCTTGTTGTGTATGTGCAAACATTGCATACATTTGCTTGATACAAGGTGACTTCTTGATTACTTGAAGCATGTTCCTTGTTGAGCTAGTCCACTACTTTTGGATTAGTTATTCTCCCGTAGTTCAAGTAAATATCTACTTGTACATTCTTGTGTGAATCCAGCTGGTTCTCCTTGCTTGTTCGAAAATATATAGGTTCACGCTTGTCGCGAGAGCTGGGGCTTAAGTGACAATCGGGTACCTATGTATTTCCGCTTGACCCCTTACTACCGGCCATAGTAAGGGCATAGCTTCCTTAGTTGGAGCAATAAGCCTGACTTAAGTGAATGCTAAATTCTTGTCTTGAACACCTCGTGAGTCTTGATATTGGGAATGACACTGGTTACCGGGTCTTCTGATACATACTGAATAATCAGTTTCCTGTTATTGATCGTGATTGTCAAAGTAATACAAGCTACGACAACAATGGTATTCTTGGGAGGAATAAGGAAGGAAGCAATATCCTTATTAGCTTGCTTGTTTAGCCTTATGTGCCACTTGATGAGTGGTTTAGCCTCTCATAAACTTGTTACTTTATGATACTTGATATATGATTACTTGAGTATCTACTTGAATTGCATGATAACATGTCATGTAGTTGCATCTAATAGCTTACTGAGATTTATCTCACCCCGTTCCTTGTTTAACTTTTTTCCTTAGATCAAAGGAAGGATAGTGCGCAGTGAGGCGACATAGTTGGGAGCTTACTACGCGGGTCGTGAATCTTTTGGGGCTTGTGTCCTTTTACATTTGGTGAGGACGATGTACTATGGGTTTTGTAACTCCTTATTTTGGGGTAGACAGTCTTGTTCAGTTCTTGTTATCACTAGACATCTTGTATAGTACTCTTAATGCCAGCTTATGTGCTAGGCATGTTTCCGATGTGTATGTAAATAAGTTTGGTTTTAAATTTTCTTGTCTAGAACTCATGTTGTGAGCTAGTATAGCTCCTTACTCTAGAGTATATATATCATGTCAGTTTGTTAAACAAATGTCATTCAGTTTCTTGTTAAGTTTCTTGTTCCTCGTTAGGCACTACCACCGGGTTCGAGGTTCTATTATGGGATCCCGGGACCTGGGGGCGTGTCAGGGATTGTCCCATGCGAAGGGATAAATCGGCGAATGTGATAATCGAAGGTGACGATGTACTGATTCTGAGCGTTAGTAGTGCGCTAGAATCATGGGTGTTGGATTTGGGGGCATCATTCCACTCATGCGGGCATGCAAGAGCGATGGAAAATTACACTTCCGGTGATTTCGGAAAGGTCTATCTGGCGGATGGCGAGCCTTTGGAAATCAAGGGGAAGGGGGATGTCAGAATAGGAGCATCGGATGGGAACGTCTTACATCTACACGGGGTCAGACACATTCCGGGTTTGAAAAAGAACCTGATTTCAGTTGGGCATCTGGGTGAAAAAGGTTACACGGTAACTTTTAGCTGCATGAACTGGGTTATTACCAAGGAGGATTGTGAGATCGCTCGGGGTAATAGGGAATGAAGATTGTATTTGACAAACACCAAGGATAGTATCGCGGTGGCGTCAGCCAATGGTGATACAGATTTGTGGCACTGTCGATTGGGTCACATGGGTGAGAAGGGGGTATCTCCGGTAACTTCTCGGGGTGGTGTGTCATATTACATGACCTTCATTGATGATTCGATAAGGAAGGTCTGGGATTACTTCTTAAAAGGGAAAGATGAATCTTTCAGGATGTATAAGAAGTGGAAGGCCTTGGTGGAGAATCGGATTGGACTCAAGGCTAAATGCTTGAGGTCTGTTAATGGTGGGGAGTATGAGCTCTGGGAGTTTGAAGAATGCTGTGATGTGAATGAAATTTGCATGGATATTCTAAACTCGGGTGGGATCAGCATGGTTCATGATGACCAAGGTAAAGGGGTCACTGAAGATGGACCAAATACTCCAGGACCGGATATTCCGCTACGCAGATCTAACAGAGAGTGTAGATCGGATGCAAAGGCTCCAGGTTTCTCAAGCAAGGTGAAGTTGAAGCTGGGAATAGCTTCAACGGGGCTTGGAGAATAGGGGAGGAGGATGGCACTACCATGATCGAGGAGAGCACTAGGACGACACCAAGGATGAGTTGAAGAACGGATACGGGGCTTATATATGCGGTTGATCTCTAGGTGGGAGATTGTTGGAATAGAGGACCAACCGGTACTAGACTTCGGAGAAAAAGGAAGAAATTCGTCGGAGTGGACTGACACTCTGGGCGGCCGCCCAGGGTGATGGTGGGCGACCGCCCACTTGATCAGTTTGAAATCATCAGCGGAGTCCAAGAGTGGGTGACCGCCCATAGGCAAAGTGGGCGCCCGCCCACATGTCGGGACATGTTTTTTGCTGAGTCGTTTTTGGGCCAAATTTCGGGTTCCTTGTCCATCTAGGGTTAGGTTTTCATTCTAGGTTGCCTATATAAGCAATGTTCCGCCCTCATACTCATTGTAACTCCATATTTACATATTATAGTGCAAGATCCTGGCTTGGTAGTGCCCCCAGACGTAGTCAAACATATTGACGAACTGGGTTAACAATTCCTTGTTGTGTTCATTTTGTCTTTTGTTTTGGGGTTTCTTATTTCTTGTGCTTGTTTGTGGTGCCGGATTTTCTTGCGATTTGCTTGGGTGTTGGTTGGAAAGGGTCTAATTCCACAACACAATACACACTACAAAACACATACACAAACTTAAACTGTACATAACAAAATGAAATTGTAGTAAAGAACTAGATTTAAAGAAATGAAAAACAAGAATTTTAAGTTTACATTTATTGTTTCACAAAAAATTAATGAATCAAGAGAGAATTTAATAAGAAGAAAGAATCAATACTTGCAAACTTAGAAGCACATGTTTGAGCAAAAAATACAAATAAAATATGAATAATGATATGTATAGTGAAAACTTATAATGAAAATTCATAGCCAAACTATGTAATCCGTTGGATTATAATAAATTTTTGTGAGTCTCACTGATAAAAGCTCATCAAACGGATTACAGAGTTTCACTATAAGTTTTCACCATGTGTATCATTTGTCCATAAATTATACGCCTCCTGTTACGAAAAATAGTCCATTTAAACTTGATGATCAACAATAAATTTTTTTTAAAAAATAATATGAATTTAATTATTTAATAGTAATTTAAAAATTAACATTAATAAATCATCTAACATCCACACGCAAAAGTAGGCTCAAACAGAGTGGGTCAAGAATTGGTGGAAGGCCGAGTTGCTCAGATAAGTTATTTGATACCAAGGCCCAAACTCAATGGTGTACAGTTCTGCATAATTAAGTCCAAATCTATGTTGGGCTGGCCTGTTTGAAGCAGGCTTTAATTTCAAATAATTTACTACAAAGAATACTCCCTTCCGCCCTCAAATGGATGTTTTCAATATTTTTTAGTATTAAAACGAAGCAATTTTGAGTAATAATATTTTTTTAAAATTTGATGAATCATTATAGATACTATTAATACTAAGTTTATATTTTCGTTACAATGATTAAATTACACTAAAATTATAGCTCAAAGTTCCTTTGGTATACTAAGATAACATAAAAAGAAATGGGAACAATTTGATCTTGTTAGACAATATATCCCACATCTATATATACTCCCTCCGTCCCAGAGTATATCTCAGAGTATATGTCTACCCTCTCATTTACACGTAGATTAAGAAATGATGTAAGTGTTGTCAGTATAAAAGTAAAGTATGAGAGAGAATGGGTGTGAGTGAATAGTAAGTTGATTGGTGTTGTGAGTGTGAAAGTAAGTAGGAGAGAGAATAAGTGGGAGGAATAGTAAAGATTATTTGTCATTTTAGAAAGTGGACATATACTCTAAGACAGACTAAAAAAGAAATGTGGACATATACTATGGGACAGATGGAGTATAATACAAAAGAGTTTTTATGAGATCCCGCAATAAGCAACATGGAATTCCATGTCATAATTCCATGTAGAATTCTACTTATCACTATCCAATAAGCTTGTATAGAGGAGAAACGAATGTTTTGAATGTATTTATATAATGTAAATAACAGATAAAATGTTATACTGACTTAGTAACTCGTGAGAAAAAGAATGACGAATACTTTTAAACTATGGTTAAGGACTAATGAGTATGAATACTCATCCTTCTCCAGCGATTACTTATATGTTAACATTGTGTTTTAGAAACATAATTACTTGATTTTTATTGAGAATCAACGATCAAGAACACCAAATATTCATATAACCTTTGAAGATTAGAAAATTGTTTTCTAATATCGGATCTAACAATCCTACCAAGAATTGTTTTTGGGTTCGTTCGACGTGTGAATACCAATAGAGGGTATTCGTTTTTCAACACCTTCAAGTCTGTGATTCAAATATCATGCCAAGAAGATCCGAGATTCAAAGATGATTGATTCAAGATTCAAGATCCAAGATCAAAGATTAAAGCTTCAAAGGTAGTATTATATATTCATCTTTTTTCAATATAATCATCAGGGATGGATCCGTGCTCTAAGGTTTCGATTATTGTTGTTATTCTGATGCGCATGTTGCCTCGAAATCTAACACCTCACCAGTTTATTTTAAGGTGGAACCTCCAATATAGTCGATTATCGCTCAAGTCCAAGGGCTTGATTAATTCCACTTTTAATAGAGAACTAAACATGGATTGATATATATAGACTTGAAGGATTACTCCCCTTATCAGTAATTTATTTTAAAATAAAACCTCCAATATAGTCTATTATAATCCAACTCTAATTCTGAGGCGACTTGATTACTTCCACCTCTAATAGAGAACTAAACATGAACTGGTATATAGATTTGAGGGACTACTCCACTTATCATTAATTTCTTTTAAAGTGAAACCTCCAATATAGTGTATTATTGGCTCAATCAAAGTCTATGCTCACTTTTGAATCTCCTTACTTTTTATCCCACTCTAATTTTAAGAATTTGAGGGAGTATTAAACAAAGTACAAAAAGTAAGTTAATTAAAGACTTTAAAGTGATCCATATTCGATCCTTCTAAAGTAAAACTTGGTAAAGCCCATTTATGGTAGACAATCAAATAAGAGTAGGGCCAAACAATACTCATTCAGATCATCCTAGATTCGTAGGTATTAGTTTATGTATTGCTCCATCGTCTAACAAAAACAAGAAAATAAAACTCAAAGATAAGGTGTTATAATATACTCCTATGGAGTAGGGCCAAATAATACTCATTCAGATCATCCTAGAATTTGAGGGAGTAATATGTTTCTTTGTTTGTTTGTTTTTTTTTTTTTTTTTTTTTTTTTTTTTACAATTTTATATCATATCAAGCAATTGTCAGTGTTTACAAATTTGTAAATAGTCTATTACAAATCTATAGCTCTGTTATCACAAATTCCTATGGAGTTTCACCTCAAATTTATCATTGTTACATTATAATCGCATGCAACAAAACATTTGGACATAAAGTGCAAAGTTTTACGGCCAATTTGCTAGAACGATCCAACCTGTCTAGACCCAGTGGCGGATCTACAGTTTTAGGTTTGGTGGTGCCTATTCTTTCAAAAAAAAAATGACGGGAAACTAAGATGTACGGGGGTTCGGGGGCAGTGCCCCCGGGTTTTTTTTTTTGAGCAATACCGGGACAGAGGGAGTAATATACAGAATAAGAAAAAGAACAGAGGAACTTACTTGTGTCATCCTCTTCCGGGAAAGAGGGAGTAATTTACTGAATAAAAAAAGAACAGAGGAACATTAAGTGGGACGGAGTTAGTAAAATACTTAGACAATTTACTCTAAGTAAAATTCACAAATATAACTATAATATGCTTCAATATATCAACATTATATAAAATAAACGCAATTTACATATGATTTTTCCTATGATTCATCTTTTGAAAATAATCTAAAATCTCATCTTCTTCAATAGTCATGAATACATCTCTTTCTACAAAAGTTACCAATCGATCATTTAACCATTCATCCCCCATCTTAGACCTCAAATCGCTATTTACAAATGAGATTGCAACAGAGGAACTTATTTGTGTCATCTTCATCCGGGACAGAGGGAGTAATTTACTGAATAAAAAAAGAACAGAGGAACATTAAGTGGGACGGAGTTAGTAAAATACTTAGACAATTTACATATGATTTTTCCTAGGTTGTGGACCTTGTGTTTCTTGAAGAACTACCTCCGGCTCCTCTTGAGCAATTGGAACACTAGGGCTTGTTTTATTTCTCGGAGTCATCGTAATGAATCGATCCAACAACCTATTACCAAATACCAATGATATCAAATGAGAAGAACAATATAGAATGTGCATAATCCAAGAGACAAGAAGAAGACGATCTGAATTTAAACAAGAACATAACATTTGAATTAGAAATAGGTGGGATACATGACAGTGAAATAGAAAGTAACTCAATCCAAGTTAGCACCAAAATCAAGAAGAAAATCATGACAGTGAAATCAATTTTAGGGGTTAGGGTTTACCTTTGATTGGATTTTTTTCTTGATTTCTTGAGGGGCTGTGGAGGGGGAATATCGCCATCCATTCCGGCGATGGTGGTGGACTGGCGGTGGCTGTGGCGACGCCGGAGACTGGAGAGAGCAGGCAGAGAGTCCGACGCAGAGGCTGTGGCTGTTCTGTTCGTGCTTCTGTGTTTTTTTTTTTTTTTGTTGACACTTGACGGCTTCACGCAGGTATAAGTATTTCTGTTTTTTTTTTTTAAATACCAAAATTCCAAAACGACGTCGTTTTGACCCAAAAAATAAAAAAAAAAAACCCGTGCCTGGGCACTGGTAGGCACATGCCCAGGTCCGCCCCTGACCTCTCCTTTTTGTGTGATGATCAATGAAATTTGTTGGACATCGAGTCGAATAAATTTCAATCCCAAATATAAAGAAACAATAATGTGTGTCAGCGTTAATTGCTGTTACGCTCCAATAAATTGAGAATGATTAGACATCCAATTCATAACCTAGTGAATAAGAAATTTTTTTAGAGATGGAAGTTGAATTATTTCATATCATATCACATATTGAACTTCAAAATGAAAAAAAAAAAAAGGTGAAGCACAACCTACAAATTATTTTGATCTTCATTATTTGCCTTTAAATATACTTACAGTACAAAAATTTAACACAAGGGAGTTAAATAATTATACACTCACCCCCACAGGTCCCACATTTCAACAGACCCAAATTATATTTTCTTTTTCTTTTTCTTTTTCTTTTTTTATTTTACCATTCATTTCACGTTCACACTCATCAAGGAATCACCGGTCCCAATTCCTTACACTCCATTAACGTCTTCTGGGACCCACCTTCACAAAAGAAGAAACTTACCGGACACCGGTACAAACAGTTATCCCCCAACTTAACCGTAACCGACCCGGGTTTTAACTGCAATAAAGGACCCGGTATAAGTCCGAACAAGTAATTCCCTCCTAGTAACAGCCTTTCAAATGGAGCCACACCTTTAACCCGACCCGGATTCACTGCCACCGCCTTTGTAGCGTATTCGGGCGGTATCATACCCGATAACTTGTTGTTTTCTAGTGATAAAGCGGATAGTTTCGGCATCAGACCCATGAACCCGGGTATTAACCCGCTAAGCTCGTTGTTACTTAAGTCAACGGCTATCAGTTCGGATCTTTGACCCCAGTTGGCGGGAACTTGGATCGACCCGAATTGGTTGTAGGATAGGGTTAGTTGTTCGAGTGACGGGTGGTTGAATATACCCGATGGGACTGACCCACTGAGTCGGTTGTGACTCAGGTCGAGTACTTGTAGATAAACTGAGTTCACTAAACTCGCCGGGATATTACCTTCTATTTGGTTGTTTCTCAGGGAGAGTTCGACTAAGGAAGGGGGGAACTTAGCCGGGAGTTGGCCGGAGAACGAGTTGGAGCTGGCGTCGAGGAGGTAGAGGTTACTGAGTTGACTCAAATCAGGGAACGACCCAGTGAGTCGGTTGCCTTGGAACTCGAGCCTTTTTAAATTTTTCAGACCGTTGAGACTTATTGTTCCCTGCAGGTTGTTGTTATCAAGGTAAAGCTCTTCAAGATATGGGAGAGAGCCCAGTGAGTACGGTACCGAGTCGGAGAACGAGTTGCTGGATAAGCTGAGTCGTGTTAACCGAGTCAAGTGCGAGAACGAGTCGGGAATCGGACCGGAGAATTGATTGTTCGAAAGCTGTAGAGATTCAAGGTAAGGGAGATTCCAGGTGGTGGAATTGAGTGAACCAGAGTAACCAGCCTGGTCGAGGGCGAGTTCGGTAACTCGGCTATATTTAGAGCTGACGGCGTCGCAGCGGATGCCGCAGGTGAATTTCTCGCCGGAAAGACTGTCGCAAGGGTCGACGGAGAAATCCCAGGAGCTCAAACAAGAACCGGGAGTGATTGAATTAGGGTTTAGGCTGTTCTTGAATTGCTTCAAAACCCTAGTGTCTTGCCAATGAGTGATTGCGTTCCCATGAATTAGGAGCTCTGTAACTGTAATCAAAACAAGGAGATACGAATAAAGATTGAAATCAAGAACACCCATTTGATTAATTTACACTAATTTTTAGGGTGATTGAAAAACTGAATTGGTGATTCAAGAAAACAGGGGAGAGAGAGAGAGGAAAAAGATTGAATTGGCTCAGTCTGTTTGGAAATTAAGAATAAATTGGAATTGGATTCGAAATGGATTGAGGAGAGAGGGGGAGTGATGGGTGTGAGTAGGGGTTTAAATGCAAAGTTGAACTTTTTGAGTGGGGGTGGGACTGATGGAGTGTTTCTTCACGGGTTAAGCTTGTCAGAAGCTTATTTGTCACCTTTAATTTTGCATGTCTGTTTTGATTGAGTTGATTTTATATGGAAAGTGAGGAAATTATAGATTCATAGGTATGGGGATGGAGAGTGATATGAGTGTATACTCCCACCGTCTCATCTTAAACTTTAAAAAAAAAAGTGGGCACAAGAATTAAGATAAGAATATTTATACTCCATCCGTCCCACTAAATGATTCACCATTTTGAAAAAACACCAAAATTTTGAAATGACTATTTATATTCAAAAGTAATGTGAGTGGGATATGCTAATGAAAGATTAAGAAGGTAAATCATAAAGTTAATCACTGGGATCTCAAAGGCGATGTGTACTCTCTCAGTCTCTATCCCCTGCCACCTCCGACCACCTCTCCTCTCCCTTACTCCGGCGACCATCTCCCCCAACTCCGGTGACCGTCTCCCCCTTCCCCAACGGCCGATGTCCCCCTTCTCCGGCAAACTCATCTCCGACGATCCTTTTCCGACACTTCTTCTCCCCTACTCGTTTCTACGGTTCAGCGACATTCCAGCAGCAACTGTCCTCGTGCCCAAGGTCGCCATCGCCGATTTTCTCTAAGACCTCCATCATCTCATCAGCACCGCGATGGCCACCACAAGCATTCTTGCCACTTTGACCAAACAATAGTATCTGAAATCATAAACAAAATTAAGAATTAACAACACACCCAGATTTAGATCTACACGAACACACCCAGATTAGATCTACACGAACACACCCAGATTAACACACACGAACAAATACAGCCGATCAACATCGATCTGTAATAGAAAGATTCGAACGCAAAAAAAAATAAAGAGAGAGAAAGCGAGACAGAGTGAGAGAAAGCGAGAAAGAGTGAAAGGGAGAGAGAGAGAGAGAGAGAGAGAGAAAGAGAGAGACTTATCTGAAGTTGAAGGCAGCGACGGCGGAGACGACGGCATATTTTGTGAGCGGCAACGACGGCATTTTCTGTGAGCGGCGATGGTGGCTTTTTTGGGGGCGACGAAGGCGTTTGAAAGAAGAAATGGGAAGGTGGAGGGTAATGGGTGTTGGGAAGGGAAATGGGTGGCGGAGAAGCGGTCGGAAGGTCAGAGGGCGGCGGCGAAGGCGTGGCGGCGTGAGGGATGGAGATGAGAGAAAGCAAGAGAAAGAGTGAGGAAAGAGGTAGGGTTTTCCAGTTGGTTATGTTTATTATTTGGGCTGGGTTTTTGGGTTGGGTTAATTAGTATTGGGTTGGGTTTATTAGTTTTGGATTAGGGTGTGTTTAATTAAGGGAGGTGTGATTAGTGGAGTGTTAAGTGGGTCAGCCCAATTATAAAATGAATATAAGTTGTCCCCAAAAGGAAAGGTGAAGCTTCTAACGGGACAACCTTTTGGGTAATTGGTGAAGCTTTTAGTGGGACGGAGGGAGTATTTTAAAATATAGATAGTGGGGTAGAGTGTTGTGAGTATTGAAAGTGGGTATGAGAGAGAAAGTGGGGTAGAGAATAGTTAGTGGATAGTTGTTGTGTGTATGACATGTAGGTCCCACTAAATAAAAAAATATAAATAAATTTCCATTTTGGGATTTTGAAGTTTAAGAAGATGGGACCCCCAAAATGGAAACTTTTGAAGTTTAAGATGGGACGGAGGAAGTATTTGAGAGAAAGCTAGAAGCCCGATCAGCTGCTCCGCTACAGTTAATCGTGTTAAAAACGATGTACTTGATTGGGTGAAAACCAGGCCCGTCTCAATAAATTTAGGGGCCCGGTGCTAAAACGAATATGAGGCCCTTTAAATTTCAAAAATTACACACACAAAGTAAAAACTTTAAACAAATAAAGACCACAAATGAACTCACTGCTCACACTACATATTATAAAGCAATGAAATATTTATAATAAATTAACAAAATCCTTTCTAAACTCAAAAAACTAAAATTAGAATTAAAGGTTAATTTTATATTTACAATTGAATCCCAAATTCCCAATTCTTAAATCATGAAATTAAGGGAGGTGAAAGCTAAAATATGTACTGTACCTTCAAGAAGCCGGCTTCCTTCACTGCTTTGTAACCGGCGGGAAGACGATTCTCCGGCGAGCCGCGGGAAGACGATCGCTGCTTTGTAACCGGCGAATGGTGTATTGTGATGAATTGAAAGCTGTCGAGCGTAGAGATGGAAAGAAATTATGGGATTGAGAGATCGAAGAGTCATTTTAATTACCGAGCCTCGAGGAATTAACGGCGACGCGATTGGCGAGAAAGGAACGCCGCTTAAGTTCTTGCGCGAAGCCCTTTCTTTCCCTTGTGAAGCAGAAGCCGCGTCTGAGTTTTTTTTTTTTTTTTTTTTTTTTGCGTAATATATACAATGGGCTATTGGGCTGGAGAAAAAATTGGGGGCCCTCCCAAATTTTGGGGCCCTGGGCTGTTGCACTGAATGTTCGGGCCAAAAACCGGGCCTGGTGAAAACGTTACTCAGTTAATATTTGTAGTTGGTATTGGTTATATACTCCTTACAAGTTTCTAGAGTACGTGTTCATCTCACCCGCGCAAGCAAAGAAAAGTAATAGTATTGATTTATCTTGTTGTCCGCTAACTAGTTCTCCGTCTCAAAATAGATGGTGTATTTACTTTGTTTTGTCGATGTTTCCATGCTTTATTACTTGGTAAATTATTTGTACAGTGACAAAATTCTACTGCTATTTCATTTCTTTCCTTATTGAAAACACAACAATTTCTGAAATTAAAAAAAAATATGACATTTATTATGGTAAGGACTGGACTAAGAGAAGTTGCAGATGCCAGCCAGGGATAGGCCTAACAACTCGAATAATTGATCGTTTGGGGCCTCTGCTTTTTCTACTGCTTTTAAAGAAAAATAATATAATCTTGGCTTCTTTTTTTTTTTACTTTCTGATGAATCTGTATTTATGTTAGTTTAATCTTAAGTGTGCAACCATCAATTGCTGTCAGAGAGATTTGAGATATCTGATCTAATACAATAGTATTCCTCCGTCTCGAAATATATCGTTTTGGGAGTTGAATTTTGTCTCAAAATACTAGTCGTTTTAATATTTTTAAGGTTTTTCTGTTGTTGTATACCAATTATACCCTTATTAATGTATTTTTAAAGAATCGTGCAAACGCTACATCTATTTTGAGACGAATGGAGTACTAAGTAAGAAAGGTTCTTAATTGACATTGATTAGAACTGTACACTGACTCGTGTTAATTGAGGTTTGGCCTGGTTAACAGATGGTTTGACTACTTTTCAATGTGAAAAAAGGTATGGGAAATGAATTTTCTACATGATGGAAAGGGAAAAAAATAACCATAGTTTTTGGAAAAGAGTGTTTAGGTGGAGATGAAGAATTTGGGGTATGCAAATGCAACAGTCCAACTACATTTAACTTCTTTATTTAAATGATCGGCGGCGGCGTATTGATGAAGTAGGAAACACGAAATACAAACAATCATACTCTTAATAAAAGACGGAAGATGATACATTTACACTTGGTGTATATACACCATCAATATATGTGTGACACATACACTATCTGGTTATAGATTTATCATCATTCCTTGAAATAATTACAGAAAATGCCATTGACACATACACTTAGCATTATTTTATTTGTGGTGTGTAGATAAGTGTAACCTTTTCCATAAAGGACCTAGCAGCCATCTCCTCGTGACTGTTAGGCGATTAGATGAGATGTCAAGGGCCCCGAATCCAGGATGCAAATGAAATCATTCAATTGTAGTCGACAAATATTTAGAAATATTTGGAAATATACATCTTAAAAAAAAAAAAAAAAAAAAAAAAAAAAGAGAGATTTTCCAAGTCAAATGACATATGATTAAAATTACTCCTCCCAAATAAAAGTGGTCTCACTATTTCAATGGTTAATTTGTTGAACTTTAATCAAAGAGTTGGTTTTGGGGGAAACTAGTTCTTCTATAAGTTATAAAAAAAAAATCCACTTTTTAACCCTCAACTTTAAACCCTAAACCCTATAAAAATAAGGACTTTTTATAACTTATTAAGAAACTAGTTTCCCCCAAAATTTTCTCTTAATCAAAAATAAGAAACTAAAACTTTTTAACAAGACTATCATTCTACTAAACATAGGTTGTACGATAATATTCCCTCCTCATAAAGAACATCCAAAAAAGATTCATATTTACTCTTGATTTAGGAGCAAAATAATTTTATTTTTAGATATTTATTTTGAGACAGAGCGTGTGTAGTATACTCCCTCCGTCCCACCCGAATTAGGATTTTTGGGTTGGGCACGGGGATTAAGGAAAAAGTGTTAGTGGAGTAGTTGTTGTGAGTATGAAAAGTAAAGTAAGAGAGAAAAAGTGAGGTAGAGAATAATGAGTGGAAAGTTGTTGTGAGTGTGAATGTGTGTCACTTTAAATAAACCATTTCCATTTTTGGGTTGTCCTAATTCTAATGGGACACCCAAAATAAAAATTTGTCCTAATTCGAGTGGGACGGAGAGAGTATTGTTCAAGCAAATGAAACCAAACCAAGTGTCTAAGACGTATCTTTAAAATACACAATATCTTTCTTTTTCTCTATTTTACCCTTTTGTAAATCTAACCCCCAAAATTTCAAATGAAAAGGGTCACAATAAAGTGTATTTTCACTCTAATATTTAAAGATAGAATTAGGGAATGGCATTTTAAGGGGGGCAAGGCATATGATTCCTCTACCTTTTATGATAATTGTTATTAAAGTTGGTAAACTGTTTGGTAATAATCTATCTGGTTTTCAGATAATGCTGAAGTGGGGTGTTGCATGGGGCTATCTTATACTCCCACTGTCCCAGAATGACAGTTCTCCTATTTTCATGGGTTTTACGAAGGAACTTTGAGTAATAATTAAGGCTACTTTTAATTATTCTAATGAAATTTTTGAAATTGTTCTTGATACACCATTATAAATACTATTAATATCAATTTTTAGATTCACATTAACATAATTATAAGTAGCATTTATAACTGCTCAAAGTTCCCTCGTAGTAACAACGAAAAAAGGTGGACTATCTTTCTGGGACGGACAAATACTCCCTCTGTCCCACCAGAGCATTGATTTGGAAAACACCTACCCTTTATTTGTTTGGTACATGAATGAATGATCAACTAATTATTCAAGTATTCCCCTATTATGGACTAGACTCATCAAATAATGAAGATACCTTCCTTTTAAATTATATTCTATTCTAAGTAACCTAAAATAATTGCAAAGCGGACAGATGATTGTCTATTCCCAAAATAAAGTAGCCTAAAGGAATGAAAAGCGCCTACCACCACTGTTTTTGGACCTTCAAGTTTTTGGACCTTCAAGTAAGCGGCGGGTCAGGCTAACGGCATACGGTATTAGGAAGTCATGTGTGAGACAGACTCACACATCAGAGGGGAAATAGGCTTTCCCCGCCTATAAGGGCAACTATTTACTCTCTCAAAGAGACCCGTTTCATGTGTCATACCGTTTCACACATGTTATTGTCATCACAAATGAAGTTATCCAAGATGTTCTTTCAAGTCAAACTTAAGAAAAATGTTCTATTTAAATCCAATCCAACACAATGACTAGCCAGGAATAAATAAAGGCAACTTCAAGGCAGATGCATTTCGACTGCTCTAACTGCCCAGATATAGTCTTCTACAAATGAGTAGGGTGGCGTAAAATGACAATTATACCCCTAAAAATCGAATTGACCAAGAGCTGACTATCCTGTCATCCGTTTACCCTCTCTCTCTCTCTCTCTCTAAGTTTAGGCTTTTGTTGCACTAATACTACTACCTCCGTTCCAAAATGGGACCAAGTTCACGTCACTAAGTGTTGCTTAAGCATGAACTGAAAAGACCAGAAATAGATACAGAAACAAGCGAGTAAAAGGAGACATAATCCCAGGCATCAAATGCGTATTCATTAATAACTTGTAATGTGAGATGAGGTTTATAAACTAGCACCAAATGTGTATCCAGGAAATGCGTAAAATGAAACTCGACCACATATGATGCTAAAAACTGCAGATGGTTCTTTCAGGGAAGAATACACCCGCGCGCGCGCGGTTGATGGTTAACACAGAAAACTAGGGTACTGGACATATGTAAGAGATGCCTGAACGGACTACGGAATGGATGAAGAGCAAAAGTACAAGTAAAACATCTTAAGATTAATAACCAAGAATCAAGTATCAGGATCTCTTCCAAAATTTTCCTTCATTTTGGATTGTTGGCATGTATTTTTATGCCAACATTTAATCAATAACTCCACTAGAATCCTTCTTTGCAACTCATTTGGGGACGTATTATATTCCCCCACCACCAACATAGAAAAAATCTCGAGTAAATAAACGGAATAAAAACGACGCACATGCATGTTGCATTGGTGAGACGTGTATGCTTTTGTGAGAGAGAGAAAGGAGCAATAGCAACAACCAAATACTGCCTTATGTAAATGAATAATGAAACAATTGTAAATAAATCTATGCATACTATTTTATGAGTGTCATATATAGATGTTGCAGTCAATATAAGATCGTCATTTATTAAACCCAATAATAATTTACCAAAACAGTCTAGATTTCAGACAGAACAGCTACAATGCCAACCATCAACTCATGGTTCTTCCTCAGATGACCATTCGAAATTAATCTCCTTATCTTCGCTTTGTTTCGTAAGGTTATACACGTACCTTCTCACATACTTGTCGTTGATCTCGAACATGAAACTCATTCCTTTTATCTGCCAACGTACCAATTACCAAACATTAGTTTCAGCCTCACAGTTGAAGAAAGCAGAACAAAGCATTACATAAACATAAAGCAAAAAAGATGAAAATCTAATTAAAAAAATAAGTTCTGTGAATCATGTCAATCAGTAGGGTTTCTGCAGTACATGTTCATAGCAGTGGTAACCAGAATGAATTATAATACTCCATCCGTCCCTAAATGAATGTCTAAGTTTCATTTAAGGGACAGTCTGAAAATGTTTACTTTTTGTTTAATTTAATGGCAAAGATGCATAAATATTCATGTTATCCACTTTCTAAACATTTTAGTTTTGCAAGAATATAATGAATAGCGAAGAAAATTGGTAAAACACATTAAGGGTCAGAGTTTTTTACGGAAACAACATTCATTTAGGGACAAAATTTTCTTGCAAATGGACATCCATTTTGGGATCCAGGGTGTAATATGTGTGTGTGTGCATCAGCAATAAAATCTCATCAAAGTACACATATCCTTGCCTTTAACAATGTTCTATATGTGCTGTTCAAGGGAGGCAATTAACCTCCAAGCGCTTTGCAGAAAAGGAATAAGTGATTGGAAGAAGTACGACATCAAGTGATTCTTGCAATGTAGACCCACTATTGTTATTGTGGGACTCAGGTCTCCATAAGACAAAAGCAGTAATAAACTCTACCATGACTGTTAAATAGCATGCACTACAGAAGATTCTTAGTACTTAACTAGCCACGTACACGTAGCAGATATTATATATACATATATATATATAGAAAACAAAGTAGTATGCAAAAACTATGATTCAGTGGACACTTCACATTACGTAAATCAGATGTTTTGGACACAGTTGTCCACATAGCGATAAATTAGGGTTTTTTGAACAACCAAAGGATTTTATATCACGAAAGTCAACTTATTATCGATTCCCTGAAAGAGTTGGTGTTTATATCAAACCAAAATATGTTTATATAAAGATATAAAGATCGAACTACAAGCTCTTTACACTGGACTGGTAATCCTACAGCAATTGGAATGGGACGAAGTCAACATGACCCTCTAATGATAGTACAACTCCTCCGAGATGCAAAAGACTGGACACACCCATATTATGTCATGCTCAAACTGTAAGGTGCTGATCCGAATTCTTTGCTGTGAAGTAAAACAAGTGAAGAGCGAGTGCAACAAGGCAGCCACCTTCCGAGCAAAAATGGGAATAAATGAATCTCAAAACCTTGTTATCCTAGATGATTATCCTACGGATATGGGGGCCATCCTCAATGCTGATTTGATGTCTGTAACCAACTTATAATGTAGTGTATTTATTTCCATTCTACCAAAGAGAGAGAGAGAGAGAGAGAGAGAGAGAGATAAAGATTGTACGATTGTAATTTCCTGAGATTTTTAGATGTACTTGCTCATCTATGACCAAGTGAAAACTTGACATCGAGCCCATGTCCATAAATAGAAGAAAAGTAGTTGAACCGTCTCACTGCGTTTCAGTAATATTACATTATGTTTCTCACTTAAATTCAATTAGCATGCCTACACATAAGGAGTTGCAGATGTTGATTTGTTAGGGCTGCCTTATAAACACACACACACACACATATACGTCTTTCATTTTTCTCTAATCAATGGAACTCACTTGTCATATTCACAACAACTACCCCACTTACTATTCTCTACCCTACCCCCACTTTTCATACTCGCAACAATTTATTATTATACACTTTTTCCTTAATCCCCATGCTATCTCCTTTTGTCTAATTTGAAATGGGACCGGGGGGGGGGGGGGGTAAATTATATGTAGGTAGGTCGGATAGAAGCACAATACATCCAAGTTCACAGAGAAGTGAATATTCTCTTCTATATTTTATTTACTAACATCCCATTAGAGAGCAACAATTAATTTAAACATGCTAATTAAGAAATTGGGTCGAGATTATCCTAATTTTCTATATTGCCCCCATAAAACATTTGAATTCAAACTAGTCGGGAAAATGAAGGTTAGTTTACTCAATGTGTGGTGAAAAATGTTTCCTTAAATGGAAATGTTACTCTTCAGTGGGACGGCCCAAAAGGAATACACATCTCTTTAATTTGGGACGGAGGGATTATGTAAAAAGCGTGTGCTTCACAATCAATTCTACCAACTCATAGTTTGATTTCTTTCCTTAGTTGACTTATAACTTGATCCTTGCATAAAATGTTTCTTGAAGTGTTATCTATAGATATTTCAATCTAGTGTTTTCAAGTACAAAAAACAACAAGACAAGGTCTCGGGATTACTTTGCCAAGAGTACGCAAGCAATTATGATATACTTCAATGGAAAAGAATCAATAGCATGCAAGAATCAAAAAAGCATGAAATGACGTCAAAATTATCTACACAAACGAACATGTCAGCTTAACAAAGTTGAAGATAGACATTTAGATACCTCAATCAAACAATTTGAACTAAGAGCCAATTTCTGTCCACTGACAATGTCTTTCCCATTAACGGAGATGGGATTCTTCCCATGATTTTTTAGACTGAAAGATCCATCTGTTTCCATCTTTATAGTAGCCTGCCAAGATAAACCATAAGATAAGCAAAGAATGAGTTATTTTGATAAAGTGACCAAGAATCTAGATAAATGATAAATACGTTGAATAAAATATGAAATTAGTACTCAGTAGCTATATCTCCTATGCTAATACGACCAAGGGGATTGAGGCTGCTCTCCTTTGGCCATCATCAGCCTAACCCGTGCCCTCCCAATAAGCTTTAGGAGGCCAACTCCTATACAGCATATGACGGTCAATTCTTTGGGTGACCGACTTTTTGTAGCACGTAAAAATTAGTAGGATAGAAGAATAAGTGACATACAGGAACCCATTTACCAAATGATCCTAAATGCTCATATAATGAATTCCTAGATAATAATTTTCCCAACGTCAACTGAACAGGATAGATCTTTCCATTCTCCCTTGAAACCTAGACCCTAGATAGCCCTAGATACTCCGCATGTCTGACCTCTTTTATCGTAATAACTTGCAACTACACATAAACTTTCTTTGCTCGATAACTCCACGTAAGAACATTCATTACGTGATTATATAAGGAAAAATCTTCATTCTATAGAAAGAAATATTTATAAATAAGAGACCGCAAATGATAAAACGTGCCAAAATCGAGAATCATAGTGTTGAACTTAATAAAGGAGAAAATAATTAAAAATGATTAAACGAGCAATTAGTTTATACTAACATGCCAAAGAAAATATTCATATCAATGATAATCACCCTATCCCCACCGACCTCTCCAAAAAAAAAAAAAAGATTGATGATATATAGTGCCCGAGTCGGGTTAGGGTTCAAAGTTTGTTATCGGAATTACTCATTCAGGCCACGTGGTGACGTGTATGATTGGTTGCACACCACAACATTCATCCTATACGGTTGCAGTTTCACCTACGACATGATTCCAGCATAGTTTTGGATTAAAATTTTGGCCAAATGAATTGAAGCATTATCATTTTCCGTTGCACCTTAGTATGTATGCCTTTACACTGACACGCCCCTTTCAGAGATCGGATGAAATACACAGCACGAAAACAAAATAGAGAGGAAAGAACAAATTATTACGGTTTTCTCGACATTCCATAAGGCAAAGGAAGGCAAGGTGTAGAATAGTAAACACTCCTCTGCCCCTGGATAAGTCTGATGTTCTTGGTACTTTCAAGTGCCAACAGGCAACAACCAGATTAATTCTTTGAGGGTAAATCATTATATATCTTCTTCCATTAAGTAGCACTTCTATAATGCACTAACAATGGAGGTATAAGCTCTAAGTTTTATGCCTAGCCATCTTGGTCACTTAATTGCAGAACTGTCTTAAATTATAGATGAAGTCCAATCCACAAAATATGCCCCAGCGATTTTCATAAATCCCCAAAAGTCATTTAAATCCCACCTGCAGTCTAGATATCTTGTTGGCACGGCCTTCCCTTCTCAAATCAATATCAATATCATTGTAGTCCGTTGATCTTCCAAGTGTGACCTGCAGAGGTAATTTTCTAGTGTCACATAAGGAACAAGTAGAACAGCAGCATGCATAAGATAATAGGACGCTACAGAGAGTCAAAATATGTAAAATTAATGACCAATTCCTAAAATATGATTTAAGTTCCTCTATGAAAACTGAAGCTGAAACCTTACTGAGCTTTTTTTTATTTTTTTTCAAATCCTAGGTGGCAGATCTCTAAGGTTCATATTTTGAACCTCACTGCTAGTTTTAAAGTTCAGACAGAAATATGTATTAGCGGCTAACTTTGAGAGTTCTAATAAATGAAAGGTTACCAATATACCCCCTCCATCCAGAAAATACTGTCTTGTTTCACTTTTCATGCATATTAAGAAACATTTTTAACTCAAGTTATTTTTCCCCAAAAGCACATACTAATTAGAGCATTACTTTTACTGTTAAGTAATGAGTCGGGAAACGATAAAAACTAGATTCGAAGTGACGGGCATAGTTGGAAAGCCTTAATCTGGAATATACAAGTTTCCTTTCCACTTGACGTATATATATCGACAGATAACACTTTTGATGCACTTCACCATTTCACCCAACCCAACATCATCTCCTAATCTTTATCAATAACTGATCCTTAATATCATTTTGGTTCCTAGTAACAAAAATTAATCAGAAAGCCAGAATCTGGAATGTACCTCAGTTTTCTGGATGTAATGCTTCAAATGGCGGCCATACAAGATGGCGAAAGCTCCTTTGGATTGCATGGCTCTTTGCATTGAAGAACGTGCGGTCTGTTCCAACCTAATGAGTGTCCTCTTAGTGTCCTCATACTGATACCTAGCAACTGGACAAAACAGAATATATAAGCAACGCAAAGTTAACACGAGTCAAATGAAAGGGGAAAAAATAAGTTATCAGCTTCCATTAATTACTAGAGGGTGTGTGTGTGTGTGTGTGTGTGTGTGTGTGAAACCCCAGATGATTACAATTTTTTCCTTATTTCAAATTTCTGGCTAATTGTTAATAAGAGATACCTAGACTATAGTGAAGAAGTTAGATGACGACAGCTGTAGCAAGTTGCAAAGGGAAGTAAATCCTGATCTACGAGAAGGATGTGATGTCAAATAATTACCTCGCCTTCTAATACATGAATCCTGATCACATGCTAGGTCCATATCAAGTATCTGAAAAAATATTTCAAAAGTCAACAAGACGGAAGATGAAGATGGAGATGGAGATGGAGATTGACCTAACCAACAAGATATACAGTAGTGTACCATAGCTTCAACATCCGAATAATAAGGTATGTCGCCATCACTCTCACATTCATCCTGGTCTGATGTGGAAGGATTAGCGATTGATTCTGGAGTAGTCAATTTCACAGGCTCAGCTTCATGTAATGGCCTTTCACTATATAAAGCGGGGGTGTCAACAGCCTATTATCGATTAACAGAAAGTATTAGAAATATATTTTTGTATGGCCACAATAACAATTTACTGATCAAGGAAAATACTGAAGTATGCTATCAAATAAAGTACCCTCGGTTCAACTTTAGTAAGATCTTCCTCCAGCACTCCAGCCACAGTTGTCAATGGAGCAGCATACCCAGATCTAGATTTATAAGAGTCCCTAATAGACTTATTAGGCAGTGCTGGACGGAGTACCGCAGATTTAGGTTCAGGTAATTTAGACTTGGCTGCAGAACCAACAAGGGGGCGGGCAGAAACTGATTCAGGTAATAAATTAGGTCCAACCATCTGAGACCAGGTAAATCTTGATGAAGGATCTTTCCTTTTATTCATCAAGTTTAGTCCCTGTTCACCATCCTTCTCATCAGCAGAGGAGGATATAAGGTCACTTGAATCTGTTGTAATTGGTTGTCTTGCAGTTTGAACAAAGGAGGTACTAGGATGAATAAGCAAGAATATATCATCATTGCATGGGATTTCAGTGTCTTCGGTGTTCAAGACACAGTTAATTTTCCCTCCAGTGAGCATAAGGGGATCAGCCCCTACAGAGGGAGCAATATGTTTAGATTCTGCAGGATTTGGGCCAACTGGAGCTGCAAGGCAAGAATTTGAAACTAATGATGACTTGTGTTCAACTTTACATAAATCACCACCTGGGACTTTTTTAAGAGAACCCAACAGCAGAGAATCAAGATTATTGTAACAAGGCTTATCCATAGTGTCTTTGCCATCTACATCCATGAATAGAAGCCCATCCTCATTTGTAAAGTTTAATAGTGAATCTGGAAGATCTGTGAATTCAACTTCTGATACAGCATGTGGATTGATAAATTCAGAGGTATCAGGCCTCTCTATCAAGAGAGACGTGGAACGGATAGCATCATACCCTGCTGCTGTCTCTCTTCTGCAATCACTGTCATCAGGGAGTCTTGAAGTCTCTACTGGCCCCTGAGGTACCTCTCTGCTGGTGTCGTCTACTGGCATATCAGGTGCAGAGACATCTTCCATCGCCTTCCAGATAGGCAGCCTAGGTATTGGAGATGAGTATCCCATCATGTGAAATGAAGCACTGCCATCTGAACCAGGGGAGTTAAAATGCTGCTTTCCTCCGAATCCTGAACAAAGAACGTGGTTGTTATCATTCATTGAATCATAGTTTGACACAGCCAGTGACTCGTTAGTTTCAAAAAGCTTACCATCAGGTGTCTGCAAAGGACCTGTTCCTGGAAGACCAAGGCACTTCCCAAAGCCATTTGAACCGCCATCAAGTGTATGAGTCCCATCTTGTGGTTCCACCTTCATCTCCAAAGAACTCCCTGTACCGTTTCTTATCAAGGGGGAGATATCATTCCTCACAGCTCTTTCTTGATTATTATCTTCAACTATATGATGGAATCCAGTGTGAAATCTGTTATGAGCATTATCAACACCACTTGTTGTAGAAATATTCCCTACTGTTTCCGGAAAAGCCTCACGCAGGATCTCAAGGTCTGTTTCCTGAAGTCCAATATTGTTCGCAAAACAATCACCAATCATAGAATCTCCACACTGATCCTCATTATTAAGTGGAACATGCTTCTGAAAATCATGTCCATGCTCATTGCGATTAGGAAGATCAGGTTTGTCCAAAAAACCAAGACCGGGAGAGCAATAATTTTCACTTTTTATTTTCTTTCGCAAGGCATAATATTGTCCACGAATACTTTCACTTTTCCTCTTCTCAGTGACCTTTTCACTTCCCTTGGAATTGAACAACCTACTAAATTTCGACGAATGGGTTGCACCAGAAAGTTCAAGCTCAACCATGCGGGAAGAAGCTTGAGCAGAAGCATCAGGATCATAAAGAAGAGAATGCCACCGGTCTTGCAGTTCATGGAGGGTAAATCTGCGAGAAAATTTAACCGCCCCTTTAGCAAGTGCTTCAAGAGAAGCACCGGCCTGCAACAGGAGAAACAAACAAATTATAAATAAATAAATAAATAAATAAAAAGAAAAGTGTCTAAATGGAAATTAAGAGAGTTTATATAAGAATGTGGGCACGCAACAAGATGTTTGGAACTCTTTATTATTTCTGTCAAGCCATTCTGGACTGGCACTAATTCATACCATTATTTACTATCTGCTGGATATAACATCATATATCATGAAGAGGTTATGATCATGTCTACATCTTCCACCAACCTTTTGTCACCGTAAAACACAAAATATTTTGAATAACGTAACTAGTAAATAGCCACAGTTTTCTCTCTCTCTCCGGTTTTACTTCTGCGGTCCATCATGCAATATTTAATGCACATAATACATGAAGAGAATCTAAAGAGAAATGAGATAGAATTTATAGGTCGAGATTGAAGCATTTGACCCTCAAACTAGTCACTACATCGTCAAAAATGGCAACAGTTCGCATCCTACAGATGTTACTTGAGCACCTTTAGGATATAGCAATTGACATTTTATTGCCTTTGAACTGAGAAAAAGCTGTATTTTTTTCCTATTAAAAATAATAAACCATTTTTGACACCCTTTCTTTCGGAAAGAAATTGCACTATGTAACGTTATTAACTCCCGCTTGAGTTAAGGTTAAATCTGATCTTTTAACTTTTCACCTCTGTTATAAATTTGAATTATGAATTATGATTTTTGATTTCTAGTCTTGACACCCTTCCCACAAAATCCTTGATCAGTCACTAGTGTCTTAACAGTTTTGGTTGTCCCCTACTTATAACCTAGTTGATATTGACACCATCACACTTCCAAACAGGTTGCCTTGTATATGACCAACCTACCATCTTAAGCAAATTTCTCTCATGTTTGGGTGACTTATACTGTCTCTCTAATTTGTGCATTGCCAGCTGTCTATCTATGTTAGAAATACATACAACACTCATAAAATTCTTCCTTCTCATTTTGTCTCCGTTAAATGAGAAAATTCGGGATACTCCAAGGCTTTACATAATTACATGTACTTCTTAGCATTAAATATCACAATACATTTATTTCTAATCTTCATCGCACTGAAGATATTACTAATTTGTCTTTCCATACCCAAGACACAAACATTCTGGCATGGAATTTCCAATGTGAATATATAGCATTGCCATAATACTATTTTAATAGAAGAAAAGGCACTTCCATCCCAAAACAAATGCCTATTTTTTGTTCTTGATCAGTGAAAGGAAAACATTCATGTGGACAACGGAATTTAAATTTTTCTTTTTCTAAACTTTCCAAATGTCTTTTTAATATTGTTTCTCTTGATTTTCTTGATACTTTTTTATTCTTGTAAGAATATTCTTAGCTTTCACAATTTTACAATTTATAATTTTTTTATAAAAAAATTACCATCTCTCCACCTTTTCACTGTCTCTTCATTGATTGACGAGTACATAAGACGATTCATGTTATTCACACCCCCAAATCATTTTTGGAAGAAGGTTTTGTTGTTGTTGTCATCAAGAACAAAAATGGCCACTCATTTTTTTTTAACCACAATGCCCATTCATTTTCAGGAGTATAAAAATAAGTTGCATGCATATCTGATTACATTAATTCAGGCCTCAATCTACATGAGAATAAAGCATTCAACTGTCCAGAGACATCTGTCACAAACTTAACCAAACCAAACCAAATCAAATCAAAATCGCGCTAATTCCAATTTCTCTTGAAACGCGAAATTCCATACATGCTTAAAACTTGGTACGGTTAACGTATCTATTCACATGATTTTGAAAAATCAGCATTTGATCAAGCATAAACAATCCAAATTAAACGATCAGAATGCAGGAAATTGAGAAATTCATGGCGAAATCAAAAAATCAAACATAAACATAACTGAACACATGTAGACCAAAAGATGAACGCCATTGAAAACCGATAAGAAGTTAGAAACAGTAGGGGAGATAGAGAGAGAGAGAGAGAATGATGTGTTTCACCTCAATTGAATTTTTGAGCAAGAGGTCATCGTCGGGAATCCACGGGGAGAAGAAGGGAGGGACTTTCGCCATGTTCGCCTGAACCCTAACTCAGTTTGCGTGAATTTGAAGAAGAGATATGAGAAAGAATTTTGAAAAATTGAAGGATTTACAGAAGGAGTACTAGTTTTTAAGTGGAGAAGGGAGACTGGAGATGGAAGCGGTTAACGTCTCACTCGTCTCTCTCTCTCTCTCTCTCTCGATTTAAAGCTTTTTTTCTTTTCCTTTTTTCATAGACAGTTTTTTCATTGACAGTTCATCATTATGTAAAATTCCGTTCAACTTTTTTATTTAAATTTAATGTCATTCCTAATTTTTGTTGGAATATAACCACTGACATTACTCAATTCAGTCCAAATTAGTTTGTCATTTTTCACCTAATATACGTCAGTGTTAACATTAGATCGTGAAGCTTTAATAAAAAAAAACGGTTTTTTCTAAATAAAAAAAATATAGGAAAAACGTGTTTTTAAGCACTGATAATTTATTAAAGTGACAGTTTCAATGTTTATAAACGTCAGTATGAGTGACTGAGACTTTGTAACATTACCATTGATATTTACAATGCAGATTCATGCTCGCCACCGCTTGTTTAAAAAAAAAAAAAAACTTTTTTTTTTCTAATCGATAGGAAAAATATATTTTTCATAAGACTTAGTACATCTGTTTTAAAATAAATGTTCAGCATTTTTTTAAAGTATACTCTTGATTAGGAGGTCTCAAAATTTAAATTCAAAAGTTTTAAAATTTATTCTTGATCAAAAGTAAATTTGCTTTTTTTTTTTTTTTTTTTTTACATTCGGGTAGCGTGAACAACACTAAAAGAAAAAAATAAAATTTGTGCAATTTCACCTAATTACAAGTAAACAAGTTAATCTATACATAAATTTGACTAATTGCTAACAACGATTTACTTTTTTTATCACATAATAAATGGCATGGTTGACTAATAATTTTTTTATAAATATAAATTTATTTATTTAGTATTGCTTTACGCCCGGTTCATGGTTCACGACGGTTCACGGTTCGCCAAAACTAAAACCGTATACGAACCGTTAACTCACGGTTCACCGGTTCATCCAGTTCATCTTGTTTTTTTTAAAACAAAAACATATTTTGAGCAGTTTTTAAGAAAAATTTTAAAACGTTTGTTTTTTAAATTATTTTTGATGCATTATAATTATTTTACTTTATATAAATATTAAGAAAAATTTGAACTTATTTTTAAAGGAATTAAGAGGTGTTAGTGTGAAGAAAATATTTGAAAAAAAAAAGATGGTACCCTTATAATTTTATAATATTAAGCAAATTTACATAGAGGGACACAACCAACCTTACACTTAGGAGCCTTACCTCTAAAATTTCTAAATTTTTTTGATTTTTTTTTGTTTTTTTTTTTTTTTAAAGCAAACAACACATAATTGCATTAATAATATTTAAGAAGACAGCGTTCCACAAATGACGGAAACTCGTCAAAAATGTAAAAATTGCAATTAAGATTTACACATGAATAGTCTAACATATCTAGAATAATGATGGCCAATCCCAAACCAAATCTCCTGTGAATGTCCTTGGGAACTATAACATGTGATGCGCAAATGCTTCTCAAAGTAAAACTTGGACACGGCTAAACAATGGCCTTTAGTAAACCCCTGAATGGTAAGAATTTTGCTTTGAAAACACGAAAAAATAGCGCATTTGAGTCGGCATTAAATGCGCGACCAAACATCGCAAGCATAGCACCAAGAAAAAAATATCAAAATCATTCCAAGACTCTCACAGAGGAGAGAAGGCAAAGGCTCCCAACGAAGGGGAGAAGACAAAGGCTCCCAACAAATGGGAGAAAACAAATGATAGAACGAGACATAAGGCAAAATGATTTATTCAGCTAACTAACAACAAAAAACAATAAAAACACCAAACCGCCGGTTTTGGAAGCCAAACCGCTGGTCCACGGTTCATCCGGTTCAACAGTTCATCCGGTTCATGGTTTTCAACGATTTAAAACCGCCGGTTTATCCGGTTCAAACGTGAACCATGGGTATGTCTAGAGGTAGTAAATTTTGCACTGATTTTTTCGAAATACAGTTGACTTTTACAAACTGAACAAAGAAAGTGTCAAGAAAACTACACTAAATATTTTGCTTTTTTTACTCAATACAGATAAAATATTAATGTCAATGTAAATATGTTAATAAAATTTAAAAATTGTGTTGATGAATCATTTATTAAGTGACTTTCATTGTTTTTCTTTTTTAGATATTTTGAGTCAAACGAATAAATTGACATGAATGTTTAATAAAAACTTATTCGTATTGACGGTCTAGAAACCTGATGAAATTTTCGTTATTTTTGAGTCGGAGGGAGAATTTACCATTACAAAAAAAATTCAAAGTACACTAAATATATTGCTTTGTTATTACCAAAGCTAGTGATTTCATTGACAAATATAATTTGAATTTATGTAATAATGTTTATGTTAATACAGTATTTGGATTATATCAATGTGTCAAGTCAAGAGGGTGTTATTTGACTCCCTGCCCTGGAGCTTGAAATCTTATTAAATGAGATTCACCAAATTTAGTCTCTAATTCTCTATTGACCACACAGTAGGTCAAAAATTACATCTTGACACTGAACTTTTTATGTCAGAATATTTTATGCTACATCAGTTTTTGAAATAAATATTCATTTGATTTGAGTGAGAAAATAAGTTAGTGGATAGTTGTCGTGGGTGGATAGGAGAAAGAAAAGTGAACATTTTGGGTAATTAGCAATAAGTATGGGACGCTCAAACTGGAAATAAGTAATGACAAATATATGACGGAAGGAGTAATTATTTTTGGACAACTGGATTCATTTTAACGCATTCACCAAAAATTGCGAGTTGAGCATTAGACTCTAAACACGTAGTAGAATAGATCACATTGTACCTAGTCACAGTCATACTTCACGTATATATATCGTTAATAATCGAATACATTTTCTAACACATATTGTGTTCTGTAGTTATTCTTATTACTTAAATCGTACCACTTTTGTGTGCCACTCCATGTACCACTTGTAATCCAACCGTTCACATGTTTGCATAATATTACCATAATACCAATCTCAATAACTGTGAGCCATTAGATCATTTGTGGCACATGAAGTGGTACACAAAATGGCACATATGATTTGGACTCAAAATTTGCAATCATCACAAAGTTAGTCCTAATAGCCTTCCACAGACTGAACTTAGGCTCCGTTTGTTTCGCGTAAAATTAATTTCGGAAATGATTTCCGGGAAATAAAAATATTTTTCGAAAAATGACATAAACATGTTTTTTGTTGTTTGGTAAATCTAAAGAAAATGTTTTCCGAAAAATATTTTCGTATGAGAAAAATAATAATTTAATATGAGAAAAAATTATTATGAGAAAAAATTAAAATGGGGGGTGGGGTAGGATGGGTGGGTGGTGTGGGGGGGGGGGGGGGGATAGGGGCAAGGCGGGGGTAGGGGAGGTGTTCAAAAATGTTTTTAATATGAGTGAAAAGAAGTTTTTTTTTTTTTTTTTTGGGTGGGGGTGGTGGTAGTGGTGGGGAGAGGTGTTCAAAGATATTTTAATATGAGTGATTTTTTTGTTTTTTTTTTGGAAGGTGGGTGGTGTGGGATGGGGGGGGGGGAGAGAAGGTATTTTTTTTCTTTTTTTTGAAAGAAGGAGAGAAGGTAAGGTTGGAGGGTGTGGATATGATGATAGAGGGGGTGGTGTTGGAGGCGCAATGGGTAGCCTGGGGTTGTATGGGGAGTTGGGTGTGTGAGTGAGGGAGTTTACTTTTTGTTTTATTTATTTATTTTATATTTGTTTTTATTTCATTTGTTGTTTTGTCAATTTTGATTAAGTTTTGCTTAATCTTCTTCTTTGAAAAAATGAATAAGGCTTGATTTTGTATATCTATTTAGTTTTCTATTTTCTTTTGTTTAACATCTTGGATTTTGTCATCCGCACCCACCAATTGACATACCAACTTGTTGAGAGAGTTGATGTGATCATGAAGGTCTCCATCTTCCTCCATCTTTAGTAAGCGATTTCGAAGCATAGATGCCCTCGAGCTTGTCCCACAACGACTTTGGTGTAGTCTCCTTCAACACATTTTATTTGATCTCGGGTGCAAGTGAAAACCTTATCGTACCCACGGCTCTCTTTTGGATTTTACTCCAATCTCCATCTGTCATGGAATCGGGCTTCTCATCCTCAAGAGCTTGGTCAAGACCTTGTTGCACCAAAAGGTCTTGAATCGTACTTTGCCAAATGGTGAAAATCATCTTTCCATCAAAGAGTGGAATATCGAACTTTGTCGTGCTCCCCGCCATAACCAGAAGCTCTGATACCACTGTTGGGTAGTGGTAGCACAACTAGGATCGAAAATGGAGCACGAACAACTAAAGAGAGAAGGAAGAAATGAAGGCACACGAAATTTACGTGGTTCGGCCTCTTGCCTACGTCCACAAGCTCAACAACACTATCACAACTTCAAATTACAAAGTGTATCACCATACAAATCTGAGTTCCTCACTCTAAGATTACAAGGAATGACACACTCTTATAAGGCTCTCACAAGAAAGACACACTAGCACTCTTTGCTAAAGATTTTTCTCTTTAAAAATCTGATGTGTTTTTCTCTGTTTCTCACTACTTTCTTACTGCATAACAAGTTGTTGTCCACATTTATTTATGCATAAAAAACAGCCCCTTGAAGACTCTTGAACCTTCCTAGAGTAAGACACAAAGCACCTCTTCGTATTCCCAAGAAACCTCCTCAAAAGCACCATTGTAGAGACTCCAATATATTAATTTACCTAACTAAATAATTCTGGAAATATTAATTGATTCCAACATACTGGTTAATTTCTAATTCTTCTAGATCGTCGACATGTTTTAACTCGGGACCGTCCCTGAATTGAAGGGTGTCTACTATGATGTTCGTTATCTTCTCCACATCTTTATTCTCGAGGGCTGGTGCTTCTTTCTCAATCATGTCAGGTGCGTTTTCCTTTAGGAAGGCCAGTTCTTTCTCAATGGAGTCGTCAGTTTTCACTACATTCACTACTCTGATGTGCATTGTTTCGGTGGTCTTAATAGATTTAGAGACCACAAGACTTTCCTCGGGAGTCTCGAACTCGTATTTCCTCTTGGTCCTCCTCGTTTCTGTGATATATTCGAGAAATTCCTTAGCTCGTCCACCAAGGCATCTAATCCCTGCAGGTGTGGGGAACTTGACCCTTTGATGGGAAGAGAGACGACCATCCCAGCTTTACTTGGCTTGGTATTCCCAGAATAGCGTGATAGTCACTCACTACGTCTATTACCATAAAAGTGATCGTTTCCTCAACCCTGTAAGGAAACGAGCCGGGCTCAACGGGCAAGTCGACAGTTCCTTTGACATCCACTTTATGATTAGTAAACCCTTCTAACCGTCCAGCATATAGGACTAGTATGTTGTCTGATAACTCCATTTCTTTGAAACATTCATAATAAAGGATGTCTCTATCCGCTCATGTATCCACCAACAAACGATTTGTTACACAATTATTAATTCGTCCTTCTAGGATTAAGTGGTATTCTCTGGTGACCCTGCTCGCTGCCAGCTCATTAAGAGAGAAGGAAACCATCTCCTCTTTCTTGGTATTCTAGGCTAGAACATAAGGACCTTCTTCAAGTTGTAAATCTGATTTTTTGGACAGAGCTTCCTCTTGGATCACTCCTATTTTGTTTCTGGCAGCTCGGTCATGATGTTGCGCATGCCTAAAATCTTTGTGGAAAGCACACCACTTGCCCGGCGCTTTCCTAGCTTCCGCATTTCCCACCATAGGCCGAGGTAGAAACATTTCGAGGAGATTCATTATTTCCTTATTTGTCCGATTCAAAGGAGTAAACTCCTCGAGTTTCTCGTCTTTCCATTCAGTTCCCCTCGTTCTTTATTCCCTCTTTTAGAGTTTGTTTCTCTAGGGTGTTAACCATCTCTATCCTCGGTCATGGTGGAATCAGTTCATCCTCTCCCCCTGTCTTTATCCTTAGAGGGAGTGCTTATGTCAGCTAGCTCGGCATGCGTTACTCGGTAAGCTCGTTCATACAAATCACCCTTATTCTTTAGGCCTTATTTCGAATTCAAACTTGAGCTGGGAAGCTTTCATTCCTGCAGTGAAGCATACCATTACCATGTCGTCGGTAATCCCTTCTATCTACTGGGAAAGGTCTCTAAATCTTTTATAGAAACTCATAATTGTCTCAAATTCACCCTGTTTGACACAGGTCGGTAGGTCGCCTCTTGTGATCTCCAGCAGTTGAGAAGTTCTCTATGAGTTTCTTTCTTAATCCCAGCTCCCTATACTGGTCGGTTGGAGAGCACGAAAGCAAGCTAAAGTTGGGCCATTCAAAGTCCTTACCATTTCCTTGCATAGAACATCATCATCATGGGAGACCAAGCTTGTGATTGCTTCAAAATTATGGACGTGATCTCGAGCATCCTCGGTGCTCGTATACTTAGTGAGAGAAGGAAGTTTTAGATAGGGTTGTGGGGGCTTTCCATTATCGATCTGGCGAATGGGGCCATGGTATTGGCCGTTTTCTTTGAAGTCCTTCTACTCGATTCCATCTCCAACATTCTTCTATGCAATTCTACTACGAGGGGATTGACATGGCCCCGATTTCCTGACTTGGAGCTTTCTTCACCCTCCTCTCGGCGATTATAATGCTGCTCGTGAATATGAGGTAGGTGCCTAACATGACCCGTAGGTATCCTCGGTGGGTCATTAATGGGCTAGCGAGTGCCGAGCTCTTGGTTAGGTGGCGGCTGGGGACATATAGCTCTTAGTCGACGTTCTGCTGAGTCACCCTCTTGGTCATCCATATTCTGAAAGTTAGTCGCTGGATTGGTGGCGCCATTGTTAACAATGACTTGCTGCTCGCCTACCAGAGGGACATCCATAGGGGGCATTCATGCACGTAACGACGCGGGCAAAGGGGAAAGATTGGCGATATTTTATGGTCCCAAGCCCGCTAGTTCGTTCTAAATCTCTTGTATCTGATATAAGAGGCTCAATCTTCTGTTTAGGGCGGTCGCTTGTTTTGTCAATGTCCGAGAAGGTGGGGGAGCGCTAGGTCCTGCTCCATCAGTTGGGACGGTGGGAGGTCGACGAGAATAAGTTACCAAGGGAAGGGCAGCTTGCGCAGGTCGTTGATCGGTGGGATAGTGGTCCCATGGGCAGCGGTTGCGGCAGCGACATGAGCGATGGTTGTGGCAGCAGCAGTAACGACTTGCTGGTGCTGTAATGCATTTGTTTGAGATCGCGTGACACGGTCAGAATGGGGAATATTCTGATTTTGTTGGTTAATCTCTGGAGGTTGCATAAAAGGGCCGTTATCGCCGGGGGTATTAAATACCCCAGGTATAATGATATTGTTTTCGGCAGGGTTTCTTGGGTTTGATGAAAGTGTTTCCGACACCATTGTTTATTGCAACTGGAAATTTTTGAGAATTTTGATATTCAGGTACGCAAGTGACTTCCCGGCAATGGAACCAATTGATCGAGCCAAAATTGTGATCAATATTGCCGGACCCTCGGATGGATATCTGGAATATCTCGCGTATCCTGAAAAAGAACACCAAATGTACACTAAGCTGGGACTTCACCGTGAAAGGCCTTTCGGCGTGAGAATAAGTTAGGCCCCGTTTGTTTTCCGGAAAACATCTTCTGGAAAACATTTTTCGAATTTTCCGGTGTTTGTTAACCACCGGAAAATGGGGAAAATGTTTTCCGGAAAATGGTTTTCCCCATTTTCTAAGAAAAACGTTTTCCTTACCTCCACTAAAGGAAAACATTTTCCGAAAAATAATGATGACACAAAATTATTTTTTAACACTCCTCCACCTCCGCCTCGCCCCTTTCCCATCCCACCCCCGCCCCAAACCCCTCCCCCCCCCTCCAAAAAAAAAAAAAACTTATTTTCACTCAAATTAAAATTATTTTTGAACACCTCCCCCCCCCTACTACCCCCACCTCCACCCCCACCCCCACCCTACCCCACCATCCACCCACCCTAAAAAAAAAACTTTTTTCACACACATTAAAATTATTTTTGAACACCTCCCATCCCCCCTCCCCAACACTACCCATCCCACCTCCCTTCAAAAAAAATTCTCATTATTTTTTTCTCATATTAAATTATTTTTTGCTCATATGGAAATATTTTTCGGAAAACCTTTTCCTTAGATTTACCAAACAACAAAAAATATGTTTATGTCATTTTCCGGAAAATATTTTATGGGAAATCATTTTCCGGAAAATGTTTTCCCCAAAACAAACGGAGCCTTAGATCTTCTTGAGAGAAAATAGGGCTTGAAAGTAAAATTGAGCCAAAAGAGATTAGACCTGAAAATAGGGTTTGGGACCCCTATTTATACAAATAGGCTTGCTTGTTTTCCAAGTTGTGGATCCTATTTTGTAGGGATTTAAGTGTATCCTGATATGGAAATGAGATCTCTTTCTTTTATCTCGTTGATTCGTAGAGGAGTTCTTCATAGCAAAGACTCCTTAATGGGTTAGGTGTCCCTGCTCGCATAGGATTCCTCGGTAAATTAGCTCGTTCGTTCTTTGTATGAACGCCTTCTTATTGTGTCACTCCTTGTGACCGGCTCGGTTCTACCGAGCGGGTGGAGACTGTCCAACTTCATTGAGCTCGTCAGCTCGTTGATAACGAGCTGGATGCTTGCTAAAGGTTTGGACCAAATGGACTTTCATCTTGATGGGTTTCTTGTATGATCCATATGGAAAACCCGGTAAGATCGTTTGAATAAGTCGGTTTATTCATTTTATAATTTATATTTATACTCGCCAAAATAAATGTTTTTTCTATTTGTACTATTGAATTAGGGCAATTTGCAATTTGGTTCCTGATATTTACAAACTTTTGTAATGTTGCTCCCAATAGTTTTTTTTTTCTCCAATTGGTTCCCAACATTTACATTTTTTGCAATGTGGCTATAAAAGTAAATGGGCGTTAGTTATCTAACAGATTTTATGTCATGTGACTAGCACATGACGTTTTAAAGGACGTTTTAAAATATTCATAAAGCTACACATATCCGATTGATATGATTCTTTTTTATATTGAAACTAATATTTAAATCTACAACATATTTTTTTTTTTGGAAATTTGTTGTTTAATCTTAATTTTAAATATTAAAAAAATAAAAAACACACGAAATATAATCTAAAAAAGATATTAGCCCAAATATGTTTCATATGAAGTAATTTCTATATGTATCTTTCCTAAAGTTTATTTTTCTCCACCCCTCTGCCACTTTCCCGCAACACCCATTCCACATACACCCTTTCCTCGATTCATCGTCCTCTTCTTCTCCTTTTTTTTCTATCAAACATTTTTACGAACTGATAATCTACATATAGAATTTACTTCATATGAAACATATTTGGGCTGATATCTTTTTTAGATTATATTTTACGTGTTTTCTATTTTTTTAAAATTAAGATTAAATGTAAAAATAATCCAACTACCCAATAAATTTCAAAAAAAAATATATGTTGTAGATTTAAATATTAGCTTCAATTTAAAAAAATAATCATATTAATCGGATATGTGTAGCTTTAAGAATATCTTAAAACGTCATGTGCTAGTCACATGACATAAAATATGTTAGAAAACTAACGTCCAGTTACTTTTATAGCCACATTGCAAAAAAATGTAAATATTGGGAACCAATTGGTGAAAAAAAACTGTTGGAAACAACATTGCAAAAGTTTGTAAATATCAGGAACCAAATTGCAAATTGACCATTGAATTAAGACTGTTAGACGTATCTCGTGAGACATGTATGTGCCTAAAATGAGAAGGAGGGGAAGAGAGGTCGGTTGGGCAGTTGGCGTGAATTAATGTCATTGCAAACAAATACAGCAATTTATCAAACACTTAATGCGCACCAACCTTCTTCACCATCTCCCATAACACCCAATATGGAAGTCCATGGATTAAATCAATACCAGAAAAAAAAAACAAAAACCCAATCATATAATATAATTCCCATATAAATTCCACCATAATCGATCATAAACCTGTCTCAACAATGGAGGAGGAGCAAGAATTGGCTCGGATTGGAGTGAGTTTAAGTGAATTGAAACAGAGTTTCAGTAGTGGGAAAACGAAAGGGATTGAATGGAGGAAAGCTCAACTCAAAGCGATTCTGAAATTGGTTGAAGAAAATGAAGATCAAATCTTCAAAGCGCTTCAACTTGATCTTGGAAAGCATCCTGTTGAAGTTTATCGCGATGAGGTTAGTTGATTTTTTTTTTTCCTTGTTTAATTTCAAATAAGAATTTGTGCTGATGGAAGCTCATGGTGGGTGTAGATTGGTGTTGTGAAGAAAGCAGTGAACTATGCTTTGGCCAACATTGATAAATGGATCTCCCCCATAAAGGTGTGTACCAGCTCTTATATTTTGAGTAGGTTTTGGGGGAAACTAAAAAATCAACTTTTTAATATTAGTATTACCTTTAAACCCTAAATCTTAAACTTTAAACCCCTGAACTTTAAACCTTAAACCACATAAAAACTCAGACTTTTTATAACTTATGGAAGAACTAGTTTTCCGCAAAATATGACTAAAATATTTAGGGGTTTAGTGTAATTTCTTGAAACTTGCACCATTTGTCTATAGAAAAAAATGCACTAAAATTTATTTTGCTCCCTTTAATTAGTGAAAAAGATTTTGCCCCCTCGCTTTTAATAATTTCCTAGCTCCGCCACTGTTTGTGCTAATGATTGATGCATTTTTTTTTGGGGTAGAATCGAGTACCCTTACTGTTCTTCCCATGCAGAGCACAATTGTTGCCAGAACCACTTGGTGTAGTCCTCATATTTTCATCTTGGAACTTCCCCATCTGTAAGTCAGACTATTCCAATCCATGAATCATTTCCCCAAGATTATTAAATTTAATCTCGCAATAAAGTGTTTTGAAATGCAGCATTGACATTAGATCCATTGATTGGAGCAATATCTGCTGGAAATGCAGCAATTATAAAACCTTCTGAACTAGCCCCTACTTGTTCTTCTTTTCTCGCCAATTTTCTCCCCCGTTACTTGGATTCCAAAGCTGTTAAAGTCATTGAAGGTGGGACGGGCGTAGCTGAAATGCTACTGCAGCAAAAATGGGACAAAATATTCTTCACGGGTATATATGTGCTTTGAGACTTAAATGTCAAATTACAGATTTTACCCTTTTTTTGTTGTTTCTTAATGCTTAATTTGATGGGTTGTCAGGGAGTCCACGAGTTGGACGTATTGTTATGTCTGCTGCTGCAAAGAATTTAACACCTGTTACTTTAGAGCTTGGTGGAAAATGTCCAACAATCTTCGATAGGCTCTCTGACTCAGACATGAAGGTTTCTTTCGTTACATCTACTACCTCCGTCCAAAAATGAATCTCCATTTTTATTCTTAGATGAACTACCAAGTGAAAACGCCTCACTTGCTTACCAGATGAGGCTATATATATATATATATATATATACTCCCTCTGTCCCAAAATGATGTTCCCACTTTTGTTATTGATACACCACCAATAATACTATCACTATCAAATTTTAAATTTTCATTAGTATAATCAGAACCTAAAATTATTGCTAAAAATTCATTTGTAGTAGTGGGAAAAAAAAGATGGAACATCATTTTGGGACATAGGGAATAATATATACCCCCTCTATCCCAGAATGAGAGTCTCATTTTGACTTTTGATGGTAAACAAAATTAACTTTGACCAAACATTGGTGACGATCTAATCATTCTAGTGAAATTCTAAAATTTTTTGTTGATAAATCATTAAGTTATTTATCAATAACAATTTTTAGAATTTCACTGTGATAATTAAATTGACACCAATGTTTGGTCAAAGTTTATTTTTGTTGACCATGAAAAGTCAAAATGGGACTATCTTTCTGGGAAAGAGGGAGTATATATTTGTCTGACGGTCATGCTTATTCTTGGTTTCAAGGTGGCTGCCAAAAGAATAGCAGCCGGGAAGTGGGGTGGATGCTCGGGACAAGCTTGCATAGGAATCGACTATGTGCTTGTGGAACACGATTTTGCATCTAATCTGGTGAGCTTCTGGTGCTAAATATTCTCTACCCTACCTTTTGGAATTGAGTTCATTCGGGCTTTTTTTTCCCCTTCATATATATATGTTCCCTCAGTTCCAAAACACCTTGCGCTAATTTCCTTTTTGGGTGTCCCATTAGTAAATCCCCTTTCCAAAAATGTTCAAATTTTATTATTTTTCTATTCTCCCAACCCCACTTGTCATACTCACACACTTAATCTTGGGCCCCACTTATAAATCTCACTCAACTTATCATACTCACAACCTCTTTCCCACACACAATACTTTTGAATATATATATATACATATTCATTCTTTAATTCCCGTGCATTCTCAAAATAGTGCAAAGTGTTTTCGGACGGAGGGAGTATAATATATATGTATATGTTTATATATTTTTGCAGATTGAATTTTTGAAGAAGACTATCAAAAGATTTTATGGAGATGATGTTAACAACTTGAAGAACATGTGCAAGATCATAAACAAAAATCACTTTAACAGGATACGAAAGCTTCTTGATGATCCTGCTGTTGCAGCTTCCATTGTTTATGGTGGTTCTTTCGATGAAAATAATCTGTAAACTCCCCTTACCTTATTCAAAGTTTTATTTACTCTATAATGCTCGGAAGTTAGCTAATCACGTCCAATAATCAGCTAATCACGTCCAATAATCAAAATTATGTACAGGATAATCGAGCCAACAATTCTACTGGATCCTCCTCTTGATGCAGAGATCATGAATGAAGAGATATTTGGCCCACTGCTCCCAATCATCACAGTAAGTAAACCGTTCTATACTGATATTTGAGATTTTTCTAAAGTAATTTGTTTCTGAAAGTGTTTTGAATTGCTCTTCTCACAGCTAGATAACATTCAAGATAGCATTGAGTTCATAAACTCGAAGCCAAAACCTCTCGCCCTCTACGCATTCACCAAAAACGCAACATTCAAGAAGCAAATATTAGCAGAAACATCATCAGGAAGTGTGACCTTCAACGACACCATGGTTCAAGTACTTAACCTACTTCTTTCTTGTATAAATTCATTTACATCAAGTATAAACACAAGAAATAACTCCGTTTTCATCCACTATACTTTCAAGGGCATCTCACTTTTACCATTATACTCTGTTTTTAAATAAAAACCACTTTAGTTTGAAAAATATATCATTCTGCCCCCAAATCTGCGCCTAAATCCCTGACTCAATCCGCAATTTTAGGGGGGGGGGGGGATGATACATTTTCCAAACTATAATGATATGTTTGAAAGAACAAAGTACAATATAATGATAAAAGTTAAACACCCACGAAAGCACAGTGGATGAAAACAGAGTTTGGCCTAACGCTAAATAGACGGACATAACATTGTTGCTAAATGGCTAATCAAAAGAATTACTTCGTGTTGGTTTGATTGCAGTTTGTATGTGACTCTTTACCATTTGGAGGGGTCGGGCAGAGCGGGTTTGGAAGGTACCATGGGAAGTACTCGTTCGACACGTTTAGCCATGAAAAAGCAGTTATGGAAAGAAGTTTCTATTTTGAGCTGGAGCCAAGGCATCCTCCATGGAACAGTTTCAAGATGCAGTTCATTAGACTGGCTTACAATTTCGACTATCTTGGATTGCTACTACTCATGTTAGGATCGAAGAAAAGATCCCCATGAAATTATAAGCAATTTGTGTTAAACATCGAAAATCATACTGGATTGGATTGTCCCTTAGGATGATAAGAAAAACTGGTATATGTAATCTCATTGTTTAATATATCCACGGTCAAACTTGCCAACAGTTTGATGTTAAGGGTACGATCGTTTTTTTGCCTCCCACTCTCTCAATTAAAGACCGTCCATTTGTAGAAAATTGAATCTGTTACGTTGATTCAGAAGAAAAACTGCTACACTCCCTAATTATGTTCTAATTCCGCATCAATGATATCTACTCAAACTTTTTAAGGATACGAACACTTGCTTCACTAGCTATGGTTTGTTTATGCTTGTTTCACTAGCTATGGTTTGTTTATGCACTTTGGGAAGAACATTTTGGGACAATGAGATTATTTTGGGACGGAGGGAGTAGATTTTTTTATTTTATTTTTTTCTCAAGCAACCCATTTGCAAAAATTTCTAGCTCTAGACCCATCGCAACTCATCACATAGTCAACACCATAGCTTTCTTTGATTAGTTAGAAGCATAGAGATAGTAAGCCAATGATAAATTTTAGTATCCCAAAAGGCCTCGTACTAATGAAGTGGGTGGACACCTTTATATACTAGACAATTCTTCTTTCAATTGCCGATGTGGGACTTGGGTTGACACCCCAACAATTATAACTATGTCTGAATTCTCGGCCCCGCCTAGCGACCACATTAAGAATCAAATTGACAGAGTAAAAGGATTGTTACTGCGTACCAGACAACCATACTATATTTAGTTATTGAATGATTTGTTTTTCTTTGGTAAATTTCTCCCATTCCGTCCCCTCCCTCCCAAGCCACCCTGTATTGTCAGTTGTTGATAATTGGTTAGTTAACTACAATTCATGAAGATTTATATTTTGCCTATTTCTTTTGTTTGGAAATATATGTACTCCCTCTGTCCCTAAATGAGTGTCCATTTTCAAGATTTTTTTTCCCAAAATGAGTGTCATTTTTTAGTACGTATAACTTTGTCCCTAAATGTTTTTTTCCACCGGTCTCTTTATACGTGCAAAACTAAATGTTTGGAAAGGAGATTACAAGATTATGTATTAATCTTTGCCACCAAAGTGTACAAAAAGTTGATATTTTCAGATGTCTCTTAAAATGAAATTTGGACACTCATTTAGGGACAGAGGTAGTAGTAGTAAGTAATTGTTTGACAAAATAAGGTTGAGAAATCCAAAAATGCTTTTCCTTGTGATTCTTCTCTCATTATCCCAAAATTAGTGTCAATTTAACTTAAATAATATAATCCTTATACTAATTTGCACTTGGAATGATATTATGTGATCACTAAGAATAAGATTATTTATGCTACTAAAATGCTTAAAAGTGAACTTCATTAATGTTGTTGAAAACTTTAAAATAGGGCACCGGTTTTGGAGTGAAGGGAGTAGATTTTCTATGAACAATCTTTTCTACATCAAGTTCATCTACCACACATACTCCCTCCGTACTAAATGATAATTCCATTTCCCCTTTTTACTTGATATTATGTGAATACCAATCGGTCCATTTGTTTGCTTTCGTTCATTTCGACCAATGACATTATATCTCAAGAATACAACAACAAAACTAACTGCATCTGTTAACATGTCTGACTACATTATGTTGAACAAACATCGGTCGAAATCTAACCCCTATCTCTTCTTTATAATCAGGAACGGGCTGCAAATGCCTCTGGTCTCCAATTGATCTTCTGTGCACTGAGCATCGCTTCTCGGTTCTTGGAAAATGTTAAACGAATCTCCCAATGTAGTGACTTCAGCAAGTTTTCGACTTCCCCAACAGTGCCTGACTCATCTCGAATAATCAGTTTGCCTCCAGGTCTGACTATTCTATCAACCTCTGCCATTACAGGAGCAAGTTTGCACCTGCAAAATCCAAAATCAAGTCTAAATGATTATATTTTCTATCAAATAATCTTTTGTTTAATTACTATTTGAATCTTTAACTAGTGTTGCCTCTTTTTCAGTTTGGAGAAAAGATGATCTGCATGAAGGAGGTCATAAGTCCGCGGGTATGTGCTAAACGATTCACACCAATCATGATATATCCCGAAAAGACCCCTCTCGTATATTATGGGAAGTGTGTCTGGAGAATCTATATTCACCACATTCATCACCCACACTTTGAGATCCTTCAATGCCGCAGCAAACCTGAATATTTATCAATTACTGTTGTAATTCGAGAACTAACAGATGATATCTATAGTAGTATATAGCATTGATGAAACTAAATTTATGAAAATATTGAGGATGTTTGTAATTACCCGCCATAAACAGCTCTCATGTCCATGACATTCCTTACATTTGACCAGTTGATTCCTAAGCCTTTCATGTAAGATTTGCTCACCACCCGTTTCCAGTGTTCATAATCTGCAGCAAAATCATCTGGAGCTGGTTTTCCATAAATTCCCATTTGAGATTTGTTTAACCAGTATGGAGGTGTCTGCAGGCGACGAGGCCATTCATCAGGCCACTGCACTCCTCTCTCTGTCGGTTCAACTGGCAACCTGTGCATGCACGCCTGAAGAGGTACGTACCTGAGACATTTAATCCAGAATATTTTCATCACCTTATTTACCACAAGATCAAAATTTTCGCAGTCATGTATTAGAACACACAGAAACCTACCATGCAGCATTTGGATCATCTTCAGGTTTACACATTGGAGGTTGGTGTTTTTTCCTTTCCTCGTAGCATTCATTTGAGTCTGGTTTGTGGTAGATGGCTGCACCTACTGAATTTATTTTGTCCTTCTTGATAGTAACAAGCTCCCAACACATGGAAACTGTTAGTTTTGACATCTCTGAATTGTAAAATATATATCTCTGTCAGTTTCACAAAACATAATCTTTCTTGATGGATTATAATTCAATATAGTTGATTTTTAGAGTTCGTGGGTCCTACCCTTCCATATCTGAACATCTTCTTCAAGTGTCTGGTACACAGGAGTTGCTGACCAAACAAAGTAACCTCCAGGTCGAAGCAGACGGTTCAGCTCCAAAAGAAGCTTACCACCTTCACAAAGACCACCAAAACAAGATTATGACTCAAAAGTAATGGTTGAAACATTGGGAAGATCATTGATCTTTGTAAAGATAAAGGTAGAACCTTCTATGTGCCAAGGAACTCTACATCTTGCACAGTGAATAAGATCAAAGACCCTGCTTGGGAATTGAAGTCGTTGAGTGCCCATAACCGCAGAAATTGCAGGTATTCCTCTTTCAAGTGCAAACTGAACTTGAGCCTCGTGTTCATCTTTTGGTGCCAATGACATTGTAAGAACATCTCTGTCAAATAGGTAACCTCCAAAGCTTGCCACTCCACAGCCAACATCCAGCACAACTCTGGTATGCTTTCCCCATGCTATCTCAGGTACGGCCTGCACACTTAACCAACCTTTATCGATCCATAATAGGCTAACATAGATGCAGATTTTTTGTATGAAGTATTAATGCCCTAAAATAAGTGTAGTTTTGGATTCCAAAATGAAGAAATAATGGTGTGTGTTGATTATGGTGTAGCTTTTACCTGCTGCACAAAATCAATGTAGTGAAGAGCACCATGTATGAACTGAGTTCCACCACCCGGGAAAGTAAGAAATTCGCCTGTCAACTTCACCCAATTTTGGTGCCCCTTCACCTCTGCTAGTGATGTGTGTGGCACGTTGTGGTACCATATCTGCAATGGACACCCACAATTTGTGATATTTAGGCACCCAATTAGATCTTAACGTAGGAAAAGAAAGTGAAAGTTTATAGTAAATCACCATAAGACTGTACCTTATCTCTGCTTTTAGGCCACTCAATAGGTGTCTTGTAACCCTGTGGTAAAGGGACCAGGCAAGTCGGGCTCTCCTCTGGACAGTGTCTCTCTCGGTGCTCATAATGATTCCTACCATGCAGTTTGGCTATAGCTTTCTCGTTATCCAAGCATGGTATAAAGTCCGCCCCTGCCGTTTCATTGCATAGCAGCCATGTGTACCCGTATATGATCCCATCAGCTTGACCCTCTCCAGACCCACCTCCACCTTGCCCTCCCCTCTCCTTCTGGTTCTCCGACTGGTCAGCCTGAGTTGACCAAGCCTTCTTTGACTCCTTCGACTCTTTTGGTATTTCTGAAGAACTTTCTCCAATGGCAAATGACTCTCCTGATGAACTATTATTCTTGGGATTCTCCTTTTCTTTCTTTTCTTGCTTAACTTGGTTGTCTGAATGTTGAACTTCTAGACTTTCAAGTTGCGCTTTTGTCTCCTCTGCAATCGAGTGAGACTCTATAGGTGTCTCCTCATCGTGTTGTACTTGATCTTCACTCGTTTCCCCTCCATGCGACTGTTGTTCTTGTTTTTGCTGATTCTCCATTCGTGTTTCTTGTTCTTCGTCAGATATATGATCTTTGCCTTCACCTGATTGATTATTATCCTTATGATTATCCTCTTCCATCTTATTACTACTAGTACTACTTTCTTGTTCACCATTATGTTTTCTTCGTTGATCTCCCCTGCTTTCCGGGGTTTTCTCAGTTGCTTCATTCCGATGGTCATCAGTCTTCATAAGCTCTTGAACTTGTTGATGGGTCATATCACTTTCCTCAGAAATCTGAATATGCTGTTCTCGCAGCTTCTCTTCCTCTTCTGCAGACACTTTTCCTTGTAACCCATGCGGATTTTCTTCAACAACAGACACCTTTTGTTCAGGCTCATGTTTTTCAACGTTGTTGTTGTCATTTCCACCTTCCAAATCTTGTTTACCCTCGTCGTTGTTATCATTATCAGTAGAAACACTTGAATTATCTTCTTCCCCGGAATTTTGGTCCTCAGGCTGAGATTTCTGTCCGTTTTCATCCTGATTTTGATCAGGTCTGATGGCATCATTTGGCAGATCACCTGGATTGTCTTCAAAAGCAGGGGTGGTAGGGAACTTTATGGGAATGTTTTGAGACTCGTGATCAAAACTAGCGGTTTGGGTAGTTTTTTGTGGGGAAACAAAGGTGTTGGAGGTGCACATATAAGCACCTAAAATACATACTGCTATGAACACCACCGTGACAATGGTGGACGTATATGAATTGCCGGAAGATCGCTTGTTAGTACGATGCTTTCCGCTAGCCATTTTTTGTTTAGCGAGAGAGAGAGAGAGAGAGTGAGTGAAAATCAGAGATGAATGGCAGAAGATGATGATAGTGAGGTTAAGATAGAAAGGAGAAGTTTCAGTAAGGTTTGTGGAGACAAGACCAGAGGGAAACATTCTAAGCTTGAATATCTCAAGATCCAAAATACAAGCAGATTTGTTATGTGCTTTTATTTAAATGGTTTTACATGGGCAGTAATATTTCAGTTTAATGATTTTATTTAAGATAATTTCATCTGCATTCACTAGGAAAAATACATTTTCAAATAGGCTTATATGCATTTAAATTATTTGTCATCATAACCAACCAGATTTGCTCCAATCTAAATTTCTCAATAGTAAATAGCAAGGAAAATGCAACACTTGTTATAAATATTCGCAGTAATATTAATAATCATCATATTTCACATTTTTAGACTCACGTAATGCCTTAACGATTTTTTTTTCTTAATTTCTTTTCTTTTTTTTTTTTTTACAATCAGACTCGTTTGTGGTAACTGATGGCTGATAAATGGGCTTGGAGTCACGTTTACGTGTCTTCTCGACTACCTTAATTCCAAGATCAATGTCTGTGCATATGATTTTGACAGTAGAAGAGCGAGAGCAGAGTATGTGGACTCGGAAGCCGAAATTAGATTTGCTCCTCCACTGCCTTGAGGGGTTTATAATTGACAAAGTCTTCCTTGTTGGTGGGTAGACAGTAATAGATTTGGTATATTCCTTCCGTCTCATCTCAAACTACAAAAAATTTCAACATCGCACCGATGCTAGGATTGAAATCATGATAAATCCCGTCAAATATGTGAGTCGATGGATCTTGAGTAGTATAAGGTGTGGTAGACAAAATAGTAGAGAAAATCTCAGCTCCCAATATAAAAGTAATATAAACACATCTTAACTGCTCCTATAACATAGAATTGGGCACTACTAGAACCCTAATTTGTTAATTTGATTTTGAGCGTATGTAGAAGAGATACGTGGATTCAGTAGCCAAAATTAGATTTGCTCCTCCACTACTTTGAGGGCTCTATATTTGATTACGTCTTGTTTGTTGATGGTAGGGGTGGCCAATGGTACAAATCTAAACCAACCAACCACGTACCAACCGTACCAAACGCAATTGGTATACCAAAAGTTGGTACATGGTATAAATATCTTATTTTGGTTGGTATACCGTACCAACTTTGAAAATTTGGTCGGTACACGGTATGAATATTTGACTTTGGTTGGTATACCAAGTACCAACATTAATTTAAAAAAAATATGTTAAATTATTAATTATATACCTTGATGACCTTTGATTGGTTGAGATGTATATTTAGTTTTTTATTTAAAGACTATTTTTTCCATTACATGTATTTCTATGTGAAAGTTCCTCACAAGTCAAGTTGTAAAAATCTCCAGTAAATTGATTTATTTTCTATTGTATAATAAAATTGTAGTGCATGTTTGCTTTTACCATTTTTAAATGAATGGTTCACCTTTTGTTCTTTATATTGTTCACTAATTAATGAAAAATGCAAAAAATTGTTCAAATAACATTTTTTTTTATTATTTAGTACTTCAATTTATACTTGGTAGACTACCACGTACCGACCATACCAACCAAGTACCAACCGTACCAATAAGTTGGTATACCGACTTTGATGGTTGGTAATGGTATGCATTTTCTTGTACCATGCTTAATTTGGTTGGTACACGGTATAGGCAAAATACACTTGGTATACCAACCAAGCCACCCCTAGTTGATGGTAGACAGTAATAACTAATTTGATATATTCCTTCTATTTCATTTTAAACTATAAAAACTTTTCATTTTGAATGTCATACTAAAAGTTATCGCCCTATATATAAACTTTTAAAGTTTTTAAAATAATGACAGACACTTTTCATATTCATAAGTCATACGGTAACATGTTTTTTTTTTTTTTTTTAAAAGTCTGGTACTAGACCAGGGAATTTCCATCATGTTGTATTGATCAATTGACTAGTCTATTACATAGATTCCTAATCTATTACATAATCCCTACGAGAGTCTATTACAGATCAGCAATAGTACTCAATACTATTTTCTACTACATTTCGTCTTTCCTACTCAATTGTTTATTCTCACAATACAACAACAACAAAGCCTTAGTCCCAAAATAATTTGGGGTCGACTAACATGAATCCTCATATGTCATCGTGATAAAAGGAAGAGAGAGAGAGAAAGAGAGAGAGAGAGAGAGAGAGAGAGAGAGAGAAAGAGGAAAAAGATGGAGAAAATAAAATAAAATAAAATAAAATAAAATAAAATAAATAAATAAATAAATAAATAATAATAATAAAAAGTACGATCAACCCCCATCATTCACATGAATTGTCGCCCTCCACTCCGGCCTCTTCAACGCCACATCTTCATCCACTCCGAGTAAACTCATATCATTTTCAATCACCTTAATCCAAGTTTGCTTGGGTCTTCCCCTACCCCTCGCCATTTTATCACCTCTCCACTCTTCAGGCCTCCTAACCGGTGCATCACTCGGTCTCCGTCTCACATGACCAAACCACCTTAGACGATGCTCCCTCATTTTATCCTCAATAGGCGCAACTCCTACTTTACCCCTGATCACCTCATTTCTCAATCGATCTTTTCTTGTATGCCCACACATCCATCGTAGCATACGCATCTCCGCTACATTCATCTTATGAATATGACACTGTTTCACGGCCCAACATTCAGTGCCATAAAGCAGTGCAGGCCTAATTGCCGTACGATAGAATTTTTCCTTTAATCTATTTGGCATGCCACGATCACACAGAAACCCTGTGGCACTCTTCCACTTCAACCAACCTGCTTTAATCCTATGAGCCACATCTCCATCCAATTCTCCATCTTTTTGGATAATAGATCCAAGATAGCGAAAGAACTCGGAAGCTTGGACAATCTTTCCATCGAATGTGATCACTCCTGCCTCTCTGCTTCCAACTTTGCTAAATTTACACTCCATATATTCAGTTTTGCTTCTACTTAACCTAAAACCTCGAGATTCCAAAGTGCGTCTCCACAACTCCAATTTACTTTCAACACCTTCTTTTGTCTCGTCAATCAGCACAATATCATCTGCGAACAACATACACCATGGAATATCATCTTGGATTGACCTCATCACTTCATCCATTATCAGGGCAAAGAGAAAGGGACTAAGTGCAGAGCCTTGATGCACTCCAATCGTGATAGGGAACTCTTCTGTCTTCCCAACGCTTGTCCGTACACTAGTACTAAGTGCAGAGCCTTGATGACCTCATCACTTCATCCATTATCAGGGCAAAGAGAAAGGGACTAAGTGCAGAGCCTTGATGCACTCCAATCGTGATAGGGAACTCTTCTGTCTTCCCAACGCTTGTCCGTACACTAGTACTAACTCCATTATACATGTCCTTGATAATATCAATATATTTCTTTGAAACGCCTTTCTTTACTAAAGCCCACCAAAGTACCTCTCTTGGCACTTTATCATACGCCTTCTCCAAATCAATGAAAACCATGTGCAAATCTTTATTTTATCTCGATATTTCTCCATGATTTGTCTCATAAGATAGATTGCGTCCATAGTCGATCTGCCGGGCATAAATCCAAATTGGTTATCCGAAATATTCACAATTTTTCTTAGCCGTTGTGCAATCACTCTTTCCCAAAGTTTCATAGTATGGCTCATTAATTTGATCCCTCGATTATTTAACTTTTATAATTCCCGTACATTACGTTATGAGCTAGGATTTCCAGAAGAAGATGCCATTCGTGTGATGAGAAATAAAAAGGAATATCAAAAATTCAAGTGGCTAAAGCTGAAGCAGCTACTTACGAAGTAACAACAGAAAGAAAAGCAACGACTGGAGTGGGAGTATGTGATAACTACTATTCCCGTCTCTATTTAACGTTCTTACTTTGATTTTGCACGAAAACTAAGAAAAAATAAATATTGTGAGTATGAAAAGTGAAGTAGGAGAGAGAAAGTGAGTTGAGAGTTTTTGTTATGATAATGACAAGTACTTGTTGGAATAGAGACCAACCGGGAACTAGCGATCGGAGCAAAATGAAAGAAATCCGTCCGAGGGACTGACCTTCTGGGCGGCCGCCCAGGGTGATGGTGGGCGACCGCCCACTCTATCAGTTTGAATCATCAGCCAGAGCACAATAGTGGGCGACCGCCCAAAGGTGTTGTGGGCGACCGCCCAAGTGTCAGGGGAAGTCGGGGCTGATTCGATTTTTGGGCCAGATTTCGGGTTTCCTTGTCCGTCTAGGGTTAGGTTTTCATTCTAGGTTGCATATATAAGCAATGTTCCGCCCCCATACTTATGGTAACTCCATATTTACATATTATAGTGCAAGATCCTGGCTTGGCAGTGCCCCCAGACGTAGTCAAACATATTAACGAACTGGGTAAACAATTTCTTGTGTTTCTTTTGTCTTTTGCTTTGGGTTTCTTATTTCTTGTGCTTGTTTGTGGTGCCGTGTTTTCTTGCGATTTGCTTGGGTGTTGGGTTGGGAAGGGCTTATTCCACAACAGTACTCCCTCCGTCCCACCCGAATCAGGAATTTTGGGTTGGGCACGGAGATTAAGGAAAAAATGTCAGTGGAGTAGGTGTTGTGACTTGTGAGTATCAAAAAGTAAAGTAGGAGAGAGAAAGTGGAGTAGAAAATAATGAGTGGAAAGTTGTTGTGAGTGTGACTGTTGGTCTCATTAAATAAAACACTTTCATTTTTGGGTTGTCTTAATTTGAATGGGACACCCAAAATAAAAATTTATCCTAATTCGAGTGGGACGGAGGGAGTATGTCTCATTGTTAATTTTAGATACTCCTTTCGTCCCAATTTATTGTTCTGAGTTTGACTTTGCACGGTGATTAAGAAAACAGTCAAACAATGAATAAACAAAGGAAAGTGGGAAAAAAATTAGAAGAGAGAGAAAAAATTAACCCAAAAGTTAATTTTTCTTCCTTTTCCCTGGAAGAGGTTGTCCCCCACTCTCACCCTCTTGCAAAGATCACATCACAAGCTCCTGTCATCTTGTACTTGGAGGGAAACTTTAAAAACCCACCAAATTTAACCTTTGTTTTTCAAGTACTAACACACAGTATTTACACCAATTAATAGGAGGGAAATTTAAACTTGAATGGAGGGAAATCCTTTTTTTTTTAATTACATAACCAGGCCTATTTATACTTGAGTTTCAGAAAATTTACAACATTTACAAAATAAAAACAGATCCAAAACATTTTACAGATGAGAGGAAAAGATCTGTCAGATTTTAAGAGGTAGTGTATTACTGAATTTCTACTTGGGCATCATACTGTTGGACAGGTGAATCGCTTTAAAGCTGATGAAGCTTCCAAAAAGTGGGCAGTTAGCACAAGAACTATTGGCAAAATCTGGGCACTTGTTCAAGCTCAAAAAGCAGCAGGTCTTCCCATCGATGTTAGAGCAAAGAGGCATGGGAAGAAGAGCAATCCAAAGAAGGTGATAGACTCGGCGGCAATCAAACAAATACCACTCAAATCAAGGTGCACAATAAGGAGACTATCTCAAAAACTTGGTGTGAGTAAGAGCACAGTTGGAAGATGGGCAAAAAATGGAACTATTCGAAGGCACACAAATGCAATCAAGCCACAACTAACAACAGCCAACAAATACCAAATGTTACAATTCTCACTTTCTAAATTGATGCATGATAATGTGCTAGATTTAACAAAATGTAAGGATATGCATTATGATGTTCACGTAGATGAAAAATGGTTTCAATTGTCTAGTGCAAGTGAGAAGTACTGTCTCTTGCCGGAGGAAACCGATCCTTATAGGACATGCAAATCAAAAATATTTATTCCAAAAGTTATGTTCATTTCTGGAGCTGCTAGGCCCGTGTTTGGGAGTGATGGAGAGGTTATTTTTTAATGGGAAAATTGGGATATTTCCTTTTACTTTTATAGAGCCAGCAAAAAGGAACAGCAAAAACAGACTTAAGGGAACACCGGTCACTAAACCCATTGAGTCAAATAACAAAAGCGGTGGTTAAAGACACTCTAATTAACAACATAGTACCCGCAATCAAGCGTGTATGGCCTGCAAATGCAAGTAAGAACATCATGATTCAATGGGATAGTGCAAGGCCTCATATAAACAATGACGACGAGGACTTTCGGGCTGTTGTGAGTTCAAATGGTTTTAACATTACCCTCGCTTTCCAGCCACCTAACTCACCTGACCTAAATGTACTAGACTTGGGTGTTTTTAGGGCAATTCAGTCATTACAAACAGAAACAACATGCAAAAACGTTGATGAACTATTGAATGCTGTTCACGAGGCCTATAACAAGTTAGATGCATCAACCTTGAATAAGATATTCATATCATTACAAGCATGCATGATCGAGATAATGACAGCCAAGGGAGGTAATAACTTTCATTTGCCTCATTTGAATAAAGATGCATTAGAGAGGGAATGTCAACTTCCGACAGACTTATATGTGCAAAATGAACTTGTTAGAGAGATTGTGGAGTACCTAATGCAACATGAACAAGCACACGGCATCAATGATCTGATGGTGGAGTTGGGCTACATGTGAAATGAAGACAAGGCGTTGAAGACACTTTTTGTAAAGACTGTTTATGAAACTCTTTTGTAAAGACAATGTATGAAGCTCTTTTGTGAAGACAGAGTATGAAGCTCTTTTTATGTAAATGCACTTTGAAACTCTTTTGTATGTAAGCAAGCATTATGAAACTCTTTTCTAGTGAATCATTAAAAAGAGTAACTGAGATAATACCTGAACTTCAAAATAATCTGGATAGACCAATTTCACCGACAGAACCCGCCACGCAAGAATGCGAATCCAGGTCTTGTGGCTTTCTTCAATCCAATTCGGGGGCATCAACGGCCCAGTCGGAGTTTCAATTTTAACCGGAGCCTCAAGGTCGACGACATCCTTAACCCGCAACCCATAAGCTGATGCCCATTTCAGTCGAGGCGGATCTACTGGGATGGAATCAATCTCAGTATCATCTACGAACATGGAATCGATGTCAGTCTCAACTGGAAGGGGAACGACGGGATGAACCTGGATGAACCTGTTCTTCGGAGCGTTTCATCGCTCGAGCGAGAGAGAGAGAGAGAGAGAGAGAGAGAGAGAGAGAGAGAGAGAGTGAGATTGGGAAAGATAGATCCAGATATTTTGTTTTTGGAATAGGCAATAAGATTAATTAGGGTGGATTTGTTAGATTAGGATTAATTAGTTAATCAATCAAAATTAAAAGAGTTAAATGGAGTGCATTTATTTATGATAATGGCTGGTTTTTTTGTAATTATAAGAAATATGTAGGGGCATATAAGTCCAAAACACTGTTCATTTTTTGTCAAAAGAGGAACAAACTAAGAACAATAATATGAGACAGACCAAAAAAGAAAGTAAGAACAATAAACTTGGGCGGTGGGAGTAACAAAATAAAGTAAGAAATTTTAAATTGAGAGGGAGTAAGTGTGGATCAAATTCAGGCATGGACAAGCGCTTAAGTGGTGAAGCGACTCTCCTGTGCCGCCGCCGCCAGGAGCCGAGCCGCCAATTTTTTTTTTTTTTTTTTGCAATCCCAATTTTTTTTTCCTCCCAACAAAAGTAACACTTCTTATAACGAAATGTAACACTTTTTTTCTTCAAATGTAACACTTTTTTTTAAAAAAAATGTACCACAATTTTGCTTCAATAAATTAAAGATTGACAACTAAATTAGTGTAACACTTTTTATAAAAGAATGTAACACTCATTTTTTCAAATGTAACACTTTTTTTCACCCAAAATTAACATATGATTGACAACTAAAACTACATTTTATAAAAAATGAATGTAACATTTTTTTTCTCAATTGTAACAGTTTATATTCTTAAATGTAACATTTTATATGAAATGTAACAATATTTTATTGAGAAAGTAACAATTGGAATGCAAACCCATTTTTTTTGTTGTAAAAAACTGCTGTTACATTTAACAGTTTTCGTGTTACATTTTGAAGATGAATTTGTTACTTTTATCAGAACAGAATGTTACATCTTAGCTGAAGGAGCAGGTCAAACTTTTTATGTGTAAAAAATTATATATTTTTTTAAAAAAATTAAACCATATCATGACCTATGTAGTTTTATTCGTCTCGTCGAGACGAACACAACGGTATTTTAAAAAAAAAATTCTGAGTTATAAAACTCAAGATATAGCATTTTAAAGTTATTGGAGGTTTTTTTTTTAAAAAATGACACGTGTCGCACTGGAGTGGAAGAGGAGCTGGCGGCGAGTCGGACGGGCTGCTCCATGGTCCATGCCCGCCGCACCTTGTACAACGGATGCATTGAAGAATTTGTCTAAGTGGTGCAGGTGTTCTAAACCGCTTGCTAGAATGCTGAATGTCCCAATTATACCAACAAGTAGCGGGTTTTCCGGTGCAAAGGAACCAACCAAACCAAAGGGGAAAAGTTAAGTCAAAAACACGTGGCAGAAATCAGACCGTCAACAAAATGCATGCAATTATATGTAGCACCTCGATCATTCATTTCCACATTACAAAACAGTACTCCCTCCGTCCAGACTACTTTCTTTTTAGTTTGTATCAGACTAAGATTTTTAGTTGTTTTATTATCTAAAATGGACCATGGGACCACTTGTCATTCTCATAAGAAAAACTCCCTACTCACTTTATCTCTCCTACTTTCTCTTACATATTTTTTTATATTACAACATTTATTTTTTCTTAATATCCGTGTAAAGTCAAACTAATAATCTTAGTCCGGGACGGAAGGAGTACCTAAAAAGAGTGAGATATAGAGAAAGAAATTTTAGATTTAGAAAAAAAAAGAGAGAGAGGGAGAAAGATTTAGAAGCAGCACAGCAGACAGTCATAAGAGAAGAAGATAACAACAACCAGAGAGAGAGAGAGAGAGAGAGAAAGCTTTGCTTTATGGCTATGGCGGCGTTTGCCAGAGCTGTAATTCCTTAACCAATTTTTAATGTCTCCCTCCCTCACACACACTCACACATACCCTCCAAAGAAACCTCTCTTCTCTCTCTCTCTCTCCCTCTCTCACACACACACACTCTTTCTCTCCAAAGAAAAGCTGCAAGAACACACACAGCACATAATAGGCCACAAATTAATTAATTCCAGCGTCTTTTCATTTAATTTCTGTTTTAGGAAGGTAGGTTATACAAAGTGAGTAAATTCATCTTGGGATTTTAATTTTAATTTTTTTTTGTTTTCTGGGCTATGGATTGTCAGTCTGTGTTTCAATTGGGGTTTTGTCATGGTAATATTATTACTAGTTGTACATCACCAAGCTTAAAGGTACAACAACACCCATGGCTGGCTTCTTCTCACTAGGAGGATCTGCACCACCTACTAACAATAACAACCCTCCTCAAGATCCAAATAATGAAAATTACCCAGAAAATTTCTACTTACATACACCCACAATTCCCAATCCCAACACCAGAAATCAAGAAATCACCCATAATTACCCTTACTACAACAAGGGTACTTTTGACCTATGGCAAAACCCACCACCACCACCACACCACCAACAACAAAGACAAAACCCACTTATGTTAGAAGATTTTTACTCTTTAGCCATCGGATCAACAAGCGCCCGAGGTGGAGGCAGTGGTGGTGGTGGTGGTGGAATAAACATCTTTGATCAGACGAGATCTGGGGTGGCGGCGGCCGGAGATGGTGGTGGGTTTATGGTGGTGGGAACTAGTAGTGGTAGTATAAGTTGTCAAGATTGTGGAAACCAAGCAAAGAAAGATTGTGTGCATAGAAGGTGTAGGTCTTGTTGTAAAAGCCTAGGGTTTGAGTGTTCAACCCATGTGAAGAGTACTTGGGTTCCCGCCGCCAAAAGGCGCGAGCGGCAGCACCAACACCAGCACCAACACCAGCACCAGCACCAGATTACGACAAATACAAGTAGCAGTAGAGATAATAAATCCTCTTTTCCTTCATCAAACCCTTCAGCTTCAGCTTCAGGTACACTTTAACCAAGTCATGAATTGGGAGTCCCATTTTACAACATAAAATTGCAAGATTTAGCCCCATTCGAATGGGCAGTTGAACCAATGATTTAAGATAATTGGTTAACAATTTACTCCATCCGTCCCAAAATGATCTTCCTATTTGGCATTTTTCACTATCTCAAGAAGTTTGAATAGTCAAACGTGAACATCATTTTGGGACGGACTGAGTAATTGACAATTTAACAATTTTATGCCCTAAATAACTCATCTCTTGGAAAAACATATACTATTTTTTAACAAGCTTTTGTGCTTTTGAGCTTGATTTTGTATGCACCGTTAATCTTAAAATGAATGTCTATTTTTGTTTTTGTCAAGAATTACCCTCTTTTTCTGTCGGTGATGTATTATTGTTTAGGGTACACAATACTTTCCTCCTAATCTGCGTAATAATCTTTTTGCACACATATCATGTCTTTCTTTTCTCTCTCTTTTTTTTTTTTTTTCAAACGAGCAAATACTCCAGTTGGTCAAAAGCAAATTTAGACATTCATTTTGGAACAGAGGAACTAAGATATGATTTTAATAGGGTCGGAGTTGGATAATTTACCAGCTGAAGTGAATTCAACGGCGGTATTTAGATGTGTTAAAGTGAGCTCCATTGATAATACTGAAGATCAGTATGCTTATCAAACGGCAGTTAGCATTGCGGGACATACATTCAAGGGAATTCTCTATGATCAAGGCCCCGAAGTGGCCGGAGACACCTTTTCTGGTGGCAGCCGGAACAATTCTCAGCTCAATCTCACCACCGCTGCCTCCACCTCCTCCCCGGGCACCACCCCAACTGCTGTCCAGTTTCTTGACAGCTACCAATCAGCTCCCCATCACTTCATGGCTGGTATGCATTTCTTTCATCAACATAACCCAAGAAGTTGAAACTTGTCCTCGTAATAATTAACCATTAATGGGTTAATTATTGTGAAATTAAGCTTTTTATCCTAATTTAGGTTATTTAACTACTACTGTCCTAGAATACATACCGCCCTTCTTTCTTACGAAGAAACTTTGAGAATTAATTTCAGATTTTAGGTTAATTTAATTATCTTAATAAAAATTTTAAAAATTGTTATTGATAGTAGTATTTATAATGGTGTATCATTAACAAGTTTTAAAGATTTATTAGAATTATTAAATTAACTTAAAATTATTGCTCAAAGTGCTTTCCTACTAACCTGCGAAAAAAAAAAAGACGGCATCTATTCCGGGACAGAGGGGGTATTAACATAGAATAGAATAGTTCATGATAATTGTTGTATTTCTACGGCACCCAAAGATCATACGGAGTATTTTAGATGTTGATGAATTTTTCTGGTTTTTACGTTTTTAATTAATCTACTTTTTCTTCCGGCATTTTTTTTTATTACACAATCATTTTCATTTTTTTTTTTTTACATATTTTATCATTAGTAGCCTTTTAATTTAGTTCACTAAGGAATTATTCCTAATTGCTATAGGCCTATATAACTAGAAAGGATTAAGAGAGAAAGGAGGCAATTTAAGGGTTTCTGGAAAGCTTTGTTTCAACTCGAATGAGGCAAATTAAGATGGTTTTGTCTAATGTGTCTTACTGTAATTATGTGATAGACCATTATATCTAAAGTGATTTTTAGGTAATACATTTGTTTTAAAATAAATGTTCCATTTTTACTATTTCAAGAAAAACATTTATATTGAGAAGAAAGTACTACCTCCGTCTTAAAATAATTGTGAAAAAAATGCTGTATTTGCTTTTTCTTAAGTGCAAATTTTGAAAGAAAAAAAAAAGATATTTATTTTAAGACGGCTGGTGTGTTCTAAGATCATCTACAATGGATTAAACAACATTTTCCATTCAACACCCACTTTATCACTCCACATCATCTTCTCTCTCTTTCAACTCATCCATTCAACACTCATTCAACTTTACATCCTACAATGGTTTGTTTAATCCCACATTCAACACCCTTCCCACTCATCATCATATACCCCACCACTTAAATTTTATTTTCTATTCTTTAAATGAATATGAGAGTTTTTTGAGTGTTGAAATGTTTATTATTGGGATCCATTTCATTAAAATGAGTTTTTTTTTGGTATCTAAATCAAATGAAACTTGCATCTATTTATAGAGAAAAAAATATATATGAATTTTGGTGAAAAAAAAAATTAAAAAAAATCATTTACTGTAAAATAATCGAGTTTAAATAATTGGGATGGAAATTAAAATCAGAAATTCCAAGAACCAATGGGTGAATGCCAAGTGTCACAACAACAAAAAAAAAAAAAAAAAGAACTCGCCGGCTTGACGCGACACGCGCCAAGGCCGCCCTCTCAGAAGCCGCCGCGTGTACCAGTCGGCTGACAATTTTCCCATTCAACAAAAACCTCATTCAACTCTCCATTCAACTCCCTATTGCACCCATTAAACACCTTAATCCCATCCAACACCCCCATTAAACGCTCCATTATTGTAGATGGCCTTGTTTGTTTTTTGAGTGTTTAAATTATATTGCAATGGGATGTTTGAATTTTTTATCACCCGTCGCGACTTGGTTTGAAAAAGAGTCACCTTCTGTTTATTCAACCCTTTAAATGTGTTAGATTGTCGGTTTGAAATTTGTAACAATTAAATCTTTTGCTTTTACGTTGGACGATTAACAACAATTATTCCCCTTTTCTTTTCTTTAGTTAATCCGTATTCTATTAGTTTATGGGCCACGCATCATGCTTGAAGATTTCTAATGTATACATTGTCAAAAAAAAATAAAATGTAACACTTTTTTAGGCAAATTACTACCATTGGCACTTTTAATTAATGTCAGTATCAATGTTAAAAAGTGCCAGTGTAATGGCTGACACTTTTAAACACTAACACTGGCACTTATGAAAAGTGTTAATTCCAATGTTTATAAACGCCAGTTTGAAGCACTGACACTTTGTAATATCAACACTCGCCATTTATGATGCTCCCAGTTATTTACGAAAATGCAACCGCTTGTTTTTTTAAAAAGCGCCAGTGGCTTTTGAAAAACACGTTTTCCCTTTAAAACACGTTTTAAAGAGAATAATTTCCCAAATAGCAATATAAACTGAGCTAACTAAATTATACTCCCTCTGTCCCAGAAAGATAGTTTTATTTTAACTTTTAATGGTCAACAAAAATGAAGTTTGACCAATAATTGACGACGATCTAATCATTCTAGTGAAATTCCAAAATTTGTAAGTGATTTATCAATAACAATTTTTAGAATTTCATTGTGATCGCTAAATTGACACTAATGTTTGGTCGAAGTTTATTTTTGTTGACCATAAAAATTCAAAATAAGACATCTTTCTGGGACAGTGGGAATATCATGTTACCAAACTGATAGTTTTTCTGATCATTTATATATTATGGGTTATAGATAATGATGATTAGTACATTTTTATTCCTTTCTCACTTCCAAAGCAATAGAAAATACTTTCTACTCTCATGAAAGCAGTTCCTAATGGAAGCTTTTATTTCATTGCTAAGTTGCTTAAAAAGAAAGGGACATATATCCAGCCTTTGATCACATCATCTTTCTTCTTTCTACCAAATCAATATTCCCTCCGCTCCGTCTCAAAATATTTTTTCTATTTTTCCGCCGTTACTACAAAAGATTTATGATTGAATCAACTGTACTAATGAAAATCTAAAACTTATTATTGATATACCATCAACAATACTATCGATAGCAAGTTTTAAATTTTTATTAAAATAATTAAATCAAACTAAAATCATGGCTCATAGTTATTTCGTAATAATGCCGAAAAAAATTGTTTAAATTTGATTCGAGACGGAATGGGTACTTTATTTTCTTGTGAGCTGAACTTAAGGCTTTCAGTTCTCTCACATACTAAACAGATACGAGATGGTGTGGTTTGATATAGGATCGCTGACATGTACAGTGATGTACAATTATATTTTATGTTACAACACTGTAAAGCACAGTTACGGGTGTATTCATAAGTTTTACGGGTGTGTATAACAACACCCAAAAATAAATTATATGTATCATAAAAATTAAATTGTTGTGCGGTTAGGGCAAAAGCCCGAATTCGTGTGATATGATGTATTGTTTTATTTTTTTGAAACCAAAAGAACCATGGGTTGAACTCTTCTAAGTCCGTCTCACGGATTGAGACGGCTCCAAGCCAGTCGAGCCAGCAGAGTTGAGGTTTTTCTTTCTTTCTTTCTTTCTTTCTTTCTTTTTTTTTTTTGCCCTCCAACATCTTTTTCCCTGCCATTTTTTACTTGCCAGCAAAAGTAACACTTTTTATAAAGAAATGTAACACTTTTTATAAAGAATGTACCACAATTTTACTGAAATAGATTAAAGATAACATGAGATTGACAACTAAACTACTGTTACATTTTATAATAAATGAATGCAACTTTTTATTTTCTCAATTGTAACACTTTTCTAGGTTTTACATTCAATTGAAATGCTAAAAATGATTATATACATGAATTTTTACTCTTGTTTTAAAGAAAAAAACTAACATTTACTCTATAAAACTGTTACATTCATCTATATAGCAAATTACAATCATATATGCATTGTGTTACACTTCAATTATTACTTTTTCTAAATAAAAATCTATATATTTATTTTTGGAAAACTGCTGTTACATCTTACAATAAAGTGTTACTTTTTTAAGACTGGACTGTTACTTTTATCAGAACAAAGTGTTACATCTCAGGATACGAGCAGTCCAGTTTTTTTGTGTGTTAAAAAGCATGTTTTTTTTTAAAAAATAATCAAACCATATCATGACCTATCTAGTTTGATTCGTCTCGTCGAGACGAACACAACGATATTTTTTTTAAAAAAATCCGATTTCAAAATCACAAGATATTTCTTTTTAAAGTTATTGATATTTTTTTTAATTGCGCCACGTGTCGCGCGCTGGAAGGACAAGGGGCATGACTGGACGGGTACATAGGTTTGACCCATGAAAGATCCGTCTCACCATGTGACACGGTCTCACATGAGTATTTGCCCAGAACCATATCTACAGTATAACACTGTTCTTTAGGGTTCAAACTCATTATTTACTTTATTCCATTGTTTTTTAAACCAATTTCTAGAGATGAAATCATCTTACAGATAATTAAAAAGCATGTTCATAATATTAAAAAGATAGTGATTGTAGCTGCATCGTATCCAGGATTTCAAGTCAGGGTGTTCAAAACTTAATGCAATATAAAAAAAAATCCAATATAAAATAATATGCATCATTTTTATAAATAAAAATAAAGATTACAATGATTTACGACGCACTGACATTTCCTGAAGTACTTTATGACTTCATCAACGCTTACATTGGTTAGTACATCTTTTTCAACATAAGACACTAAAGGATCATTATGCATATCATCCCTCATACGATTACGCAACTCGTGTTGGAAAAATGTGTAATTATGTGAAGGAAATTGCACGCACTTCTTTGGAAAAATCATTCGTTGATTAAAGTGGATTAAAATAATGTGAACAAATTAATGAATGCACGGGAATTAAAGAATGAATAATAGTGGATATTTGTTGTGACTTGTGAGTATGGAAAGTGAGGTATGAGAGAGAAATTGGGGTAGGGAATAATAAGTAGATAGTTATTGTAAGTGTGACAAGTGAGTCTCATTAATTAAAAAAAATATATAAAATTTCCATTTTAGAAAAGTGTGACTTATCAATAGGACATCAAAAAATAAAGTTTGTACACATTGTTACGGGATGGAGGGAGTATTTGTTTTTTTAAAAAGTACAATTAATACCAAATATTCCTCAAATTAAGTGTTCATCAGTCATGACAACAAAGCATGGTAGCAAATATTTTTTTTAAAAAAATATATAAAATTTCCATTTTAAGAGACACTGAAAATCTCAACTTTCTTGTACAATTTGGTAGCAAATATTCATATATAATCATGTAATCTCCTTTCCAAAACATTTAGTTTTGCACGTATAAAGAAACCGGTGAAAAAAATTTCGAAAAAAAAAAACATTTAGGGAGAAAGTTATGTTAAAAAAAAGATACTCATTTTGGGACAAAGATTTCTGAAGAAAAAAAAAAGTCAATGAGAGGACTCCTTTTAATTTAGGGTTGTGCTTACATGGTCAATCTAATCAAGGGAATGGCAGAGTGAGCAACCGTCTAGGGCTCAAACTCGTTAGGGGCTCATTCATAAGACGAGATTAGTAGTACTACCTCTGTCCTTAAATGAGTGTCCAAATTTTATTTTAAGGGACACTGAAAATCTCAACTTTGTGAACAATTTGGTAACAACGATTCATATATAATCTTGTAATCTCCTTTCCAAACCTTTAGTTTTGCACGTATAAAGAAACCGGTGAAATTTTTTTCGAAAAAAAACGTTTAGGGAGAAAGTTATGTTAAAAAAAGACACTCATTTAGGGACAAAGATTTCTTGAAAATGGACACTCATTTAGGGACATAGAGAGTAACATACTAGGTGAAAAGCAATCTCCTACACAAAATAAATTAAGGCATACTTCCCTATGTCCAGGCCCGTCTCAATAATTATAGGGGCCCTATGCTAAATACGAAAGTTGGGGCCCTTAGTAATGAAAAAAATAAACAATAAAATAGTTACAATAATGTTGACGTAATAAGAAAATAATTCATTAAAATTAAAATATGTTACTAAAAGAAAATCAAACTTTCTAATTAAGTTTTGGGGAAAAAAAAATGAATGAAAACCTAAACTAGAAAAGAAGGGGAGAGTGGTCCAACAATGAAAATGAATGAGAACCCCAAATAAGAGAAAAGAAGCCCAAGATTAGAAATGGGAGAAAAGTCCAAAAAGGTTAAAAAATAAATAAATAAATAAATAAATACAGTGCAACTGCTTGGATTCGAACATGGACACCCCAAGACACATCACGAACTCCTTACCAAGATGCCACATTAGCCTGTTTGTTCTCACTCGGTATCGTACATATATATACTAAACATTCAAAATTTGGGGCCCCCAAATTTTTTGGGCCCTGTGCAATTGGGCTGGTTGCACAGGCCCAAAACCGGGCCTGCCTATGTCCCGTCCGACTTAGAAAGTTTTGCCATTTTGGGCGTCTCACTCGACTTAAGACGACCCGCTTATTATACTCACAACAACAATCTCTTTATTTTTCATACTCACAATACCTCCTCCACTCGTTCTCTTTCCTTTTATTATAGTAGTATTTCTTAATTCTCGAAAGAGAAAATCTTAAGCCAGATGGAGTATAATTTTTTACATAGTTGTATAGGGTAACCTAATTAACTCGTGAAGCAATAGCACCTAACAGCTACTTGACTACTTCCACTACAGTTGTGGTCCAGTTCAGTCCACTCTATCAATGATAAGGTAACTGAAGGAGTTGATTCAGAACTGGATCCGATCCTTCTCAACTAATATAATCCCTCCCTCCGTCCCACCCGAATTAGGATTTTTGGGTTGGGCACGGGGATTAAGGAAAAAGTGTTAATGGAGTAGGTGTTGTGAGTATGAAAAGTGAAGTAGGAGAGAGAAAGTAGGGTAGAGAATAATGAGTAGAAAGTTGTTGTGAGTGTGCACGTGAGTCCCATTAAATAAAACACTTCCATTTTTGGGTTGTCCTAATTCGAATGAGACACTCAAAATGGAAATTTGTCCTAATTCGAGTGGGACGGAGGGAGTAGTATTAATATATATTCCCTCCGTCCCATTTTAAATTGTAAGATTTGTCATTTTTAGTGTTCTATAGAAATTACAAAATTCAAAAGTAAAAAGTTTTTTATATTTTTTAATAAGTGTGACCCACTTGTCATACTCACATCAACAAACCCACAAACTATTCTTTACCACACTTTCTCTCTCCTACCCAACTATCTAACCTCACACCACATCACTTTTTTCACTTTTTCCTTAATTTTTGTGGCATGACGGTTTCGTACAATTTGAAATAGGACGGAGTCACGGAGAGTTGTGTTTCGTGAAAGGAAGGGAAGGGAAACGGAAATTAGGTTGATGCAAAGTAATGGAGGCAATTATAGAGCCAAACCAAACCATTACTGTACACAAAACAACAAGTATGAGTACCATACAACAAACCTAGCTGCTATGCATAGCAAGCTAGGGTTTCTCATTGTACAAAGTCATTTAACTGTTATTATATACAGTGGAGTGGTCCATTATTATCCCAACCCACTCCATTATTGTTACTTTGTCTCATCCATTAACATGTATTCACCCCCGAAAAGTCCTGTTTTTATAGGGGTTAAAATTTAGGGTTTAGGCCTAGTGTTTAAGAAAGGTTAAAAACCGGACTTTTTATAACTTATGGAGGAACTAGTTTCCCCCAAAACAAACTCTTCACCCCCTATAATCTTACTGCACACAACTGGAAACTGGAATGTTATCTATAATTGTAACATGACAAAAAAAAATTGAGACATGTTTCGGTTTATCATGAATCTCAGAATCTCTGTCCGGTTTAACACTAAGTATATTTTGAAACCCGATGGGTTTGAGACAAGCTTCGGTTTATAACGAATCTGATCGGTTTAACACTTTCTACAAGCGTCCCTCAAACTTCAAACTCTTATTTGTACTTAAACTTTTATACATTCCCTCCGTCTCGATAGAAGTTTCATGTTTGAGAAATCGTGTGGAGAGAGGAGTATGATGGTAATATTGTTTATTCACTCTCAAGAATTTACAATAGCCTAAGTCATCTATTTATACACAAACCTAAACCCTAATACTTTGTCAATACTCTTCTTCCTAATTTACATCCACTAAATAAGGTAACAATATTAACAAAATATGTCCAGAATATTTACTTGAGATATACACAATCTCCTAATTCTGTTCAACTTAATCTCGTGCATATCTTCTGGTCGATTTGATCTCGATCTCAATCTCAATATCTTCAACTTGGTCCGTCTCGATCTCGATCTATCTCAATCTCCAACTTTTCCCCATTTTGGGAGTAACTATTTTTAAAAATCTGAAGCTTCTAATGAGACATCATTTTGGGTAAAAGGTGAAGATTCTATTGAGACGAAAGGAGTAGATGTTTTCCTAGTTTTAGTTTTAGGACCTTAAGTGCTAGATTTATTATTGAAAGTGCATGTTTTTATTAAAATTGCTTATATATTTGCTAACTATTTTTCAAATTTGATACTTTTAACTTGTTCCGCCGTTTTTGTAACTTAAAAGAAAAAAGTTAATTTTTTTATAATAGTTTTATAAGAAAAAATATAACGAATAATGGTCACAGTCCACAATAGTTTATGAATAATGTATTGAATAATTGTGACAACAATCTTCTTCTTTTTGCTTTTCCTTCCCAAAGACCAAGGATTCAGGAATTGCTTTATGAGACATTTGATTTTGAAAATGAGATATGCATCTCATTTATATTTTCATGCTGCTATATTTTGTCTTCCACTTTCCTCCTCGAGCACCTAACTAATTAGCAAACGAATCTATCTTTTTAGCATATACTCCTTCCGTCTCAAACTAAGGTTCTTATTTTCCTTTTTGGTTTGTCTCAGACTAAGGTTTTTAGTTGCTTTATTACCTAAAATGGACTATGGGACCCCTTTGTCATTCTCACAATAAACACTTTCTACCCACTTTCCCTCTCCTACTTTCTCCTACTTTACTTTTCATACCCACGACATTTACTTTTTCTTAATCTCAGTGTAAAGTCAAACTAAAAACCTTAGTCCGGGACAGAGGGGGTACTATGCTGCATTTAACAGGGGTATTTTCGGAACAGTTGGCCTAATTGTTCTTGAAAAATGAAAAACGTCAAGTTTTATGGAAAAAAAATCACTTTCCAACGTCATGTTTTATGGAACAGAGGGAGTAGCTAATTTTGCAAAATGTTGTTCTTTTATGCGTAAAGTTGATTGAAATATGACTGCAAATGGCATTGTTTGTTTCCACACTTTTTCTCTTAATCCGTGCATCGTTTTCTCTATCAGAGAAAAAATAGTCTCATTTAAGTTTTTCACTAAGTCTCCGTTCCGTTTGTTTCGCGTAAAACAATTTCCAGAAAATGAAAATGAAAATGTTTTCCGGAAAATGACATAAACATGTTTTTGGTTGTTTGGTGAATCTAAGGAAAATGTTTTCCGGAAAATATTTTCATATGAAAATAATAATAATTTAATATGATGAAAAGAATAATTATGAGAAAAAAATTGAATGTGGGTGGAGATTTTAGGTTGGGTTGGGGTGGGGTGGGGGTGGGGGGGTGGGTGGGGTAGGTGGGGGTGGGGGTGGGGGGAGGTGTTCAAAAATAATTTTAATATGAGTTATTTTTTATTTTTATTTTTTTTTTGGGGGTGGGTGGGGAGGTGGTAGTGGTAATGGGGTAGTGGGGGTAGGGAGCGCGACTGTGGGAGTTGTTAGAAAATAAGTTTAATAAGAGTAAAAAAAGTTGGTGGGGTGGGTAGGGTGAGGGGTGGGTGGGGTAGGGGTAGGGGTGGGTAGTGGGGGTAGGGGTGGGGTAGTGGGGAGCGGGGGAGGTGTTCAAAAATAATTTTAATATGAGTGATTTTTTTTATTTTTTTATTTTTTTTTTGGGGGGGGGGGGGGGGAGGTGGGTGGGCTGGTGGGGTAGTAGGATAGTTGGAGGGAGGGTGGAGGTTTTTTTTTTTTTTTTTTTAATATGAGTGAAAAGAAGTTTTTTTTTTTTTTTTTTGGGGGGGGGGGGGGGTGATGATGGGGTATTTAGGGCTGGTGGAGATGTTCATTTTTTTTAATATGAGTGAAAAGAAGTTTTTTTTTTTTGTTTTTTTTTTGGGTGGGTGGGGTTGGGGTGGGTGGTGGGGTAGCTGGGGGTGGTGGAGATGTTCATTTTTTTAATATGAGTGAAAATAAGTTTTTTTTTTTTTTTGGTGGGGTGGGTGGGTGGGGTGGGTGGGTGCTGGGGTAGTTGGGGTGGTGGAGATGTTCAATATTTTTTTTTAATATGAGTGAAAAGAAGTTTTTTTTTTTTTTTGGTGGGGTGGGTGCTGGGGTAGTTGGGGGTGGTGGAGATATTCTTTTTTTTTTTAATATGAGTGAATTTTTTTTTTTTTTGGTGGGGTGGGGTGGTGGGGTAGGGTGGGGGTGGGTGGTGGGGTAGTTGGGGGTGGTGGATAGGATGGATGAAGAGGGCGGTGTTAGAGGTGTAGTGGGTAGGGTGAGGTTTTATAGAGAGTTGGGTGTGAGTGAGAGAGTTAACATTTTCCGAAAAATGATTTACTTAGTAAAAATCCGTAAGTCATTTTACTTACTAGTAGAAAAGAGGGAAAACCATTTTCCGGAAAATATTTTCCTCATTTTCCGGTGCGTAACAAACACAGGAAAATGGGGAAAACATTTTCCGGAAGTTATTTTACGCGAAACAAACATAGCCTAAGCATATAATTTTTTTTTTTTTTTTTTTTTTTGCTGTTTTTTAAACACCCCCCCCCCCCCCCCCCCCCCACTTCTCTCACCAGTAAGGATCATTTATTTGAAAAAATATTTAATATGGTCTGATTTTTGTACAGTTTGAGGCCATAATGATAATAATATGTATTACAAAATTGGTGAGTGTAATAAAAGTTGATCATAGAGAACTAATACCAGAATTGCTTCAAAAAAGCACTTACACACTTATCCAAAGTATTTCCCCTTGAAGAAGTATGAAAACAGTAAAAAAATATTTGGAATTTCAGTATAAATATTCTTAAATATAATTTCATAACATAGATACTGTCAACTGAAAATTACCTCATCTAACACTGAAAGTTAGTTCCAAAATCTTGTGTACAAACTGTGTGGTTCTATTTCTATTGACCTTTGAGCAGGGCATAAATTCTCACAAGGGCCCCGATGAAACTCGAGGCTTCCCCTTGATAGAATTTAAGTGTTGCGAGACAAATATTACCCCCATCACGACAATAAGGCAACCCACAAGTGTGCTAAAGAAGAGTGCACCCGGTTGTCTGGTTTGGACAAATCCATATACTCCATTTGAAGTGACAACAATAAGGTCGGTCAACCCATCATTTGAAAAGTCTTCGGAGATTAAGGCGTGTGTTGGTGATCCAGGAAGGTCAACTGCTGTTAATAGACTTCCTCCTGGAGATAGTACTACAGCTTCTTGATCCCCTGCTGCTAGAATCAGATGCTGATTATCGTGTATGCGTAGATTGAATGTCTTTAGTGTGGGGACCACTGTACCGGATTCCATCATCCCTGATGGGGACGGGAGGTTTGACCATGTTGCACCGGTCAACCTATGCCATTGCCAGACGGCTTCGTGACCGTGTTTCCCTGGAGAGTATGCTGTCACCTGAAGAGATGTAACATTCTGAGTTGACAATCACATGGGATGAGGGGGAATGCATTGCAACGACTGCCCAATAATTAAAATGAAAAAAAAAAAAAACTTGATCTGAAATTTCCAAGACATGAAATTCTCAGCCGTCAGCAAGGGATTAATATCAGGTTTCAAGAAGTTAATGGATAATCCAAAAATGACCAAAGAGGTTTATACTACTGCCTCCGTCCCAAAATGTTGTTTCCTCTTTTTTTTTTTTTTTTTTTTTCTTTATGTTAGTACCAAGGAACTTTGAGTAATAATTCTAGTTTATTTTATTTTACCTTAAAGAAAATATAAAACTTGTTAGTGATATACCATTACAAATACTAATTAGGATAATTTAATTAAACTAAAATTATTGCGGAAAGTTCCTTCGTACTAATGTCAAAAAAGAGACATTTTGGGACGGAGGGAGAATCTCCTGACGTTTTCTATTAAAAAAAAAAAAAAGGGAAACTTTTGGCAACTCTTTCGTAATGAACCTGCTTAGTTCAGGGTTCAACTCCATGGCACCAAAAAGGTAATTAATAGCTAGGTTCAATATAAAGGCATACCTCCCCTCGATTTGTTAAGAAGATAATGTCTCCATGGCTCCCCTTCCGATGTCGATGACCATCGCTTGTTGGGATAAGTATTGGTGTTGCTACCTCTAAAGAGCTTGCGTCTAGGGAGCGACCAAAGCTTCTGGAAAATTCTCCGTGCTGAAACAAGTTGATAGGAGAATGATGACATATGGAAACATTGAAAAGTTGTTCTCGTACTGGCACACCGGAGGTCGCAACAGCCCAACAAGGTCGCAGCACTTCCATTGATCCACTTACAACAGTCTGCTCAGCACCATTTCCCCCAACAGCCTGAATATATTGGATGATATTATGTGATGTGATCAAAAGATAAAAGTTCAATTATGCTTTCTTGACATCAATATTTTCCACAATTTCCAAGCTTTGCCGTCAAAAAGCAATAAGAAACAAAAAGCATATTTATTCCGTATCATAAACCTTTAAAGTTTAAAAGAACACCAACGACTTGCTAGGAGGTGAGGGTAAGGAAAGGTTATTAGAAGCTCAGATAAAGTGTTGAACAAAATTCAATTCCCAGATCTTCCTCTACAAAAGAAGATCATCTCATAGAGCTGGGATTATTGTTTATCATCACCGCCCTAAAAAACCCTTTTCCGTCAAACCCCTACACACAGAAAGATTTCGTTTCACAATTTTCCTACTAGACGAAAAATAAAGAGAGAAAGAGAGATAGCGAGCTAATGTGGGTAAACACGGTGAGAAACTTGAGCAGAAACACAATTTTCCTATCATAGCGACCATAATCAGCAGAATTTGCAGTGTAAATGTTAAAAGACATAATTGCGCACCTGTACATGATCAAGGACCCCATCTCCGTTAACATCAGCATGAAGACCACCTTCTTGAAGATGAAGCTGGTGGAACCAAGTTCAAAATGACAAATGGATTAGCAGAGACTCAGAAAGTAATTTGGTACAAACAACATTGTTTGCGAGTACATGACGTATTCAATTGAATGCAAAAAACTAAGAGTGTGTAGGGTACATCATACTCCCTCAGTCTCCCTTTATATTGACCAATTTTCTATTTTAGCAGTCTTAGTTTTATTTTATTTTTGCCACTTAGGAACCAAAGACATATTAATTACTTAATTTCTCATTATACCCTTCAATCGCTATATATTAGGTATTGGTTGTTGGCACATATATTAGGATTCCTGGAACTATGTGCTTTTGACTAGGGGACACTAAAATGAGACTGAGGGAGTGTGAGTTTTCTATTACTCCCTCCGTTCCATAAAACATGATGTTTTAAACAAAGGCACATAGATTAAGAAGCATTTAAAAAAATACTAATCTGCCCTTAATTAATCACATGTAATTAGTACATTACACATCTCTAAAAGTGTGCTGGAGAGGAGTAAAGTGACTACAATAAGTAAAAGACTCTTGAAATTCCAGGCGTAATTTTGGTACACTTGGCCTAACAATTCTAGGAAAATGCTAAACGTCAAGTTTTGTGGGAGTTTTTTCCCTTCTCCGACGTCAAGTTTTGTGGAACAGAGGGAGTACTACAGTAAACAAAGAAAGATGGTATGATCACAGGCCATGATACTCCTAGCAAATAACATTTCACAACTTTTCAAGGATAGTTTAGAAACTTACAACTTAAAAAAAAAAACGATGAAACTATAATAAATCTAATGTGATGCTGCCTCTTTTTTGAACCCATCAATGGTAAATCATACTGACATCCTAGGACATTTCAATATGATCTGCGGATAGACTCCTCTCAAGTTGAAAAACAACTACTTAACCAAAGTATGCTAATGGACTATCTTACCTTACACAAAGTGCGCCCAGTTGCCAAATGGAGGGCTTCAATTCCTTCCTTCTGATGAGCCACAACAACATTAGGTACCCACCAAAGCTGTGTATAGTTTGTTATTGTAGGAACATAGGGCAGATGCTGCATCAACCCAAAAAAAAAGAAAAGCTAATATCAGTTATGAGTTTAAAAGCATATTGAATTGCACCTTGCGCAGGTCAGTAAGAAAATTTGAAATAAAATTGTAAATATTTATTGTCTCTCTGACTCTCTCCTGCCATTGCAGTGCATATCTAGGGTCTAGAGTAAGCCTACACATACAAGAAGAATGCTGGCCTTTAGGTTCACAAAAAAATTGCATAATTATATAAGTTGATTCTTCATTTGCAGCAACCAAGTTGGCAGTATGCTAGCTAATCACATCCAGTATTGCTGGCAGAAGCAGTACAGCTGAAGCAGGTAAACTAAGTAATCGACCTTTCACTCGTAATAGCTGCTAAATATGAAGAAAAAAGAACATTCAATTGGATAAGCAACTTCTATTGATAGGGGAATCACATGCAACTGCAAGATTATTTAGGGAGAATGAAAATACAAGGAAAGAAGCGTGTGCCCCATTCACGGACTTCGAAAGAGTTGTCAGTAGTGAGGTGGACGTAGTAACCAAAGGTTTTCATTCTAAAAGCATTATGAGTAAGATGTTATGGATAATGAAAAGCTGCTTTATGAAGAAAGCAGAACTGGGTTGTCATCTATGCTAACATAGCAGATCTGGACAAAAAAGTAAGAAATTCAGATTTGCTAGCCACTCTATCAATGGAAGGACACTTCTGTTACTTCTCACTTCAGAAGGTGCATAGTACATCTCGTCTGTTCAGGATCCCAATCTACCAGAAGCGACTAACCTCCCTCCTAGAAGCCACGCTAAGCCTATCTATCATAGCAATCCATTTTGGCAGCACTGAGGGGGTAAAAGTTATTTGCAAAGCGCACCATACTCAGCAGAAGGATAAAAGGCTGCTGTTTATATATATATATATATATATATATATATGTTCCAGCTAAGAGGACATGCCGTTTAGTCATACCATGTAAAAAAGTGTGTTTGCATGAAACTCAATCTTATGATTTTCCCTTTCTAGAGTGTTTAGGTGGCTTTGTTCTTTTTGATTCCTAATAAAAGAAGAGAGAACCTGGTCTGGCAGACGAAGAAATCAGCGGCCACTGATATTAGCTAGTTGTATGTGGCATAACAAAAACAAATCATGCAATAGTTTTATATCTGCTTCCAGACATTTTCTCAGGAAAAAATGGAAGCTTTCCCATTAAATGTTGCAATATTAATCTCTTTTTTATCTTTCTTTCTTTTATATCTTATTCCACTGAGCATATTTAGACCACTAGTGAGAGTTCTTTCTAGTCAGATTGAATAATACAGCTTCTGAGAAAATAAGGGACAGCAATTTATGGTCTTGGGTTAGAGGAGGGAAACCCCTTTTCAGTTTCTAAAGGGCCGGGGATCACCAAAAAAACAAAGAAGTTATCTCACACAGTATTATTACCTTGTTAGGAATCCTTTGGGTGGTCTTGTAGAAAACTACAATACAGTAAGTTGACCACAAAAAGTACAATGGAAATAGATGAAAGATAAATCGAAAGAAAGTAGCTTTGCACTCACGTAGTTACAAGTTTAGCCACTTAATTGTACACTTAATGGCAGTAATAATCATATACTGACGAAGAAAGAATATTCACCTTCCTGGATTTGGCTGAACCAGCTAAGTTTGCGGCTTTTCCAATCAAGTTTGAAATCTTTTGGCTCGAATCCTTCCCAGGAGGATGGTTTTCCTCTGGCTTGTGGATTTGGGAATTGGAAGTTTTTCCAGGTGTTTTCTTCAGTGTCTTCCTTTTGTGGCGCCTAAAGTGCGCCAGCTTTAACATTGTGTCTTCCCGCCTATCCTGAATGAGAAGTACTTAGCGCATAAATGACTATCAAATGTAGGTATAAGAAATAAGGAAAAAAAACTATCTGGGTTGTAAGAACGCCTTATGTATCTACCCAGTGATGCGGCATAACTCCAAGGATTGACTCTCTGAATTCTCTGCATTCAAACTGCAATTTAAAATGGTGGAAAGAGTTAAGTATAGGAATAGGTCAAATGAGGCACAACTTGAAACATAATCCCAGAAGAGCATTAACTGATTTCGAGTACCAAGAACTAAATTACAACCAGTTAGCAGCCAGTACTAGTATGTCCAAATGAATACATCAACAAATAGAATACACACTGAAAGGATCAAAATATAACTTGCACACACAACTCAAAAGTCTCTGCTGAGACTTTCCCTACTATTAAAGACATCTATATGAATCCTCTCCGGTCGTTCAACTCTAATTGCATGCATGTATAATAAGTCGAAAAATGAGTTTAAAATGCTTTTAAGGTTTCATGATCTGGATTCTAGATATGGATTAGCTCAACACGATACTCTCTGAGCCGGCAGAATGAGATATGCAATAATCAATAGAAATGCTTCATATTGTTCTAGATTCCTAACTCGGGATCAAGTTTTAATAAGCCCAATGAGGCTCATAGACTAACTGGTTACTGGCAACCACAAAAAATGAATTGTACTAAATCAAAAGGCTTTGTAGAATACCTCTCCCGGTTGACGAGTGTTGAGCGCATGAACATCCAGCTTATAATTGTGCTGCGGAATTAACTGTGATGCATCTGACGGCTTTGCTTCAATGTTCTGCAGTATCCGATTCATTATGTTAGTTAATGGAAGAGGAGACGTGCTATATAAGTATCATAAGCAATTCCAATAACTGGATGCTATTACAAAAGGAAAACACAGCTGACATGTGAGATGCTGACTTAAACTTTAGCAATATGCTACATATTGGTTAAGTTTGTAGTAAAGGTAATGAAGTATTAACATTAAATCACAGACTTAAAAGTTAGATTAAAAAGCAGTACCTCATTCTTCCTACTCCATCGAAGCATTCCTGTTCGACCCGCAAATGCATAGAATGCAAAATGGCGTACATTCACACTTCCAGAATTTTCTGTAGCCTACATGTGATCCAGCAGAGAAACCATAATCATCCGACCCAGAGAGGAATGAAAAATGTCATGTAAAATAGCTACACAAACTTGATAGTTGATACAAAAAGTATCAAAAGCAGGAGGAAAAATAAAATCAAGGAAGTCATTAAAGCAATCCAAAGCCCTTCTACATAACCTCCATTTTTCAAAAATATATATATATAAATATATATATATAAATATATATATATAAATATATATATATATATATATATATATAGGCGGAAGAAGATGTAAAGTACAAGAAGAAGAAACCAAAGATCAATCCATAGTTCAGTAATATTGAAACAGTATATGGTTTCCTGTTGAAACTAGACATCCACTTTTTATGAGAAGCATTCCCCCGGGTAAACATAAGATAGACAAACATCAAAGACAGTATCGCAAATTATATCGCAACAACGTTGTCTAAAATCCCGCGAAAGGAAATCCTATTACGAGTATACCATTATAATCCAATGAAGATTACTTACAAACAGGATGAATCTATAAACTAAGATCTTGGTTTACTATATGTATTAACGAAAGATTTTAAATAGCAGGGTAAATGACGAGGTCGAGGATTGAAGAATGAAAATCATTCTCGACACTTATATGCTAAAAGTTACACTGTAGAGTATATGGAAAAATAATGTGAACTGTCTATAAGCTAAAACATACTTACTTCCTTCTCACCAGCACTTCTTCTGTGCTGCTCAGCATTTTCCTCGGCCATTATAATTTCTTCAAACGGATCAATATGTATCTGAAACAGTATGAAACATCATGTCTTGAGCAAATAGGGAAAGATTTATGAAAATGAAGAAGAAAAATGTAAAGGTGATACTCTTAACAATCAAATGTGCAAGTCAAATAACAAGTTTTGTTACTGACAGAAGCATCAAATAGAGCACAGCTCAAAGCAGAGGATTCTAAACATTGACATGTTTATGTCCCACCACCACAACCCCACCTTCAATCTGACGAGCACAGTTGACCAAATAATTTAAATGATAAAAGAAGGAAATATAATAGGGGATAAAAAAATAAAAATAAAAAAAAATCAGATCTCGCTGCTCTTTTTTTGGTCAATTGGGTGATAAAATACTATCCCTCAAACAGTTATATTTACGAAAAGAGAATATGATCACTCGCTGTAAAGGATACGTGATTGCTTCCAAGAAACCAAAATGGGGATAGAAGAAACCTACCCTAAAATGTCTACCATATCAATACAGCTTCAGACAACAGCAGCAAAATGCCTAAACTTCTTAATCATCTTTGATTAACAATTTGTTGTAACACCAGAAGTAAGCTTCATTCACTACTATCTAATTTAGACACACCAAAACATAAGACCTTATACCATCATTGAAAAAAGGAATGTAAAAATTTTGAGATTAATATTCGGCCGGAAACAAATATTAGAGAGTTCTAGCAGTGATAAGGGAATTGAGGACAGCTCTTCGTTTGTTGGTCTAGTCCTTTTTTAACAGTGGTGGTCTTCTATAATGATGGCTTATCCACTGCCTTTTTGTCATTCTCTAAATAAAAGCTTCCTCTGCCATCCAAAAGGAGAACAAACAAATATTAAGAATTTTACGCTCAGTTCTGATAACTACTCATTGTCTTCCACAGGGCCAAAGGCCCAAACAGGCTCAAAGTAGTCACTAGAGATCACTTAATGCAATGAAACAAGGAATAAAATAATGGACTAGAAGTTATAACGTCATAGATCAAAACTTCACAAAACGCTTTATGAGGCCTGCGTCCAATGACTATATTTCACATTGAAACAAAAAAAAATATAGCCCAAAACCACCGAACTTTTGGGCAAGTGGAATAACACAGAGTTGCTGTATGGCGTACACACATCTGAATTAACAATAAAGGATCACACGAAATAGTTATGGCGTAATGTTTTATTGCCAAGTTACACTCAAAATGAGAAAAGGTCTTGCACAAAACCTATAACCGGCTAACATGGATCTGTTATCAAGTCAATTCAACGGCCAGAATAAAGACGAGGGAAAACATATTCCCATGATCAAATGCTGAGCGAACACTCATTAGTCAGCTACTACACATCATGTTATTTGTTTCTGTATACTATGAACCGCAAGATCACCATTTGCTAGAGGTCAAAAACTGATTAATACATGGACAGTCGATTGAGAAACATACATGGGGTTGCATTTCCATCCTTCCACCAACAATTACAAGCCCAGAATCTCCATGTTTTAGTGTATAGTTACTTATAGAGACAGATATCTCCCTGTGGTGAGCATTGTGTGGAAAATCCTCCTGAAATTTACAAGGAAATATATCAAAGAGAAAGTAAGTAGATAGCATACAAAAATGAAAAGCAAAACACGAGTCAGCAACAAGAATACTACTCATCTTTTAAACACAAAAAAGACTCATAATTTAAACTACAATTTACCTGAAGATTTGTTTCCCACAGCTTTTTGAGGTTGTGATCAAAGCACATTACAGACCAACCAGATGTAACAACAACCAGGACCTGCTTCTGTGCTTGCCCACTCCTAAAACTTCGGTCAACCACCCCTGTAGCCATGGCTACAGCACGTCTACCAGTAGCAACACGGATTTTATCAGGTAACAGGGACACCTCTGCAAGCACTCGAGCCTCACTAAACCCTTCATCCACACGCCTATTGTGAGGCTCCAAAACCTAACAGTTATCTCTAACATGATAAGAACAGTTGAATGATAGAAAATAAATATCATTAACTGTAACACAAAGCTTATACAAAACAGTCACAAGATCGTAAGAGTGCACCCAATTGTGGCCACTACAAGCTGCAGTTCACCACACAATAGTCAGTACATCAAACCAAAATGTGATACTCCCTCCGTCCCATCCGAAATAGGATTCTTGGTTCCGACACGGGGATTAAGGAATAATAATCTTTTATTATAAAAAGTTGTTTGTAAAGTAGGTGTTGTGAGTATGAATGAGAGAGAAAGTGGGTGGGGAATAATAAATGAAAAGTTGTTGTGTGTATGACAAGTGGGTCCTACTAATAAAAAAGTAATAAAAGCTTTCCATTTTGGGATGTCCTATTTGGAGTGGGACACCCAAAATAGCAAAACGTCCTATTTCAGGTGGGACGGAGGGAGTATATCTCAACTACTATCATGTGTGATCCGAATAACGTGAAGATCTTTATAATATAAAGGCAAGCACTTTTACACTCCAAAAGCATTTTTCAGAGGGAATTAGTGCCTCTACGATTAGGAATTATTATCAAATGAATGGGCATGAAGATATCACAATTTTCTACGATAAGAACACGCCCTCAGTCCCAAATTATTATCTGTTAAGACATTTCCCACCCGGCCACATTCAAAGAGACGGAAAGAGAAGAGAAACAAAATGAAAATGGCTATAATCGAATTAAAGGAGTACCTGAATTTTGGCATCATGGGTGGCCACAAGTACTTCTTTCCTACCATCACCGTTAAGATCGGAAACAATGGGAGGAGGGAGCCGCTCCGCCTCATATTTGATTGGATATTCATCAGAAAGATGGAACCACGCTTCCTTAAACGCGAAATCACCCTCGTGCTGAATTATATGCACAATTAAAGACGATTAGCATGATGAATTTTCAAGCATCAAAATCTACAAGTTCAATTCAATTTGCAAAATTAACCAAACATTGTGTCTGAATTTTCAATTAATTGTAATTATCAAGGAGGAATACTAATAGGGTTTACGACATGAATCAGAAATGGAAAGAGAGAAACATGGAGAGAGAAGAAAATGGCTAAAGCCGCGAGCATCAGGATTGCTAAATCCCGCTTCCGCATCGTAGCAACGCCGCCTTCTTCGCCGGCGACGTGATTTGGGCCGGGGAGTTTGACTGAGGGGAAGACTAAAACAGTTGAGTCGTCGTTCTCCTTACTACTGGACTATCTACCCACTTTTTTACAACTTCCGGCGAGGACAAAGATTAATTCTCGGGTTAGGGACTTGGTTAGTAATTTGATAACTCATAGGGGTAGAATTACAATTTCTACTCTCTTTTTTTTTTTTTTTTTTTTTTTTTTTATTAGTTGGGTGGGGGAGTTTCAGATGGATCGAGGGCATTTGGTAAATTATTGATTCACTGATCAACAAGCTTAAAAACATCTCGTCCGTTGAACACAAAAATAAAGTTAAGTGGTCAAATCTTGATCGTGACTGCAGTTTGCAGGAGCTATCCAAAGCATGAACGGCTCCAAATCCGGTTGTTTATAGTGAGTGATTCACTATCATCGTGTTAAATCAAATGTAGATATTTGGGTATCTCATTTTAAAATAGTTAAAAGAGATGTGGCGATGCAAAAACTTCTCTCATGATGATAGTTTATGGGGCTCAAACTCGAACCCCTTGTTGTGATTATAGTTTCTTGCACTGTGGTTATATATGTTACCCCAGATACAAATCTATACGCCTCAACCAGAAAGGGGGTGCAAGAAACAATACTTCGACATTGAATATTGCTTAAAGAAGTGTTATTAAATTTTCATTTTGAGATGGTATCTTCTGTTATAAGACGCCCAAAAAGAGAAATAAGTAACGTTTACTATGAGACAAGAGGCGTGTAATTTACACGACGCATGCCATCTCATATCTTCAACCTTACACCAACTCACATTGACACCACACATTCGACACACAGTTCACTTCCATTTGCCTCGAATTTATCATCAAAAGCTTCCTCATTGTACTATCAATAGCGGATCCAAGAACAAATCAAAGCGGTGCACAAAAAATAGCATTAGTGCGAATTGAACCAGGACCACCTGCTTGACAGCCAAAATCCCTTCTCACTATAACATTGGTCCGCCAGCGGTATTAAGTACGAGTAATAGAGCAGTAGGATACCTGGTAAAACAGCACTGGTCATATATTAACACTTAACACCCGTTTGTTTCATTCTATCCGTGCGGAATACTATATTTAAGTTATAGCATGCTACACTATAATAGAGGAGTATGTCGTAAAACCATCTGAACTACTTGTAGTTTTCCTTTGGGAATAGAACACAATCCCAACAAAAAACTAACTATCAAGCCCTTGATTCTTGTTGTGGCAAAAGTTTTCGCTTTTGAGTTTCTATGTGTGAAGAAAGTTCAGCACATTTCCTTTTTGTTTCAGCCACCTGCTTCTCTAATTCCTGGATCTGATCCAAAAAAAAAGGAAGTTAAGAACCGCTCAAATCTCTGTTTCGTACGCAAGAGGGGTATAAAAAAAATTCCCACGAGCCACATTCAACAAAACAAATTTATAGATACTTCGTAAGTTCTACATACCGTGTTTTTCAACTCAGTCTGTTTCTGAATGTGCTCCTCACACCTGAAGGCGCATATATTAATGGAAGTAGTTAATAGTACTCATAACAAGCAGGTATAATTAGACAATCAGGAGGGACTATAACATATCCGGGTATTTGGAGTTACGAAGGTCACTTGAGGAAAAGAGCATAAAATGAAATATAAAAAAGGCAGATACACAGTGTAAATGGAAAGAGACATTTGCACGCACCAGTGTCCAACATCTTTTTTTAAAATTACAATCAAGGTAAGTAGGTAAAACGAAGCTTGAATGTAGAAAAAAAGGATCATATATACCAAGAAAATATCATACTCCCTCCGTCATAGTAAAGTTAGACATTCATTTTGGGACGGATGAGTACCATTTATGGAATTACAATTTGAGTTATGAGTTATGCTTGGGAAGCTTAAATCCCATTTATGGAGAATAAGGGCGATAATTATATCAATGAATAGGGGTACTGGCGTACTGCTACATATACGTGGAGAAAGTGGCAATGAATCGTGCTATGGAATCTATAAATATAGGATATCAAACGTATTCACAAGGAAAAAGGTGTGCCTATGTGAGTGGAGGGGAGTAGAGTTGATGCCGGAAAATACATCACATAATGGTCCTCACAGGTTAGCGCTCCAATTATCCGTGCACCAAGTTTCTTACCACTGTTAGCATCCAGAGGAATGACGGACAAAGGTCTTGCGTGATGCCTATATCGATGCCCAAACATTATTGACCTAAGAGCTAGGAACAATTGCAGAATGGTCACTTAAGTCGAAGTTTTACCTCATGAAAAGCTGGATGTTCTCATCACATATCTGATCAATCGATGAAGCCTTAGAACCATCAACACATGCCACCTCTTGATCAAACCCCTGCAATGGTAGACACTAAGCCATGAAAAGAATTATCACATACTAATCCCTCCGTACCAAAATAAATGTCGCAGTTGACTTGTCAACGTTTTTAAGAAGCATGATTTACCTGTTTGTACATTGCATGTACAATGGTAAAATTGCATTAAGACACTTTCCTAATTCAAAAATGCGCCATTTAATTTGGAACGGAAAAAATGAGACGGAGGAAGTATAATGATTGTTCATTAGGACATAAAAGCGCAAAGCCTTTAAAAATTTCTAATAGGAAACATGACAAGAAAACTCTAGTATAGACGTCAAGTATAATTAGGTAATAACAATGGCAGGCTTCAAAAAGTTGAGGTAATAGAACACCGAAAGAGAGGGAAAAGAACAAGGAGAACTATTTTAAGAAAATTATGCTCAGTGGGTGATCAGTGAAAAACAAAAGATAGATGGAGTTAGAACCCTACCTTAGCAAAGATAGGCCAGAAAAGGCTCAAGCTTACATTCTGAAATTATCTTTACTAACAAAACATTTTATCATAACAAAGTCCCAAAACTTTACGACCCAACTAGAGGAAGTGTCACATCCAATTGACTTGTACCATCAATCTATCTCAATTTGGTATTCGCACGTTACGAAACAAGTTCAGAGAACAAAGACCATTGCAGATTAAGCACATAGAATAGCATTGTATTCCCGTGCATGTAACTGTCAAGTAGAACACAGAAATGTAGCACTTACTGCAACAGAAGGTTGAACAGCAACACCAGGGCCATAACCAGTTTTGCCTTGCAGTTGCGCACCGCCCAAATCCTGTCGTGGATTTGCAGCAAGGCCAACAATAGGTTGATTAACATGCATCTCCTTTCGTGGGATAGCTGAAAGTCCAACAATATTTCCGCCTGTTGCACGATGCATTTGGGCATTAGCTGCCGACAGTTCAATGTGAGGTTGTGGAGCGCCCTCTTTTTGCATTTTGCGTAAAAAGCCAGGATCAGGATTATGTCCAATTAAGTGGCAGTGACTTTTCCTGCATTGTTGACAACAAACTTACAGTTTTGCTACTCACCCAATAATCTGAATGTCATAATTCAGAAAAATATGCTATTTTAATTCGGAAAAGTCTAACTCATATCCACATCTTTTTTCTACCATTTGACAGTCAAAAATTCTTAATAGTTCCTTTTTCATTTCATATACTCCCTCCCAAACAAATAGTACAATATAAGCTGTTTCTGGTCAACTTGATTAAATTTTTTAACTTAAGGTTCATAAAATTTTATTGTTACAAAATTCTTGAATGTTTTTTTATTGTTCTCGTAATATTCTTTCCATGATGAAATTTTATAACCTGAACACTTTGAAATTGTCTTAAGAAGAATTTGCTAGAAGAAAGTTACATTTTTGTGATGAAGTTTGAATGGCATGCAAGAGCAACACCATCTTTTTCAAGAGTATGAATGAAGTGACTAAGATATAATTATAGCCTATATTTTGAAATGCAACCTATTGCTTTGGAGGACAATCAAAAGTTTAATATGAGCTATTTTTATAACAAGGTATATTGGATGCAAATGTAACTTTTTTTTTTGGAAGAAGGTATAGTGGATGGGAGGGTAACAAATTGTTCTTGGTTTTAGTAGAAGTTCTTCCAACATCTGACAATACTATTTCAGATTATGCAGAAACAGGGACTGACCAGTAGTCCATTAGCATTTGTTTCAGCCTCATTTCCAGCCTGGTGAACACAGATGATCTCTCAAAATCCTGCTTGTCATGCGCTGGTTCTACAAAATTTGCTTCAAGAACTCCTGTAACGAATGCAGTAAGGCTTTACTAATTCATGGAAAATTTTGTTGGGAAAAAATATAGAACAGAAGCTTACCAACAACACCATGCCCTTTAGAGTTACCATCACCAGTGACTTTCCAGAAGGGCTGAAACAATATGGTATACAGCATTAGCCATACAACTTGTGTTTTCATTGAAACCAAGTTGCGAGCATTCATAATTAAATTTGGGCAATGATGATCATTCAAAAATAAATTATATTTCTAACATAGGTTTTTCGGTGTCAAACAGTATCATTTTGAATGACACTATATGCTCAAGTTAAGTAAGACAGAAATTCTCTCAAGTTCATTCGGAGGTGAAAAATGATCTAAAAATAAAATGATAAGATAAGCTGTTTATTTAGCAATAACAAGAATATACAAATCAGAGAGACAAGATGTCCATCAAATTAAAATCAGTAAAATAAACCACCCTAAACTAAGAATCACTGCAGCCCAGTTCTTCTTCAAGACTGAAAGAGAAATTCCCCGAAAAGCTCAGTCATATGCCTACAAGAAGCTAATAAACAACACTATCCCATAAAAGGGGTTTTAGAAATATTGATCCTTGTAAATCCTAATATTATGATCCATTATAATACGCCAACAAAACGGCTCCTCATACCCCCCCCAAAATGGCCTCTTCTCTTCTTTTTCCAAAAGCTCAAACCTCCGCCCGAAGAAAGGAAACCCCTACAGAATGGCCCTTCTCCCTTCCAAAACCTTTGTCTTAATAAAGGAAACCAAGGTAGGGCTCACCTAATTTTCATCCGCTAGTACGAAAAACCGACTCTAAAAAAATTGAGCTCCACAGTAATGGAGAGAAAAGGTGTTCATGAGACTCTTCAGACAAACTTGGATAGCACCAATTTGGAGAGATACATTTATTAGGCTAGTGAAGCTGCAATATGTCATGCTTTTAAGTTTATTCAACACAATTCCCACATAAAAGCTCTGATTTTAATGGGAGTCTTAAACTTCCCAATAAACGAAGGGAAGGTTTCGGGAAACGCATCAAAAGGGTAAGAAGATACCTCCATACATAAATCCCTGAACCTTCTAAAACCCACACCTTGAATCTTGCTTATAAAAACAAGCAAAATCAGGAAAGAGAGGTAAGGACTAAGGTGCTGGACAACATCAACAGATTCTATATCATTAAGACCATGGAAAAAAGTTGTAAGTTTCATGACACTGTATTATCCCGATCTACCAGCAGAAAAGCAGTGATAGGCTCCTGATGGATCATAGAAAGACAATAGCATCCCGATACTTCTCATGAAGCGATGAAACCACCCAGTAATATTCCCATAGTTGACTTTGAGCCCCATTCCCCAAACCTCAAACAGATAGAAGGATAGAACAAACGGTGCCACTAATAAATAAAAGCAGTGATAGGCTCCAGGTGAGATTAAAATTTCAACCTAATAGTGCGCATCCCAAACTTGCTCTTAACCACGTTACAACAACCAGATCATGGTTCACAAGAAAATGCCATCAATTACTAACAATGAAGATATACTATGATGTGTTCATAGCAGAAGTTTAGTTAACACCCACTAACAGACCACGTTGTTGAAGTGCACATTATAGATCAATAGCAGATGTGCCATATCCTCTGTTACCCGGACTCTTCAAATATGTTGAAGTACCCGTGTCCGATACGTATCGTGTCCGACACGACACCCGGACACCTGCTTTTTCATTCGGATACGACAAGAAAAAATTGAAAGAAAAAAAAGGAGTGAGTTGACTTCATTTATAAAGATTTTATAAATTTTAATGTTGTTTTACTTGATTATACAATATATCTTAGTAAAAAAAAAGTGAGTTGACTTCATTTATAAGTAAAGTATAAATAGTCTATTTATATCAATTACTAACAATGAAGATATACTATGATGTGTTCATAGCAGAAGTTTAGTTAACACCCACTAACAGACCACGTTGTTGAAGTACACATTATAGATCAATAGCAGATGTGCCATACCATATCATTCCATATGTTCCTTGTCTAATGTGGGCGGATAAGACAGAAGAGTACTAGGGTAACTTAATAATTCATATTTGGTGATAGTCCATCAGGAAGCTGGGAGCATGTATATTGGAGATCAAAACTTCAGGGCGATTGGTTTCGTATTGAAATGTGTGAGAGTCCTTCAGAGCAAAAGGAAAGTCCATGTTGCCGTTAATTTGATTTTTGACAATGAACTCTTTGGGTCAAAAACATAACCAGGCATCAGAACGTTGGGTCAGCATACACAAGCCCAACTAGTTGAGGCTGGGCTTCTTGAGTTGTATCATCATCAAAGAACAAGATGACAGCAATCCAAAGCACAGAATAAAGCGTACATACATACCCTTATAAGACGGTTCTTATGGTATACGTTGTATCCACAAACTCCAAGAGATGGTGCTTCTTTAATGAATCCAAGGGTTGTTTCTGCAACAACCTACATAGGGGTTGAAGAACAAACAATCATAAATGTTATTAATTTCACAAGTTCAAGCTAAGATCATAACTGTGAAGCTACATACGTAGAAAATAAAACCACAAAATCAGGACTTAGAACTTCCATAATATTCAGAATTTATCGTTCATCTATAAACTGAAGGCGTCAAGAGGATAGACAAGTACATTGAACATACAATAATTAGTAATGGAAAAAAGGACTGCAAGACGAAATAATATATCCTTACAACTTATACAAAACAACAGCAAGACCAATAAAGCATCAGTGATAAGGTAATTGCACCTTCTATCCCAAACAAAATGCGGATATAATAGATTTTACATGGCATACAGTCGGCAATTGAAGAAATAACTTCTGCCCAGATGGAAATACAATCAGATTACACAGATGGTATGATAAAATCAAAACCAACTAGCCAATACACATATCCATCTTCAAAATTCTAAAGATAAAGATGGCATCTAAGATCTCAGTATAGGCCTAACAATTTTATTTACAATAGTGATGACACACCTCTCACATCTTGCACACAACAAGTGATGGCTGAAACAACTGTCAGCCTTCAAAAAATATATTGGGATTTGGTTGTGATAAGGTAAAAAGCTGGCATGTTCCTCAAACATAAATAAATGGGGGCATGATAAGGGAACGTTCCAGGTTTTTCAGTCAGCCCTGGATAATTACAGAAATATTACCTAACTGAAGGGATTTCCAACATGACATACTTTAGGAGGCATAAACTTATTATTAGTAAAGAGAACAGGACATTAATGAGAAAACAAAGTCATATGATAAACCTGTCCACATTGTTAAATCTATAGCAGGATACAAAATTAAACTTGGCCATTAGAGTATTTTCTACATCCACGTACCTCTTTAGATATTGCAGTAACCTGTGGCCTGTAAGTGACTGACTCCTTATATTTCAACTCGTCTGCAATATTGAACTGCTCTACTGGCTTCCCCCTCAATAAAATTTTGAAGTTTTTAAACTTTCTGAGGTATAACATGGAAGCATAATCCTGATAGGGAGCATGTATATGTTACTTCCATATCAACTATAACCAAGAAAAGAAAGTGCAAAGCTAAATATTCAGATCCTCACCCTTAATGAATAGCGGATACGGTAGGAAATATGGGATTGCAATTCAAGCACTCTCTTGTTCAATTTTGACACACCTCCTCTGTTAGCTTCATCTCTTAGTCTTATATCCTGTGCCAATATGGAATTACAAAGGCATTATTAAGGAAATATGATGTTTGCACTAGGCAAAACGAATATGAGAGCAACAAATAGAACGTAAGTCATTGTCCACTTATCTGCCAAAATATATGAAATGGATATATATACACACACACACATATATGGGATAAAGAATTTATAGGGTTGTGTACTAATCCTAAATTAACAAATAAACTAGCATACTTCTAATTTGGAAATATATTAGAGTTCTTTCGCTTTTGTTTTCAGTTAAAGAAAAAAGATGCATGCCTTTCATGTCACTCCCATTTGGCCTCTCATAGTAGTATGTGTCCTTGGGTACCCACAAGACAGGATTTCTCTACCTTCGTCATTTTTCCTCTCTCTCCCATTGTAATTTCTGTATTAAAAATGATTATAACTCCGTGAAAGGCACTGTAATATACACTAACAGTTCAGCAAGCAATCAAATAAAACTGATAGTGTTATAATTAACTTTTTGAGCCAAAGTCGCTGAGCAAGAGTGATATTTTTCAAGCAAGCTCCAGAAAAGAAAAGCAAAAATAAGAGCGCCATACATCTAGTTTGGCAAGAATGTTCATATATAGAAGAAGTAATATTGAAATAACAATAATAACAAAAAATAAATACAATAAATAATCAATAAAGAAGAAATAAGGCCATATAGATAAGAATGGAAAGACTCAAAAGATGGATGAGAAATCTATCGGACTAATTCAAAAGAAAGGAAAAAAAGACCAAACCCAAAAACTCACTTAATGCTCTCCAACCCTGCCACATAACATAAATGAGAATTCCTCTATATCCAACCCTTGCAGAGGCCCATAAAGAGATCAAGTGTAAAGCTCTATCCCACAACTGTCTAGAGATAGACTGATCAGAATAATTCATGAACTTCCCTCGAGCAACATACACAACAACTTTTCCGTAAAAAATCATTATTGTTTCCAAAAAAAATTCTTCTATTTATAAAGTTGTTCTCCATTGAAAGAAATAATGCTGACGGAAAATTATGCATAAAACCTACTACAGCATAAAGATACTGTGGCATACCTCATCGTCTTCATCAAAATTCAGTTCATAAATGCCTTCATCGTTCAGCCATAAGTTGTATACAATTATTTTTGTCCCATGTGGCCCAATATCTTGAAACTGGAAGAAATATGAGTCTAGTTAGGGTACACATGAAAATAAGATGTTGCAGATTGAAGAAATATGCTTGTGATGAACATGCAAACAGCAACATAACCAGAAAATGAACAGATGTATGGGAAGAACATCCACTAAACACCAATAGAGATCTTGAAACAGTATATCTTGACAATCCCATGAAATGCATGTCCACAATCAGTCCACAATCAGCCCAACTGTTCGTCTTTCTCAGCTCCTTAACCTATCAACTAATTGGGTTTGAGGAGAAGATCCCTTCACCACAAATAGTGCACAGCGAACGGATATCTCTAGAGCTAATTAATACAACTGATTAGTTTCGACTTTAATAGCCAGGTTTCTCTTTGTATAATCGAGCTCAAAACATTAAGAAAATGCAGAAGTGGTTAGACATCAAACCTTAACAGCTTTATCCACGTCTTTTTTCTTTCAGAAAGAGAAAGACACAACTCAGCCTTCAAACGTTCTTGTTGGAGTCCGCTAAGGTGGTAAAACTTACAGAGATAAAGGTTCCTAGTTCCTACATACTCGGAGCAACTCTATCAGACTTTGTCCCATTGGCCAGCTACATAAATCCTTTTCTCATCGGTACGCTCTATCTTAACGAAAAACTTTTTCACTTCATGGTTTCGAATGTTTTAATGGCTCCTTTTCAAATCAATCTGTTTCGAGTTCAGGCAATATGCCACAAAATGATAGTAAGAGGAAACGTTTACGATAGTCTACTTAAGTGAAAAAATAGACATCCTGGTTGAATGAATATTGTTGATAAAAAATTAACACAATTGACGATTGTATTATATGCAGCAAGACTATAATTGAAATAAACACAACTTTTGTGCTTTCAAATGATAATAAACGCAATAGTATTAATTAGTCTTTATCCTTTATATGTGGCTCTGTGTTGGAGATCTCTTAGAGTTCTTATGAGCTAATGTAAACCCTTACCTGATCAAGTGTTTTTTCAGATAGTTCTTTCAAGGGTTTATAAAAAAAAAATTATACACATACATACATATACACACTACTCGAGTCTTAAATATAAACAAAAAATAGAACATTTATTGGGCTTGAATTTAAGCAAAACTCGTTAAATGCAAGTGCATTTCATACTTTTTTTCCTACATTACCCCTAATTAATTCTCACTTTTCAAGTATACGAACACATTTCCTAGACATTTATTGTAAGGATACTTCAGTGATTCTAACCATTTTTGTTATAAATAAAGACAATAAACTACTTTAACTAGCTTTCTTAATCTGCATGAGAGTGGTTAGTTTAGCTAATAACGAAGGCCGGAGAGAGTGTCCCACTAAAAGTTGCATTTTTAACCCAAAAGGGCGTCCCACTAAAAATTACATTTTCCCCAAATAGGAACTTTTAAATACTTTTTTATTCAACGGGACCCACTTGCATACTCACAACAACTATCCACTTACTATTCCCTACCCCCACCTTCTCTCTTCTACTTCAGTTTTCATACTCACAACACTTACACCACTTACACATTTTCTTAATTCCCGTGCCCAAAACACAAGTGAAACTTTTAGTGGGACAGAGTATATATATATATATATGCACACACACAAATATATACTCCCTCCGTTCTAGAAAAGTTGAAACATTTACTTTGGAGTTGGGAAATTAAGGATATAATATTATATTAAGAATGAAAGGTAGAGAGGAAGAGAGAGAATTAGTGGGGGTGGAAAGAGAATGAGTGGAGAATAATGAGTGGTTGGGAGGAAGAGAGAGAATGAGTGGAGGATTATAAAAGTAATAAAAAGATTCTATTTTTGGATTGTTGCAACTTTTGTGAAATACCCTAAATGGCAAAATGTTGCAACTTCCTTGGAACAGAGGGAGTATATATATATATATATATATATATATATATATATATATATATATGATTGGGCATTTCTCCCTAACTAAACCCGCTTTCCTTTTTTAAGGAACATGTGTCTATACAAAATCAAACAGAAAATGGAAATTTTGATGAGGCACTCTATTTGCAAAACGAAGTGTTCAGTAATGAAAAAACGGATCGAGAGTATGTGTGTGTGTGTGTGTGAGAGAGAGAGAGAGAGAGAGGAGGGAGGAGGAGACGTGAAAGTTATTAGCCAAAGTAAATAACCTGTTGCATGAGGTCATCTTTTGATTCGAATGGTGACCATTCAAGAATTGTCTTCAGATTAGTAGACCAATCATCCTGAGAGCCGTAAATGATAGGCTCTGCCCAATGATCGGAGACATTAAAATCAATCTGCAATATGATTAAGAGTAAAGAAATAAGAAAATAAATTCAATAAAAGAATAGCAAGAAGTATAAAACAAACAATAAGAATACAAAGTACCATTGGAACAATCACATCATCCTGCCCAGTCCTCCGTAGAAATGTATATGATAAGAGACCAACACTTTGGGTTATTTGACTAGAAAAGAATAGTGGTAAATAATGTCAAAATATGTCCAAGGATATAGCAGAATGTTTTAAATTATACCCACAAAACAAAAATCAGAAATCATAAAATTATTAAGGATAGAGAACGGGAGTAGACATGAAAGATAACAGGCACACAAAATACCACCAGCTAAACATAGAGTATAACAAGGATAACAGATATTAAGCTAGCACATACTACATTTTAATTTTCTGAAAGCAGCAGAACAAGAAAAAAAGTTTGTTCTCCTGAAAACAGGAGTCTCTCCATCATATTTATTGACTAGTCATTAGACTGTATTTTTTGTTCCAACCAGTCTCAACTGATGAATACCCAAAAAAATCTCCTTCAATCCAATCTGCTCGTAGAGAGCAGGACTATTTGCAGCCTTCCAGTACACTACTTAACAATCAAAGATGTCTGTGGATATCTTAATTCTTGAAATAATAATTCAATGTAGCTTTTTGTCAATACTTGGAAGCAACCTGGGCTCAGGGCACTTTCTGGGGATTCTCCTTTCGATTTGAGGAGAGAACCAATGTTGTTTTGGCGTAGGCTTGCTTTTTTCTTTGTTTAGTAATTTTCTTTTCTCTTTTGATGGACTTCTTGATTAATAAAAAATTGCAGATACATTTTGATTTAAAAAAAAAAAAAAATACCACCTGGTATCCATATCAAAACCATTGTCCCACTTTCCTTGTTGGTTAGTCCCGAAAAAATTATTCCATTACTTAAAAAGGTTGCAGAAATAGTGCAATTTTGAGAAGGTACAACCATGTAAATCATCAACCATAAAAAGTTTGTATTGTCAAATGGACAAATCTTTTTGGGACAGAGGGAATGGAATTTAAGACTTGATGCTAAGCCTTTCTGTTTTTTTTTTCTTTTTGTGACTACTAAGCACTTTCAAAAATCCATACGTACTTTTATAGAACATGTTGGACAAAATATGTTGGGGGTTCACATATAAGAGTTATCTTTCTCAAACCAGGTTACTCAAGGATTGTAATTAACACAAAGCTTCGCTTATAAAGGGGTCATCTACAGAAAAATAAAATAAAATACTACGTACTTAGTCCAATGTCTGAAACTAAACTATCTAATTGATGATTTTTCGAATAATATTAGTTCCTGTTCTTACAAAAAATAGAGGATGTTGATTCTGAGAGATGCCCATGTACAGTCCGCGCAGGTAAAGGCAAGCTCGCATACAATTTGACCCTATCACGAGGTTCAGAACTAGCTAAACAGAATCTTGACATGGGGAAAGACAGCACAAAGGAATACCTTTTAGAACATGCACGGGTAAAAACAATCACATCAGCTCCTAGCCTCATTGTACTTGTCTTGAAGCCATTACCATCTGAAAATGTGAATGTGCATAGATACAGATATGAGTTGCAAACAGGCCTACAAATATTTAGCCAATGATAGTAAAGGAGAAATGAAGTTAAAGCAAGAGTAGAAAATGTCTGTACATATTGAACATCAGAATTAAGAGAATATGGGTCTCTCACTTAAGATATAAGATGAATTCACCATGTCCATTGTTACTGGTAAGTAGTATATTCTCAAGCCTTAGGCACAAAAGATTATGTGAACCAGGACTTTCTGGGATCAGGACAGTATAGGGGCTACAAAAGATGACTTCTCAGCTGAAAGGTGACTGAAATTTAAAACAAGCGGAAAAGTGACTTCTCAGCTGTGTGTGGCGTGAGTATGAGTACTTTCTGGGATCAGGACAGTATAGGGCCTACATGGACAAGTATGGAAACTATTCCTGTCTAACAAGGAACATAACCATTTCTTGTTCATCTGACATTCATTGTTGCTGGGGTAGACTAAAAATGGAGCTAGCTGGTCATTGGTTTATTATGAGAAGATTGAGTGCTCGCACCAACCCACTGTCATGCTTACATGGAAGGACTACTAACAACAACAACTGACAAAACCATTTCTTGTCATAATATCTATTGCTATATATATTTAAAAAAAAAAAAAAAAAAAAAAAAAAAAAGCAGGAGAATTCTAGTCAAGAAATGTGTAGCGCAAAGTAAACAGATCAAGTAGTTACATTGCCCAATTGTGGAGTTCGTCTTCTTCGAAGAGTAGCCCAAGCTCATGCACTTCCGAATGCCTTCCGGATTCATTCCACCCCCATCATCTGCATAAATATTAAAGTTGTTGGTTCAACAAAAGGTTTATCGAAACCACACATAAAAATCTCAATGCCCTGGAGTGAAGATAAACAGAGTAGCATGCCTTGAAAAAGTAAGGCAGGTGAGTTGTCCCTTTTGCTGAAAATTCTATCAACCATCACAAAAGTTGCGCCATTGCATATCTGGTATATCCACACACAAAAAAGTGTCCATGACCCAAAAAACATGGTTGATGATATATAACATCACACATTTGAATAATTCAATTATTGAATCATTAATACTTTTATCCTTTATATTATACTCCCTCCGTCTCACCTCAATTGAGACCTTTGTGTTGGGCACAAGAAGTAAGAAAAAGTGCGAGAGAGAAAAAATGTTGCGAGTGTAAAAGGTAAAGTAGGATAGAGAATGAGTAGGAGGAATAGTGATTTCATTGGTGTTGTGAGAGTAAAAGCATTCGATTTTAGGAAGTCTCAAATGAGGTGGGACGGACCAAAATGGAAATAAGTCTCAAGTGAGGTGGGACGGACGGAGTATACTCCCTCCGTCCCATAATAAATTACCCATTTGGTTTTAGGAACGGGAATTAAGGAAAGATGTTGGAAAATTAGGTGTTCTAAGTGGGAAGGAAAGAGAAAGTGAGTTAGAAAATAGTAAGTGGATAGTCGTAGTAAGTGGGAAGGAGAGAGAAAGTGGAGTATATATTTTCCTTTTGGTGAGAATGGTACTTACCAAATGGGACACCCAAAATGGCAAAATGGGTAGTTTGTTATGGGACGGAGGGAGTATTCATATTCAAAATAAGTTTATTAAAAAGTAAATGGGGCTTATTTCTCCTTTCTAGCGTCTTTCTTTTTTTTGTTCATTGGGCACCTATATCTGAGTTTTGGGTTATTGGGAGGGGGATACCGGGATACAATTCTAGAAACAATCATTTCTTAGGCAGTCTAACTGATGGGGAGTCTACTAATGTTGTAATATCTTTCTTCTTTATCTCCGGTTCGTTTGTCAAAGAAACATGATTCTCAAGTTGGGTTTTAGAGGACATTGGAAAATATTCTTGTGAATCTTTACATAGCTTCTTTATCTCGGGTTCGTATGTATGCAAGTCTAACTCGTTTCAAGGTTGAGACATTGATGTGGCTTTTAGCAACTCATACTAATGACAAACTGTAAATTTGTAAACCATCAGGCTTTGGCTTGGTGGCCAGAGCTCATGGCTTCCAACCTGGAGGTCATGGGTTCGATCCCCCCCTCCCCCAGAAGTTAGAGAGAAGTTTTTCTCTCCCTAGGATTTGTCTCTTAGGCGCTTCTGCTGATGATTATGTATTGAGTTCAATTATGAATTAAATTTGGAAAAAAAAAAAAAAAAAAAACTGTAAATTTGTAAGCCTACAAACTGTCTATCGCCAAATTGTTGTGTGAATTGCAGGAAGTCGGATGAGCCACATGATCACCTATTTCTTCATTGCAGCATCATCAGTATTCTTGAAATTGTTTGTTGAGGTGGTTGGAGAAAAGTGGGTACGAAGGAGATGCGAGACATTTTGGATGGAGATGAACGCCAGGACTTTAAAGAACCGTTACTTACCAACGCATCTTATGTGGGGGAAAGTGATGCCTTTAGCTTCTTTTCTTATCCCAAGCAAAAATATAAAATAATAAATGGGACTTGACGGAGAGGGGGTGTTAAGAGAGGAAGTACTCACAGCACAGATTGCAAGAATAAATAAAATGTATACATTGCACTAGTTTGAATGTTGGATGGACCAATGTAGGAAATAATGGCTTTTACCTCATCAACAGCATTATCCAAGAGCTCAGCGATTGCTGCAATAATATGTGAATCAATCATGGGTGTTAGTCCTCTAAAGCTATTCATAACACAAATTGCTAAAATAAATAAAATAAGTAACGACAAAAGAGTTGGCAATAAGCCAATAACGAAAATGAGAAAAAGTAAGCTTTCATTTTCTTTTCGGCATGTATAACATTGGTAAACTGATGACTACGTCTGCTGGTCTTGCTTACAGTCAGCCTTCCTTTCTATCTTTGTTTGACAGGGTCTTACACCCAGTTATATAAGCTCTACACCAAAAGGTTCTGTAGCATGTAATATCCTTTTCTTTTCACCCAAATGTTATAGAAAAAGAACTCATGGATTTATTTTTATCAGAAAATAATTAGATTTCACTTGGGGGAAAAGGTACATAAGCCGACAAGAAATCCAACCAAGTGAAGAGAAAATACAAAAAAAAGAAAGACAAAGCGAATATTCAAAAAAAGCAAGGGAATCCAATCATGCTGCAACATGTGAAACGAAATCACATGGAAAGCTCCCTTACAGACATAGAAAGAAAGACCAAAAAGACAACTCAATAACACAACAAGGTTTTTATCAATAATAGGTCTATATAAAATCCTGAATTCCTCTCTGTCCAGTTTCAAATGCACCAAAGGCAGCGAACACCCGACACTGCCATAAGAAAGTACCCTAATCTCCTTAATAAAGACCTCAATAATTACCTATAGGAAGAAAATTTATAGGCAGGGGCAGGACTGACCCAGGCCTCCCAACCAGCCTGAAGAGTTGAATCCAAAGAAACCTTAAATCATTACAATTCGACTTCACTCTCAACTCCCCAAGTCACAGCAAAAGACCGAAATTCTCCACTAACCTGCAAGTGTCCTTCACAGCCACCTCCAAATTCGCACTAACCTCTGTAGCTCACCCTCTAGCATACTCGGTTGAAAAAGGCTTGACGTTTATCCTCGCTTGGTGGTGTTGGCCATTATACCGCTAAGAGAATTTTAAGCAGATTGATCACACAATCTTGAAGTGTTTCTCAACATTGAATTTCTTATGACCATGTAAAAAAAAAAAAAAGAAGGAAAGCTGCCTTTGAGTTCACGGATCCCCCTACCGGACAACTCAAAGGGTTCACTATAGGTATAGAAGGTGCTCATTAGTATTCCATCATATCGAAGGCTAGAACCTTCTCTGTACTCACGTGACCTCTCACAGAAAAGGAGAGAGAACATATGGCACTCCATCAGCATCAGCAGGCATGAATCTCTTGTTGACTACTCCAGTAGCTTCATCCATATCATTGGACAACCTTGTGATTTACATAACATGGGAGTATTTCTTTATCATTTCATTCAAACCCTAATGTCGATGTAACAACTGTGTCCACAACATGAAAAAAATAATTCTATACATTTGACATGATGGACAAGTCAACATGCATTAAGTTGGAAATCTGCAGACTCCTACTGCTGCTGGTGATATTTACCAACACGTTAATTCTTTATTCGGACCTAGTAACACCATTTAGCAGTATATTCCTACTAACAAACTAAAAGCTACCTGTGTTTTTTCATTATGCATCAACATGTCAACCAAGAGACAGTATCTGAATACCAAACAATCAGAAACATAAATACCTTAAAAGGTTTCAATCCCATACACAATTAAAGATCATGGAGAGTCCAACTCAACCTTTGAGAACATATCGTGTGCATTGTTTTAAGGCTATTTTTATTCTCTAATATGCCTAGATTTATACAGTGCCACCTTAGTTGACAATAATCTGTTCGTACTAAATATTTTTTTCAAGACCATACTAAAAAAAAAAAAAAAAAAAAAGTAAAGTAAACCGAAAGCCATACCTCCGAAAGCCCATTTGTGAGAAGTAGCATTGGAATGCAGAAATTTTGGATGCACACGGGCATGTTCCAATTCACCTATATATTGACCACAACTCAGCTCAGTGAACATGAAAGTGGCATTCCTATGTCGAAAGGTCGCCAACTTGGGACTACGAAATCAAATATTTTAACTACAATTTTAAAAAAATTTAAGGTAATAAAATTGGAATCATTCAAAAGAATACATAAGAAAATACCACCAATTGCGACTTATAGAAGTGTGCAATGGTGAGCGTGTAAAAATTCAAAGGCATGCTCCGTTTTCATAAACGCTGCTTTAAGGCGTATTTCACTTTCAACGTCATATGTTTTCTAAAATCCATAGTAGTTTCTAATCTACCATCCACAAACTTGTGCTATAACCCATGCCTGATCCGCAATTTTGGGGCTGGATGGTAGATTTTCCCAATAACGGTGGCTTTTTACAAAATAATATGAAAATAAAAGTGAAACTCGCATGAAAATAGTGGATAAAACGAAGTTTGACCCAATTTTAATCAAGTGGAAAAAAAATTACAAGCCATGCATATAATGCAGCAATGAACTTTACAGAGAGATGGAAGACGAAGAAGTAACCTATGGCCGGAGTCCACTTTATGGGGCCAATGTCATAAGCTCCCGCCTTCCAGAAACTTCGAGACTCAGAACCAGGCGGAGGGTTTGGTGAAGTACTCACAGTTTTGGGTGCACTAACTTGTGATTGTGGCCCGTTTGATGACTTATAATTCCTCTTTTGTCCGCCATTAACATCTTGTTCGTCATCGCTGCTCTCAATTTCAACTACATTCATCGGTGCTTTGTTTGGGGGTGGTGGTGGCATTGACTAGGAACTGTGAAAATTGGTTTCTAGGGTTTGGGAAGTTTCGAATTGATTAGCAGTTTAGGACTGTATTGATGTATGTAGTCGACTGACTAGTTTGATCGACGGAGAAGTGCCGGAAGGCCGGCGTATCAGTGTGAGCTTTGAGGAGGGGAAGGGAGACGTTCTGTCTAGTTGCCTGGAAATACAACGCACTGGCTTTAGGTGCTCTCGGTTCTCGCTGGCCGGTTAAGGTTTTTTTTTTTTATGAAAAATTACCACCTAATCTTCGGTCCTAAGCAAAACGACCACCTAGTCCAAGTCAATATTTTCGTTTACCACCTAATCCTAGTTAATATTTTCGTTTACCACCTAATCCATTAAAATTATTAATTCCCGAAAATACCCTGCTATAAATAAAATCCTACCTCCCTCCCCTTTCACAAACACGTCCCTACATCTCTCTACTTTCTCACTTCTCCCGAACCTCCGACACCCTCCCTCCGACCATCTCCGGCGACCCCTCCCCACCTCCGGTGACCCTACCTTCAGCGATCCTGCATATCTCCTTCTTCTCCGTCACCGCCACCGCCACCTCCTACCGCACTTCCGTTCACCCCTTCCCAACCTTCTGTAGTCACAGATCCCTACCTTCTCCATCTCCGTCACTCTCACCTCAAAAACCACTAATTTAGTACTACACAACTTTTTTTAGATATTGCTTTTTTACCTTTAAAATTGATATTTTGTCCTCCTTTGCACTAACAAAAAATAACAACATATTAAATCTTTGTCCCCTTTAAAATAAATTTGTTCATTAAATTAAAAAAATTTCTATTCGAAATAATATTACGTCCATTGTCAAAAAAAATTGGCTCTGCCCCTACCATCAGTGGCCAATTTCATTAAGCTGCATCCATATATTGCTCAAGCAATCACAATTAATGTTCCAATTTTACATTCTTAACAGGAAAATTTATTTACAAGCTTGCAGTTGAGATTTGAGAGTGTTATTATTTTTATTTTTATTTTTGGTTCAAAACAAAATACATATGTGCTTGTTGCTTTGGTTTCATTTTTATGTTTTTGTAGTTGTTAAATCACTTTTGAATGAAGCATAACTGCAAAGCTTGAGATTGAGTGGTTTGAAAATGGAAGTACCATTGACATGAAATTAAAGCTTTTAAGAACTATTTTTAAAATTTTAAGCGAATAATCAATTTAAAAAAAAAAATCAAGTTCAATTAAATTGACCACTAAAATATCATTCCTGATGGAGACAATACTAGCTGTGAAACATTTACTAGTACAAGTTTCGTGAAACATCTAATAACACAAATATTACAAATTAAAACGATATTTGAGTTAGAAATATAATTGACACAAGTCAAATCTCAAATATCATTCATTGAATATAGATTTGATTTGATTCCAAATTCCATTAAAATCGATTAATTCATAGATATTTTTCACTGATTGTCATAATCAATTAATTTATAGATTATTTTGCATTGATTGTCATAATCTGGAACAAATTTTATCACGAAGGTTAGTATAGGTAATACTTTCAGTAAAAATGAGGGCGATCAACCCAAATATGCAACGTACTATTATTTTCTTTACACCAAATGCAATTTACTCATCAAAAATTACCACTTAATAATGCAACGTACTATCTTGCACCGGACTAGAATAAGATATCATTAAAAAAAAAATATATTATCCAAATAAATATTTGGCAGGGGCATTTCGGGTACTACATTTTATTTTTTAATTTTTTTTATTCAACTCACACACCCACCCACACACACACACACACATGCACGCTCAGAAGCGCCTAGGAGATAAATCCTAAGGAGAGAAAGTCTTCCCTCTAACTTCTGGGGGGATCGAACCCATAACCTCCAGGTTGGAAGCCAAGAGCTCTAGCCATCGAGCCAAATCTCCATGTTCGGGTACTACATTTTGTCTATAAATTGAGGGGATACATTTAGGGCTCGTTTGGTAGCCTGATTAAAGCTGAATATGATTATTAGCCCAATAATCTTGGTGTTTGGTAGACTAAATGCACTCCGCTTATTAATCATAGGTACAACTCAAATAAGCTTCTTATCCAATCTTATCCCCTCTAACCCCTTCATATTTACCCATAAAAAAGGGTGGTGTAATTAATACCCCGATTAATAATCTTTCAACTATTAATACGGGCTAATCCTATCAAGCTACCAAAGAGCCATCATTGTATCGATAAGAGTGAAGCAATTAACAAGGGTTTCTTGCGAGACAATTCTCTAGAGAGAGAAGAGAAGAGAAAAAATGGGAGAAGAAGGACAAGTGATCGGTGTTCACACAGTCGACGCCTGGAATGAACTGCTTCAAAAGGCCAACGAAAATAAAAAACTGGTACAAATCATTTTTAAATTTTCATTTGATTCATCTGATTATTAGTTAATCTATTAAATTTGTATTTTAATTTCTGGATCTGGTAATCGGTATTGATTTCCCCCTTTTATAATCATGTTCAGATTTAGGGTCTGATTTACGCTATAATTTAGATAAATATAGCCTGAATTGAGGAATTCTTGTTTATGCATGGGATCTCACATTAGTTGAATTGTTTTCAATATAAATAATCGAAGTCTGGTACAATAGAAATCAATAGGCCTTTTAGATTATTGATGATTTGGGTTGGAACTTGGAATTTCTAGGTTGTTGTAATATATACTCCCTCCGTTTCACGTCACTTGAGACTTATTTCTCTTTTCGTCCGTTCCACATCAGTTGAGACCGCCCAATACGGTAAAGAATCTTGACTATTCTTTTCACTCATTCTCTCTCCTACTCTACTTTTACCCTCACAACACCAATCAACTTACTATTCCTCCCACCCATCCTCTCTCCTATTTAATTTTTCATACTCACAAACACCTCGTCCCACTATTTCTCTCTCTTACTTTTCCTTAATCTGTGTGCCAATTTTTTTTTGTCTCAAGTCACATGAAACGGAGACGGAGGGAGTAGTACTTTATTATATGATTCTTTCCATGCAAATTTTGATTGTTGAGTAATACTCCCTCTGTACCATAATAAATGTTGTGTTTTCCGTTTTGATTTGAAACGGACTGAGGGAATGGTTTGTTTTGATGATATATTCAAAATGTTTTAGGATCAATGACCATATATTCACTTAGATTTCGGCATTTCGCTCTGCCAATGTTACCCTGCATGCTTTTCTTTCTGAGTCTTTTTTAGGCTTGATTTGAATACGGACATTTATTTTGGGACTTGGGTACTCAAATGACTTAGTTAGAGATGTAGGTGAGGCTAGAAGTAAGGACAAATGAAATTGTCGGAGTTGGATATACTCATATCAACTCTGCAGTTAGTCTCAGTCACTTGGGGTCGGCTATATATGAATCATTTAATTTCTGCCATCCATTACGCTCTCAGTGCATGGTCGTGACTTCCTAGTATTTAAATGAAAGTTTTGATGATTCATATTCATAGGAGATGTAACAAAGTTCTAAGGTAGCTGTCAGACTACCTCACGCAACCCTCCTTTATACGGGAATTGACCAGCCGTGTAAGGGTAAGGCTCAAAGCACGACACAGCCAGATTTGAATATGGCTTGTCTAAAGTCAAAAACAGAATAGCTTTTTCTATCAAATCGGCTGGTTGAAGAAGCCTAAGAAACTTGGTACTTTTCTTTTGTCAGTATACATAACTAAGGCGTTGCTACTTGCTAGCATTTGTCAAAGAGCTGTATGGTTGCATCATACTCCGTGTTATCTTTGTTTCTTTGGATGTGATGTTTGTAAGCTTTTATTGCAACCCGAGTCCTCTTAGCACTTAATTATTTTGAAAATACGACATTTTCCTACCATGTGCACACACATAGTAGGTGCTCTTCGTCTCTCTCTCTCTCTCTCTCTCTCTCTCTCTCTATATATATATATATATATATATATACGCGCGCGCACACACGCACATGTGTATGGACATGTCTATTTTTGTTGCCCATTTTACTTTGTTTCGTTATTTAGGACCACATTTGTCTTTTCTTGTGCATAACTTGGGCCCTTTAGCCTTCAATTTTTCTTGCTTTTATCAATGTTTTAAGAGAAATTGGGACATACGGTTGCTATTATTTTCTGGCATATTTTATAGAGTAATAAAAGAGGCTTGCTTTGTGTGTGCGCTTTTGTGTGATGGTTGTGGTGGTGGGGTGGCTGGTAGTGTGGTGCTATAGATTCCTTGTTGATCCCCTTTAACATCTTGGTTCGCATGTGCTGTTCCGTCCTCCTTCCTTTTCAATCTTCAAGTAACACACTAGTCTTGTGTGAAACTTTACGGGATTAAGATGCTATATTAAACCCTTAAAATGCATTGTGCTTTCTTAAATGGCCAATGTCAAGTGTATGCTAGTCATTCTAAACGCTGTCCTAGTTATTTGTCATGGTGAGTATCTAGGATGAATGGAATTTCAATTTATGGCATGGATATGCTTTTTAGGTTCAATTAAGGGAAACCTATTGATGGTTATCGACAATGCACTATAAATGCTCACTTATCTTTAAATTAAAAGTGACATTAATTGATTTAAGTGTATTAATAGAGGATTGCGACACTACAAGATGCATGAAAACTAAGTGATATAGCATGCATGTCTACATCTTTTTGTATGATGTTATTATTGTTATTGTTCTCTGGACACAAATAAGATGTTCTCTGGACATAAATTATGCTGTATTTTTCTCATACTTATTTAAAGATTGAATCCAAATTAACCTTGATTAGAAGAGAACAATATACTCTATATCACAAGGACCCTTTTTTAATATGTAAAGCTGATAACCGCTTTTCCTTTGATAAAGCTGATAATCCAAATTAACCTTGACTGAGCTTCTACTATTTTTACTGCCCTTTAAGTGTTAGTACGAACGAACTTTGATTATAATGGTGTATTAATAACAAGTTTTATAATTTTATTAGGATAATTAAATTAATCTAAATTTATTGCTCAAAGTTCCTCCGTACTAATGTAAAAAAAAAAAAAAAAAAAAAAAAAAAGAGGCGACATTTATTCCGGGACGAAGGGGGTAGTTCAAGTTTTTTAAATGACAACCAAAGCATCCTTCCTTGTTTGACTCCAAAAAGTTACTTGAATCTTGGTTACATCACTTGTTGGTCGACAGTCCTTCAGAAAAATGTGGTGGCATCCTATGTTTAGAAAGAGGAAAGAAAAAGGTGATACTAAAGAACTAAAATTGCATGGGGCCTAACTTTGTGTAGTGTTAAAAAAAAGGAATTTGTCTAGGAAACTATTGCCTTTACTTTACTTGCACCAATCACGCTTCTCATAACTCATATCTCTCGTTTATTTCGTTATTCATATTGTCATTGTAGTTTTTCTTTTGAGTTTCTGTGTTTCTTCTTTTTACCAAGGTTTACTACACTTTTGATACAGCTATGGTTACTTATTAGACTAGCACTGTACTCCCTCCGTCCCAAAATGATAGTCTTATTCCCCTTTTTGTTTGTCCCAGAAAGTTATTCCCATTTCCAAATTGAAGGGGCTTCACAACCACTGAATTTCCAAAACCTATAATGTAACCTTAAAATGTTTGAAAAGTCAAAAACAAGAATATCATTTCGGGACGGTGGGAGTATTATCTTGGGTCCTTAATTGTGTTTATATTCTTATTTATGCAAAAACCAAATGTCAATGCAGGTAGTTGTTGATTTTGCGGCATCATGGTGTGGACCTTGCCGAGTCATTGCTCCATTCCTGGCAGACTTGGCTAAGAAATTTCCTAATGTCACATTTCTGAAGGTGGATGTAGATGAATTGAAGGTAAATTTTTTTTAAAAAAAAAGTTCCATATAATCGCTGCTAATACACCTAAAACTTCATTGTGATTACGCAACCCGATAATAAATATTAGTCGTTCATTTTTTTGTGATGCAGACTGTTGCTGCAGATTGGGCTGTGGAAGCAATGCCGACTTTCATATTCATAAAAGAAGGGTCGATTTTGGACAGGGTTGTGGGGGCTAAGAAAGATCAGCTGCAGCATACTCTTGCGAAGCACATGGGTGCTGGTACCACATCTGCTTAATTGCGAAAGAAAGAACTTTATTTCATGTCTGATCTCGAAGGATTGTCGATGAACCTTACTGCTTGATGTTCATTTTTCGTGTATGAAGGTCAATTTACTGTTTTCTATTAGGTCATGAATTCACCTAAAATGTTGCTTTTTGAAGACACAGAAACACAGATTCATTTGAATTTACCAGCTCTGCTTACTTTTCCGTGGTTATGGTGTTTTTTTATGTGGCCATTTCTCTATTTAGAATATTCTTCTAGTAGACAAGGCAAAATAAACCGGAACCGGTGGGAATCGGACCGGGAAAGGTTGCGGTTCTACTTATTTTAAAACCAGGAACCGGGGGTTCTAATGGCCAAAATTTGAAAATCTGCCGGAATCTGTTAAAAATATTAAGGTTTCTGTTAGTTTTTTATTTTTTATTTTTTTTTAGGAATCTGTTAAAAATGTAACTTTTCCTGCATTTTAACAGAAAACTGTTACTCCCTCTGTCCCTAATGAATGTTCAAATTTCATTTTAAGGGGCATCTGAAAATCTCTATGTTTCATACAATTCAATGGCAAGATCTCTTATGTAATTTTGTAATCCTATTCCAAACATTTAGTTCCGCTAGTATAGGGGGGAAATTTTGGTTAAAGAACAATTAGGAAAAAAGTTGTTTCCAAAAAAGACAATTCATTTTGGGACAAAAGCTTCTTAAAAAGAACATTCATTTAGAGCCACAGGGAGTACATTTTAACAGATTCTGTTAAAATTTTGACAGAACCTGTTAAAAATATAGCATAAGTAAATCAAATATCGGACCGGATAAAACCGAAGGGACGGTTCAGAACAGAACCGGGATCCGGTAAAATACCAAAAGAGAAATATTACCAAGAATTCAACATCACAGTACTGAAAATGCATTCAAGATCTGACAAGAATTACACAGAAGAATAGTGTTCAGTAATAGGATCCACTCCTAAACTAAACTGAAACAAATTTGGGGTCTGTTTTTCCCCATCATACAAACTAGAAATGCCTCACTCTATTAAAACAACTGAAACCAAAGCAATCCCTCCTACCCTTTCCGGTTAAAATTCCGGAGACCAGGCTAAAATCCGTCGTGAGGCTCCCAATTTAGAGCCCCCGGGATCTTCAATACTAGTCGTAAAATCACTCATTTACATTTAAAAAAATTTAAATTACGCTTAACTTAAAACACCCTACATTTGGCACCATAAATAAGACTAGACTAAATAATAAATCACACTTACCAATCTAATCGCTGTTTTTTCTGTACTTCTCCGGGCTTAATTGAGAGGAGCACAAACGGCTTCAACTGACAACCGTTTCAACACATTTGGACACGGGTCTTGACCAAAGTTGCTGTTTGATATAGCCACCGAGCATCTCTCTTTCCCAATACACTTCTATAAAATAGAGAATCCCCGGATGGAGAAAAATTATATTAGACCGACTAAGAATTAAAATGAGGGTTTTTACAAGCATTAAAATCAGGTATCTGAAGTTACCTTTTCTAGGACATCGTAAGAGGTAGCAGCATGACAAGTTCCTTGTTGGAAGGTTCCACAAGTTCCGGAAGGAGTTCCAAAGCTTGCAAATTTAATAGAAGAAATCAAGTGGCCCGGACCACAATGCAGGTGAACTTTTGGTCTGCGAAACTCTTCTGGTTTTCCATAGCTTTCAATGTGCCAATTCTTGATGTTGGGGTGATATTCATTCACATCTGCACATACACTGCTTACTGATCTCTTTACAAGTGTGATTTTTGTGGGATCTCCCCCGAGTTCTTCAAATAGTATCAATGAATTCTGTGTTGGTTTTAACCAGGATCTCGGTACATGGTACCTGTAATTTTAACTTGTTAGCAATTTGAGTATACAAAATTTACGTGGGTTAATTTCACTGTGAACCCCTAAGGTTTGGACAAGTATCACCGTCCCCTGAGGTTTGGTTTCGTCTCACTTTCCCCATTTTTGTCAATTTTATGTAAATTAACCATTTTACCCCTAATGAGTAATGACTATGTTACTCCTCAATGCAAAGTCCAAATTCTAAAAGATTATTACCATTTTTGGGTCGGTTCACCACACCCAAGTTGACACTTTGGAGGTCTAAAAGTCCCGGTATAGCTGCATCCTTTGCAATCTCCCGTAGCATATGCAGTCCAATATCTTCCAATGCTTTGACCATTAATCCATACTTGGCCTTTCCCCATGCTGCTCATGTCCAAGGCCAATGGTGCATCTCCATCAGGAGCATCAAAGGAAGCCTGCAGAGTATAAGACAGAGTTATAGTTAATACTGATGCCATGGCTGCATAGTAAATACTCTCTCCGTCCCAAAATGAATGTCAAAAAAATGTCCAAATATATTCTTGATCAAGAACAAATTTGAAAAGGTTTTGGACATTCATTTTGGGACGGAAGTAATAGCTAATATCTAATATCTGCTCTATTACGAATTTACTTCATTACCTTGTGCCATGTAAGCGGTTGCTGTTTTTGTGCGATTAAAGATCCTTGAGACCACTCGACAGACGACATTCCATCTGTAACAAGATTCATGGACTCTCCCTTCAGGCCAACCTGTTTATAGAGGAAACAACGTTAGGGGGCACGTTTCTGGGTAATAACTACTACCTCCATCACAAAATGAATGTCCGAAAAATGTTCAAATTTTACTCTTGATCAAGAGCAAATCTGAAATTGTATTGGAGATCCATTATGGGGCGGAGGGAGTAGTTATTTAGAGTTGAGGCCTGAGAAAATATTGAACCTGGTAATTCCATTTTGCCCAAGACAAGTCCCATTTTCCTTTATCTAGACCCTCCAGTGCAACCGGCCCCGAAACTCCAGTGTTCCAGGTTTCATAATGTCCCCCAATATTCTACACGAGAAACAGTGAGAGAGAGAAGTGTTAGACCTGAAAAGAAATTAGCATAGTTAAAGAAAGAGGAGAAACTTACTGGCAATCCCATAGCCACACTGAGAAGGGCGATTTTGTTTGTTCCAGCACGGAGATTGACTTTTCCTTTATACATGAACCTCCTGTTTTCCCTTGTCCCAGAAACGGAACCTAAAAAAGAAAGACATTAAAAATTTATGTCTTAATGATGTATATTATTGTTTCATGATATCACAGGCAAATAACCTTGTATTATACCTGAGAGTTGTCCATTTATGAACACGTGAAGGGCATGGCCAGATGACTGCACAATGAGAGTAGGAAGTTCTCCACCATTCAAGAAGGATTCAGATGAAGGAATATCAACACTGTAAAGAAATCACCACACAGTTAGACTAAATCCTTAAGAAAAGGGGACGGAACCTGGCGCTACAAATGCTCCCACTATGTGTGGGGTCTAGGGAAAGGCCGAGCCCACAAATCTTACCTAGTTATATACCATAGGTAATCACTAGTATCCCGAGTGACATTAATTTGCTCCATCAGACCAATGCTGGAGAATGTTGAACTGTCATCAAGAGAAGCTAAATCTTCACTGTATGTCTCCCATGAGAGAATATCCGTGTTGCTTGGTAACATTTCCATATGAGACGATTGCACTCCAACCTAAAAAATATATCTTAGGATTAAATTTATCCTACTTATGATTGTTTTCATAAAGGCAAAACAATATATAAAAAGGGTGTTTGGTGCTACAAGAGATCCCACTGTACGGAGGTCCAGAGAGAAGGGCAGGGTAGGGCACACAAAGGCAAGAAAATATAAAACCTTAATTAGGAATGTTTGCTTACTTTGGCTGTGTTGAAAACAACATTCCTGCAATCAGGAAGAATGCTGATGGACCAAGGAGGTAAGGTATAGTGCATGTTGTTGAACATCACTTTTGATGCAGAACTCGTGTCGGAGTTCGAGAGAAAAGCTGCACAATCTCCCGACTCTGCGTTGAAAACATGAGCCTGGAAAATGCAAAAAAAAAAAAAAAAAAAAAGTGAAAAAAAAGGAAAAAAAAAAAAAGTGAAAAAAAAGGGAAAAAAAAAACTTAAATTTTGAAATACGACAATCAATGAGTGGCTTAGTAAAGGTTAAAACCTGTTGAAGGCTTCCCAATATGGTTACAGAAGCATCTGCTGAAACCAATGCTCGCTCACATAGCTTAATAGCCTTATGAAGCTCCTTCAAGTGACCATATTTAGGTTGTCTGATCAAGCCTATTCAGATTTCATGGAGTTAAGCAGTTCGTCAAAAGAAAAGTCAACTTGGTGCTGTAAGAGCTGTAAGAGCTCGCAATGTGCGTGGGCCCCAAGGAAGGGTTGGGTCCCACATGGGCTTAATGTAGACAACCTTCCCTTGCATTTAAGGGCAAGAGGGTATAATAATATGGAGAAGTCAATCAAACTCACCATATTCGTCTAGTGGAGCGTCATAGTCATAGCTGGTGGTAATAAAAGGGCCTCCGGCTGTCCGTCCAAAATTGGTGCCTCCGTGATACTGTTTTTTAAATGGAAAACTATTTTACTAAGCAGAGAAAAGAACAAATTTATCAAAAGCTTAAGAAAAGATTGAGAGTAAAAAGAATACCAACCATATAGTAGTTGAATAATGATCCTCCTTTTGCTATAAATCGAGCAACTGCAAATGCCAAGTCCTCAACTGGCCTCTCATGATTCGCACCACCAAATTCAGAAAACCTTTTGTGTTTCCAAGAATAATAATTTAAAAAAAAAAAGAAAAGAAAAAGGAACAGAGTTAGATAGACGACCACATTTTTCTTCTTCTTGGTTTCAAGCAAATAAAAGCAAAAAAAAAAAAAAAAAAAAAAAAAGAGAGACATTACCATCCACTCCAAGTCTCGGTCCAAATTGTGGGTTTGTAAGGTCTATTGGGGATGAAAGAATCACAGTAGAAACCATTGCATGTGTTTATCTGATGAGAGTTCAAAAAAAAAAAAGCAAAATTAAGTCGCTTCAAAAATATATACATACCACATACTCCCTCCGTCCCACTCGAATTAGGACAACTTTCCATTTTGGGTGTCCCATTCGAATTAGGACAACCCAAAAATGGAAATGTTTTATTTAATGGGACCCACAATCACACTCACAACAACTTTCCACTCATTATTCTCTACCCTACTTTCTCTCTCTTACCTTACTTTTCATACTCACAACACCTATTCCACCAACACCTACTTTTCATATATACACACATAGATATATACTCCCTCCGTCCCACATCACTTGAGACCCTTGGAGTGGGCACAAGAACTAAGAAAAAGGATGAGAGAGAAGAAATGTTGTGAGTGTAAAGGTAAAGTAGGAGAGAGAATGAGTGGGAGGAATAGTGATTTGATTGGTGTTGTGAGTGTAAAAGCATTCCATTTGGGGGGTCTCAAGTGAGGTGGGACGACCCAAAATGGAATAAAGTCTCAAGTGACGTGGGATGGAGGGAGTATATATTACTCCTATATAAAAATATATATATATATATATATATAAATATATATATATATATATATGAAACAAGTGAAAGAGGCAGCTCACCACGGGATCTGGGGCATCGTCTTGCTTGCACATAACCCATGGAACACCAGTACCCAACCCGACAGCGAGATCTGCAGCCCATTTCATGTAGTTATGGCCAGCAGCTCCAAGCATCTTACTTTGTTCCCCATACTCATTCTCAATCTGCACAAACAAAGTTGCTTCAAGCCAAATGTACACATATTCCACAAAAACTGAAGTTTTTTTTTTTTGGATTAGTTCTCAAGATTTAACGAATTTACGCAAATTTCAGTAAATAGTTATATAAACTAAATACTACAAAATGCTAAGAGGCTCTAATACCTGAGAGAGGATAATGGGACCACCCTGGGACTCAAACAGATGCTCACTTTTCATCAAATTAACAATTTTTTCAGTAAACCCTTTCATTGCCATCTGCAAAAACTCCCAATTGTAAGAAATTTACAATGTTTTTTTAGTGTTGCATTAACTACACTGTAAAGACTTTATTAGAAAAATGTTCAGATAAAAAAGTAACTATTTGTGGACCTTGAATGGCTCATTGTCAGTTCTGAAGCTAATCCCTGGGACATACTTCAACCAAACTGGAAATCCTCTGCCACCAAATTCAATCAAACCACCAAACTTAGCAACTTTTTCCCACCATAAAATATGTGTATTTTGTGTGATATATATATATATATATATATATATATATATATATATATATATATATATATATATATATATATATATATATATATATATATATATATAGAGAGAGAGAGAGAGAGAGAGAGAGAGAGAGAGAGAGATTTGTGTGTGAGTTATAGATCTGGGGAGAGGAAAAATTACCCAAAATTCCACTCTGCACAAACATAAGGCCCAATTCTGAGTTGAGCATAAAGTCCTGCTTTCTGGACTGTCTTCAAGAACCTAACCAGGTCATATCTCCCCTCAAAATTATACTGAAAAAAAAAACCCAAAATTAAGCACATTATCAGTAGTAACCAGATCAAAACAGGGCAAAACAGACTAAATTAACAAAGAATTTGTCCATTTTTTTTAAAAAAAAAAAAAGGAAAAAAATCAAATTGAAGGAAAAGTAAAGTACATTGCCAGGAGAAGGCTCATGACCATTCCAGAATACATAAGTTTCAATCATATCCAAACCTCCATCTTTAGCCTTCTGTATAAGATCTTCCCACATCTACAAAACACATAAAAGATTCTCACCCACATTTTCCCGAGAAAATTCAAGAAAGCTGGGAACAAAAAAGATCAAAACTTGAACCAAATTAGAGTACCTCAGGGGTGCTTCTGGGATAATGTATAGAACCAGAAATAAGAATTCTTCTTTGCCCATTGATTATAATGGCTTTCCTATCATAAGTCACACTACACTGGATCAATTGAGTACCAAATTGCAATATCAAGAAAATTATCAACACCCACTTGGAAACTGAGTTGGTTTCCATAGTTTGTGGATACTCTCTCTCTCTCTCTCCTCTCCTCTCCTCTCCTCTCTCTCTCTCTCTCTCTCTCTCTCTCTCTCTAAGTTCCTTACTTGTTTGCTTCAATTGAGACCAACCCTCTCTCCCTCTTTCAATTTCTTGGAAGAGGGTAGGTTTGAAAGTAGCAAACTCCAAATTTTCTCAGCACTAAACAATGGCAGTGTATGTGTGTGTTGTAGAGAGAGAAAGGGACTCAAAAAGTGTCAATTTTTTTCCTCCAATGAACACAACACAGAGAGGAGTGATGAGAGAGTGTGCTGAGAAGGAATTTTTGTATGTATATATTGGGAGTTAGATATACAGCTTTCAATCACGGAGGCCGAGATAGTCATCACTGCGTGACTGTGAGCTCAACACCCAAAAGGGAAGAAGTGAAAAATAAATTTCAATAAAAAATTTAAAAAATGTTCAACGATTAGTAAAGTTAAAATTAACTGACAAACGTTAAAGCATAAAACAGAAGGTATTTTGGTAAAACTGAAGCAACTTTTGCACTCTTCTTAAGTTAAAGGGGGTTTGGTGTTTATTTGATTCACTTTTTATGGGTCCCTTTCCCTGTTAAATTAATCTTCTTTTGATTGCGTTACTCTAACTATGGTACTCCATCCGGGGAAGTCTCAAAATAGATGTCGTTTTGGAGTGTTTCACACATACTAAGAAAAACCATTAATACATATGAAGAAGTCTCAAATACCTCTAACGTAATTCAACTACCTAGATAATTAGATAGTTAGGTAAGAAAAGATAGTTCACTATCATTATTAAATGTATAATTGGTATAGAGCAATAAAAAAACTTTGAAAATAGTAAAACGATAAGTATTTTGAGACAAAATTTAACTCCCAAAACGACATCTATTTTGAAACGGATGGAGTAATGTTTTGGGCACAAAAAAACACAAAATCTTACTCATAAAATTTTAAATGTAATGATTTTATTGGTATTTTTAATTATAGTGTAGCAGGTCCATTATCGATGTAATCAATGAAATATCGCCAACACATATTGTGAGCAAGATTTTGTGCCCCTAGCATTGCTTTTCTTGTTATTTTGGTTGATTCTCTGTTAATGCAACTACTTTATTGATTTTTTGTTTAGATTAAGGTAATTACTTATTGACCCCTCTACTTTTCTCATAAAATCTTGGAAAAAATAAAAAACACTTCATCGAAGAGTAAGAGTCTTGCGTTCATTTTACACGATTAGTAAAAAAAAGTGAATATTTTAAATGTATTGAGGACATAATTATTCGAAACAATGTTCACATATTAAATGGGTAAAAGTAGGTTAACAAAGTAGTCTTTTATATATACTATAATTATATGCATGGTAAATGGTAAATGGTAAATGGTAAATGGTAAATGGTAAAGATAAAGTTGTTCAAAATAATATTGACTATTTATCATTTTTGATAATTGAACTCTTCTTTTAAAATGTATCAAAAAGAAAAGTAGACATCTTACTGCTGAGAAAGAGAGAGCATGTTTTCCTCAAACAATATAAAAACATAATCATAACACATACACTTTTAAAATTGACAATATTAATACTAAAATTGTTAATTTAAATTTTATATCAAAAATTTAAAGTTTAGTTAATCCCATATTGAATTGTGCAAATCTCGAGAAAAAAAAGTTTACACTCGCTTTAGTGTAAAACTTGTTTTCATTCCTTAATATAAAACATAATCTTTTAATGTAAAATATGTTTTATACATTTCTTAGTGTAAAATAAATTTTCATAAGACTAATTTTATAAAATTTACTTTAAAAAGTGAAATAAATTTAAAAAGTTGATGACGCTAGAGGCAAGCGGTGAAGGGACAAAAAGTAAAATGTTGTTTAATTTCTTCCTCTGTCTTAAAATGATTTTCTCATTTACCATGTTTCATTTTGTCTTAAAAAGTTATTGTCAATTCTACAATCTAGGCTTTAAAAGTACACAATCAAAACATAACTAGTGAAGTAAGTGTTCATATTTTTAAAAAGTTTGCATAGTTCAACAGGAACAGGAGTAAGATCGTTTTGAGACGGATGGAGTATTTATTTAATTGAGAAACAAATAAATAGAGTAACATGTGAGTTGCCGCAATGGATAACTAGGGTGGGCGTGGTCAACTCTAGTCCACGTGATTTTACTGCTCTACCTACATGTAATTTTAATCACCTTTTCTTTATACTCCCTCTGGGCAGTGGCCCGGAATGATTTTTTTTACTATGAATATAAATATTAAACAATAATTTTAATTTAATTAAACTATTTTTTAAAACATATGAAGTATTACTTCTACCGTCTTAAAAAAAGGCACTACCTTTTCTTTCTTTTTATTTTTTTTTCACGTTCTTGATTTAATATCTCATTATTAAATGACAAAAAATGGATACTGATTTGAATAATTTTATAATTTTAATAAATTTGTAATAAATTTGCCCTATTTTTAATTGAGTTGAGGGGCAAATGTGCCAATAAACGACGTTAGGGGCATTACCTACATCTAATCGCTAAGTTCAGGGGCATATTTCTGTATTTTCCCATATTTGAAAAAAACACAAACAAGTACAAATAAGTCTCCAAAGGAGTGACTCAGAGATAAAGTCAAGCCTCACCCTCAATAAGCGCTAGAGTTTGACCCCTCTCCCTGCCTCATTATTTCGTCTAACATCGTAAAAAATATATATATATTCGTATGGTTTAATGACTTTAATCCAGCATGATGGACTGACCATGAGTACAAACTTAAAATATGTATCAGGTGCCATGAGAAAAGATCATGTGAGTTTATAAGATTAATTATAACTACAATTAATTGAACGGTCATGATTCGGTCTTAGCTCGATACTTTTATTCCCGACCCGACATCATCAAATCAGAAAACGGTCCAAGTATAATGGTCACTTTATTATGCTTGAACTTTTTTTCACCAAATAATATGAATGGGTTTAATTGGCGGGAAGGACGGAAGTTCGTTACTAATGGGAATGGAGAAAACCCCGGCAAAAGCATTGGGCTTCAGGGCCCACTTTTTCCCTTAGCTGTCCCACTTCCTGACCGTTAATTCTCCCACTATGTCGCGTTAATCTCGGTACTTTTCCGATCCTCTCTATCCATTTTTGTCCTTTTTTTTTTTTTTTTTTTTTATTTTTTGAAATGAAAGCTTTTGTCAAATTGAAGGGTTATTTTTTATTTATTTTTTTATATGAATGTTTTTTTAAAAAAAAAAAAAAAATGTCCACGTCTTAAGGAGACGAGGAGAGAGATCAAACCCTAGCACTCACCGAGGGCGAGGTTTGGCTTTACCACTGGACCACTCCTTTAGGGACTTACTCACTCCGTCCCAGTACAAGTAGGACTAGAAGAGTGAGCACAATAATTAAGAAAAAGTATTGAATGTGTGGTGGAAAATGAAGAGATAGAATGAGTGGGGTAAATAGTAGTGTTGGTTGAATAAAATGAGTGGTGAAAAATGAAGAGAGAGAATTAGTGGGGTTAAATGGTAGAGTTGGTTGAATATAAATATGAGTAAAACATTTTCATTTTGGGCAGTCTCAATTGTTCTTGAACGGTCTAAAAGGTAAAATAAGTCATACTTGTGCTGGGACGGAGAGAGTATATAATAGCTTTTTTTTTTATATGAAAGCTTTTGTCAAATTGAAGTTTGTTTTCAATTTTTTTTTTTTCGACAACATTGGGAAATCTATATATATATTAAAGTTGGCCAAAAGAGCTATGGTATTGACATTTGGACAAACAATGGAGAAAGCTTGCATTTGGAAAAGCCACATCAACAACATACTAATAAATAAGTGACTTTTCATTAGCTAAGACTATTAGCTAATAATAATAGTTACTAAAAAGGGTAACTATAATAGTTAACTATTATAGTAACTATTACTATTATTAGTAATAGTTAACTATAGTAGTTAACCATTATAGTTAACTATTACTCTTATTAGTAATAGTTACTATTATAGTTAACTATATTAGTTAACTATTACTATTAATAGTATTAGTTAACAATATTAGTTACAATACAAGTTAGATATTACTATTAATAGTATTAGTTAACTATAATAGTTACTATTATAGTTAACTATATTAGTTAACTATTACTATTAATAGTATTAGTTAACAATATTAGCTACAATACAAGTTAAATATTACTATTAATAGTATTAGTTAACTATAATAATTACTATATTAGTTAACTATTACTATTAATAGTATTAGTTAACTATAATAGTTACTATATAGTTAATTATTAATATTAATAGTATTAGTTAACCATAATAGTTACTTTATAAGTTATTTTTTACTATTAATAGTATTGGTTAACTATAATAGGCTACATACATTAACTATTACTATTATTAGTGTTAGTTAATTATAATAGTTATTATATAAGTTAGATTATTAATTTTTAATATTAATTAATCATAATAGTTACTATATCATTAACTATTACTATTAATAATATTATTTTATTATAATAATTATATTAATAATTAATATTATATAGACTAATCATTGCTATTAATATATATATTAACTATTACTATCAATGGTATTAATTAATTATAATAGTTATTATAATAATAGTAATCATATAGATTATTTTTTATTATTAATAGTATTAGTTAAAATGATGATTACTATATTAGTTAACTATAGTTAAAATATTTTTTAAGACATAGTATTGATTTCCCGTGCAGAGCACGGGTTACCCGCTAGTTGGTAGAAAGGCAAGGGTACGTGTCGTATTAAATGTATTAACTAAAGTTAATTGGCTATTGCTTTGCTTTACTCTTACTTCCGTTCCACTATAAACTAGTACTTAAATTTGGACGAAGGTAGTACATAAATATAAACCCATTTATTTACAAATTATTTTTTCTAGATTTTTTTAGTGCAAATCAAGCACACTCTCCATTTTAACTAATCACTTCACATATAAAATAAAGTAATGTGCCTGAGTTATTAAACATCGTTTATTTCAAATTCCCACATTAATCAGATAGAGACATAAGGGGAAGATGATACATTTATACTTAGTGTATATACACCACCAATATATGTGTGACATATACACTATCTGGTTATAGATTTATCATCATTCCTTGAAATAATTACAGAAAATACCATTAATACACACATTTGGCATTATTTTATTTGTGGTGTATAGATACACTTGGTGTAAGTGTCAACATAAGGAGGACGAGGCTCAGGCAAGAATGAAATAAATGTGGTTAGGATTATTATTGAGAGATGTACGTACTATAGTGCCCATCCTTGTTAATTATGGCGTCTCTTTCTATATTGTCTCCATCATTTTGTCCTTTTTACTAACATGATAACAACCGAGTACTTGGGATGGAGTGTATAACTGACTACATGCCCTTCTCAACCTTTCACTCATGCTTTCCCATAATCCCATACCTATTTTGTTACTACCTGTCTTTAAACGAGTGTTCAAATTTTATTTTAAGGTACATCTGAAAATCACAATTTTTTGTACAATTTGGTGGCAAAGATTCATATATAATCTTGTAATCTCTTTTCCAAACATTTAGTTTTGCACATATAAAGAGACGGTGAAAAAAATTGAAAAAAAAGAATTAGGGACAAAGTTATATTAAAAAAAAAGACTCATTTTGAGACAAGAATTTTTTAAAAATAGACACTCATTTAGGGACAGATGGAGTATTAAATATGATTGTATGGAAATTAAAAAAATATGTTAGAAAAGTAAATATTGTGAGTGAGTAGGAGAGTGAAAATAAGTTAGTAGATAGTTGTTGTGAGTGGATGTGAGAGAGAAAAGTGAATATTTTGGGTAAGTATGAATAAGTATCAGACGCCCAAAATGAAAATAAGTATGAGACGAAAGGAGTACTCACTATGTCTCATATCTCAAAGTGATCTTTCTATTTTTTTTGTTGTTATATGAATTTTTAATAATAATCTTGGATTGATTTAGTTGTTTTAATGAAAATCTAAAACTTGTTATTGATAGTATTGCTGATGATTTAAATTTTTTCAGTACAATGAAATTAACCTAAAATTATTGCTCAAAAATCTTTCACATTAACAACGAAAAAAGTATAACCATCATTTAGAATCAGAGTTAGTAGTATACTTATGTCACACTGTGAAGTAAATATGTAAAATAAACATGAATAGGTACATTCACTCGGTCTCATAACAAAATACATTAACAACGGCGAAATCACATTAATATTAATACTGTATTGATCAATTGACCCTTCAATTTGTATTTATTTATTTATTTATTTATTTATTTATTTATTGTCATTTTTATAACCTTCAATCATTTTATCATAAAGTTGACTCTTATGATAAAATCCTCACTCACTGGACTACGTCTTCCCCAAATTCATACTCCCTCGGTTCTTTTTTAACTTTAAAAATTTGAGTTAGGCACATTAATTAAAGAAAAAGTAAAAAAAAATGTGATGTATGGTGCGTGTAGATAGTTGAGTGGGAGAGAAAAAGTGGAGTAGAAAATAGTAAATGAAGTAGATAGTTATTGTGAGTATGACTAGTGAGTCCTACTATTAAAAAGTATTAAAACATTTCTATTTTAAATTTTGTAAATTAAAGTGAGACAATAAAAATAATAATCTTTTGATATTAAAAAGGGACTGAGGGAGTAAATTCATGGTAATGCCCCAATTTCATGGTAATGGTTGGTGGTGTGGGGTTGTAATAATGAAAAGCCGTTGCATAATTGCCGTCAACAAAACAATAGGAAAAGACCGTAGACCGTTAAATTTGTACGAACACATACTCCATCCGTCCCATCACAAGTGATGCTAATTTTCTTTTCAGTCCGTCCCACCACAAGTGAGACTACTTAAAATGGAAATATGTTATTATATTTATAATCAACCAACCCCACCATTTAACCCCACTTATTCTCTATCTTCATTTTCCACCAATCATTTTATTCAACCAACGCTACTATATACCCCACTCATTCTCTCTCTTCAATTTCTATCACACATACACTGTTTTTTTCTTAATTATTGTGCTTCACAAGTTGGTCTCACTTGTTGTGGGACGGAGGGATTATAAAGTAGCCGTTTGAACGGCTTTGTTTGGCTTGATTCATATCTCCGTTATCCTAGTTTTGATTCCGTTAGCGTCGGTGCAAGCAAGACATTCGTCTAGAATTAGCTCAACTCTCAATTTTAACGTGCAAATATTCCCGTCCATGTGTGTTTCACTTGCGCACCCCACTTCAAACAAGTGTTAGATTAGTGGCTTTGATATTTTTTATTTATTTTAGGGGTGGCAAAATGGGTGTTTTGGGTGTACCCATTAAAGTTAAAATATCCGGATATCCAATGGATTTTTAACTTTAATGGGTAAACCCAAAACACCCAATTTGCCACCCCTAATTTATTTATTTATTTTTATTTTATTTTTATATGAGCTAAAATTGTTTAGGAAATAGAAATATAGTCTTCATTCTTAAAATGCTAGTTTTCTTTTTAATGTGTTTCACAAAATTAGTCTCATTTTTATAATTAATCGTCAAAAATCACTTAATTTCATAGTTTCTCAATGAAAATTACACTCCCCACTTTTCTGACGTCGTTCTTGTTTTTAAGCAACTCTGGTGCTGATGCGGTCCTTGAACGCCAATAAAAATAATTATGAAAAGAATAATAAATTACTACAATAATAATGGTTAAATAGTTAAATGAGATTACTTTCTTCGATTCAAAATAAATGTCATTTTAAAATTTTTCACATGTTTTAAGAAATGTAAACGCTATAATAACTTAATATAATAATTGAAGTGATAAGGAACTTTTGTGCTGTGCAAGAGCAGGGGATGTCATGATATGGTGCAAAGGCACGTGGTTAGGTTAGATGTGTCTTGTTTTGACTTGTGTCTCAAACTCATTTTTCACTTTAACAAAGTCACACTCTCTTACCTACAACAATTCAACGATATATGTACCAAAAAAAAAAAAAAAAAACAATTCAACGATAGTCTCTTTTTTTTTTTTTTTTTTTTTATTTATTAAATTTTCTCAGTACTAGAAATATACTCCTCGTCCCACCTCACTTGAGACCTTAGAGGTGGGCACAATAACTGAGCAAAATGAATAAAATAAAAAAAAATGTGTGGTATGAAAAATGAAGAGAGAAAATGAGTGAGGTTAATAGTAGGTTGATTGAATGAATTGTGTGGTGGAAATTAAGAGAGAGAATGAGTGGGTGGGGTAGATTGAATATAAAATAATAAAATTATGGCCATTTTGGGAGGTCTCAAGTGAAGTAGGACGGCCCAAAATGGAATAAAGTCTCAAGTGAGGTGGGACGGAGGGAGTAAATATTTTCCGTTATATGGAGTAGGGCAACGCTAGTGACACAAAAAAAATCACAAAATAATGGATACAAAATGAGGTGACAATTTATTATTGAGCGCATCGATTGTGGACCCGCCATACTTTGATTAAAAATACCACAAAAATTATGAAATCATTCTGTAAACCAAATTTTGTAGCACTTTTTTATAACTTTATATTTACCCTAATAGAGTAGTATTAAGTAGGGATGGCCAAACAAAACCGGAACCGGAGCCGAAAAGCTTGGAACCGCCTTGAACCTTGACGAAAACCGGAACCGTTTGTAACATGGTCCGGTTGCGGTTCATCCCCTCTGAAAACTGTGAACCGGCGGTTCCGAACCGCCATGAACCGCCTAAACCGAACCGGAACCATTAGCAAAACCGTTAACCGTCAAAAAACCGTTAAAATCATTAGATTTCTAACGGTTTCATCAGAATTAACCGTTACTAACGGAAAGTTGACAAAAAAAGTTGAGTTTTGACTCAATTTTTAGCCAAATTCAGTGAATAAAAATAATAAAAAATTATTGAGTATATAAAAGAAAAGTGGGACGAACCTCTTTAATTTTTTTAACATTTTTTCTATACTTTTTTGTAAAAAAAAAATCGGTAATAAAATATTATTCTAATTGTTTTTCTGTTATTTTATTTTTTAAAAAGGAAACTGTGGACCGGCGGTTCCGAACCGTGAACCAGCGATTCCGAACCATAACCATAAGAGAAACGGTTCGGTTACGGTTCAAGCTTTTTTAGAACCGGAACCGTGTTTGGTCATCCCTTGTTATTAAGGAGGAGAAGGAGGTACGATCAAGTGGTTTCTTGACATCATCTTACCCAACCCAGCTTTAGTCAAAATCCTAAAAGTTTTTTTTTTTTTTTTTTTTTTTTTTTTTTTTCCCATAGTCCCCCAAATTAGGGGAAATATTCAGCTAGGGTTGTGCAGTGCAGATCTCTTTTATTGTTGGTGATATTTCTTTCTTCTGCAAGTTCCATAGTTTGTGATCCATCATACATTGTGTCTATCTTTTGCAATTTTTCTTTAGATGTTTAATTTTTCAAAACTCGAAAATTAGAGTTAAAAGTTGATAAATGCTAGCAGATAAGATTTTTTGGAGAGAAATGTCAAAATTTTCAATTAAATCAGCACGATTTGAATTTAACACTACTCTTAAAGGGGTCAATTTTTTTAAATTCAAAGTGCTAAAATTGATTACCCCCCTCCCACAACCGTTCTCCCCCTCCGCACCCAACATCTCCACAACTGATCCCAACATCCCGAACCTCGATTCCTTTAGATTGATGGTGATAGTGAAGAGGGTGTTGACGTTCACCACGTCCATCGCAGCCCCGCCTACATTCCCTAGACTATTTTCAACTAGCCTGTTTGGTGGCAACAGTGACTACTCTTCAATTTGAATATTTATTTTTACCAAAAATATTTTTACAAATTAAAGACATTGAAAATGTCCCATTTATCAGTCAATCAAAATAGAAAATAAAAAGAGAGGTAGAGTAGAAGTGTATGTCCCTTTTATTTAATATACTCACATTCAAATCTTGCCTCTTTCTTTATTTATCTGGTATTTCGTTGGGCTAAAACACCAACCACCTCACTCATTATTAAACCATTGACCCACTCCACCACCATTATTAAACCAATTTGGCCCACTCCACCCCAAGTCCCAATTTTCTTTCTTTCACCTTTTCTCATGTAATATACCAAAATGCATTATGTAATGAACAAAAAGAAAATTTTTAGTACCTCCGTCCCTAAATGAATGTTTGAAGAGCAGAGCAATTTCGTGCTCTTGATCAAGAGAGCAGAGCAATTTCGTTCATTCATTTTGTCATTTTGAGACGGAGGGAGCAACACTTAATAACTAATAGCCAGAAGCAAGAAGCATACTAATTAATTTTGTTTGGCTCTAATCATATCGCTAATTCCTTGTCTTCATATTTTTGGTACCATCATAGTGTCAGAAATTATCAGTGTAACCCCCCGCCGACATCTTCTCTTCAATATAAAATTTGTGGTTTGGCGTGCGGTGTACCTAAGTTTGTTACATAATAATTTCTGGTCCCACAAAAACTCCATGGGACCATCAAGTTCAATCAAACTAAGCCTCAACTATTGTCCACACCTGTATCATTACTAATGGAATTCCATCTCTTGCCTACAATGCTCCCCTCTCCCAAGATAAATCTCGAGCTTTTATTTATGATCTGACCCAAAATAAGTCACGTTTCTAAATAAGAAAATAGTCTTTCTACAATTTTCCATGGTATAAGCCCTAAAAGTTTGACAAGTCAACTGCGACACTAGATATGGGGCGGAGGGAGTAATCATTTACACCAAAGTATAAAGTTCCCAAGGTAGTCACAGAGATAGACAATACAGTCTCCAATCAACAAAAACAGACCATTATGTATAAGGAGAAATGAGATGATTTTCAGGTGGAAAGATTAAAAGGAAAAGGAGGAGAATTACCTCGATTGTGTAGTTCATTATCATTTCTTATTAAAAGAAACACGAATTTGAGATATCGTCACTTGAATTTGAAAATGGTAGAAAATGTAAAAAGATGTAAGAACTAGTCAAAAGTACCAAACTTCTACATCTGTAAGATGTCAGTCATGAAAGTGAACAAAGATAAAGACCTGGATTCATCAAAGATCAGGCATGCCCTTCCCAGTTTTAGCATCATACGTCTTCTCAAGAACAAGATCCATTGCAGTATCCTTGGGACCAGCTACAAAACAAAAACAACAAAATCAGGGACATGTCCTCACCACATAATTCATTCATGACCTATGATACAGATTTTTTACAGGATCTAACACGACCCATAATACAGATTTTGTATGGGATGTGACATAGCAACAAAGGAACTCCAGTCTCTTTGGGAATCATTTTTTTGAACATTTTTGAATGGCTGGTTTGAAGGCTTATTTCAATAATTAAAGAATAAAATTCCCATCATATTACTTCCTCCGTCTCAAATTTCATGTCGTTTTACTATTTTCAAGGCTTTTTTGTTGTTACATACCAATTTCACCCTTATTAATGATAGTGAGCTATCTCTTGCACAAGTATTTAATTGCCTAGGTAATTGGATTACTTTAGGGGTATATGAGACTTTTTCATATGCATTAATTGCATTTCTTTATGTGTGAAATAGTCTACACCGACATCTATTTTGAGACGGAGGGAGTACTATTTTAATGTTTAATCCTTACTTACCAGAAGCACTAGGGACCTCCATGCTAATAAGAGCTTATGTTACAATGATAATTCTTATGGCTTATGATGTAGTCAAGATGTGATTTTGATAAGGGTTCTCTTTCAAGAAAAAAAAAAAAGAGAGGAAGGAGTAGATAGTTATAGAAGCTGGGTGGTTAACAATGCTATTTATCAACTACAGTAATATGCAATGAAGTTTAAGGAACAAACTCCACAAGAGAACTATTTTCGGTTCATAACACAGTTGCAAAGTAAAGCAATGAGCTTGTTACATATACAGGCTTTGCTTGAGTGAATAGAGCAAGTTGATCCTAGCACCATTTTCGCAGACCTTTCCTTTTCTTTTTTCCTCATTTATTTAGTGCTAAAATCGTGTCAGATTATGGCTAACATGGAGAGCTTAAAGTCTGTAATCTCTGATTCTCCATTAAGATAGGACTACGTTACATACTATGTCTAACATTGCAGAAAGTGTGCATTGAAAACTCAAAGCATGCACATGTCTACATATAAGAGAGAGAGAGAGATGATGGAGGTAGAAAAATACCAATTGTAGGTCGAGGTGTGGTCCTTATCTTCAAGATCTCGGGGCGGGGAATAATAGACCCTGATGCTCCTATACCCCTTGAAACTCTCACTTTGGAGCCATCTTCTAGATATCGTATTCCAATCTTACATGGCTTCCTGCATTTTGGGAAGAAAAAAAAAAAAAAAGAGTAGGCCATAGCATTTTATCAAAACCAGAGACCAACATTGTTAAAAGAAAACAACCACGTTCATGAGCTTTTTAACAGATACTTGGCAGATTCATACCCTGTGACTGGATCTACAACTTGAACATTTGAAACATGAAGTGGGGCTTCAACTGTAAAAATCCCACCTTCATGTCCTTGCCCCTGCTTGATATGTTTCTTCACCTGCAGGAGGTTATAACTAAACATGAGAACCACCAATGATAGCTAAACTCAAATACACCCTCTGTCCCAAAATGATAGTCCCATTTTCCCATTTTGTCTGTCCCAGAAAGTTAGTCCCATTTTCAATATTAAGGTTTTAAAATCACTGAATTTTCAAGAGGTGCATTATTTGTTCAATGCTGCTGCTGCTGCAGCATGCACACTCAAGACCCTTCTACATTACTGTAAAATGACAGATATTCCAGATGATGATGAAAACCAAATGGAGTACAAATGTTGGGGAAAAAGTGTACTGGGATAAGGCCATCACTTACCAAATTTTTACCCTCAACAATAACACGATTTTGAGTTCGAATGACACGCTTAATAATTCCAGTCTCCCCTCTATCTTTTCCCCTGGTTATCACCACCTGCCAGTAAAACGGAAAAATATGAAGCTTAAATATTAAAATGCAAATGAAGGAAAAAAAAAGTAAAAAGATTCACGTTTTGAGAAACAATTTCTTATTCCTACATTATCTCCTCGTAGAATCTTCCAGTGATGGATGAGTTTCTGAGCTGCTTTCCAACCCATTTTGACCACAAGAAACCTGAAATGACGCTTTAGTGAGGCCATGATTCAATTATTAAAGCAAATTATTTTCATTACACATTCAGAATGAGAGTGAACAAAGGGCATCCAAGACCTTACAGCACATAGACATTTAAAACTAAGCTTATTGTTAAATAGTGAGAAAGGTCTAACTGAGTAAGTTCGTGAAATAGGATAAACCATCATCAGATCATCAGATTCTCAAACAAGTCAATTACAGTTGAGTAAGAATCTAGGTGCAGAAGCTGAATTCTGGAGCTCAAACAACCCATAGATATGGATGATTCCAGCTCATGTACTAATCTAACTCTTGTATAGTTATATAGAAGCAACATAAATTATCTTAATCCCCTAAAATCCCGTTCCTACAAGCTTTAATTTTTTATAGCAGGTTATGTTATTTATACTCCCTCCGTCCCGAAATAATCTTCTTATTTGTCCTTCTTCATTGTCCCAAAAAGTTCTTCTCACTTCTACAATTTAGGCTTTAATGTGCATAAACACAACATGATTAGTGAATCAAGTGTTCATATCGTTAAACGTTTGAATAGTTAAATGTGAAGATCATTTTGGGATGGAGGGAGTATCATGAATATCATCTAATGATTGAAGCAACATAAATTATTTTACTAATTATCTAAAATCCTTCCTACAAGTTTAAATTTCTTACAACAGCTTATGTTATATCATGAATATCATCTAATGATTCTACAGTACCGGCAATCACTTTAAGAAGACTTTCTTTAAAAAAAAAATACTCAGCGGAAATGAAGTTACACTACCAAGGCAAGGCATATAATTTCAAGAAATTAAGGAATTAGGGTTCCGTTTCTACTACATTATCGGAAAAGCAATTAAATTTGATACACAAGAACATTCCCCTCACGATTCTACAGTTCAGATGTAGGGTTTTGATTTCTACGAATTCGAATCATGAGAAAATTTAACGGAATTAATATTCTACAATTTGAATAACGATTCGCATAGAAGAATAGAGGGAGAAAATGTACTAGGCCCAGAAGATCGCGAATCACTTGGTTGATACTGAATGAACAATTGGAAGTTTTAGGGTTTATTGGGGTGGGGTTTTTAATTTCCACTTACGGGACGGGAACCTAATTCCCTTTGCTTTTATGTTTGATTTTTTATTAAAAATTCAAATAACCTTTTTTATGAAAAAGTCTTGTGTGTGAGGCGATATTACATTTGAGACGAGTTTTGTTGAGAAAAAAAAAATGGCTTTGCCCCGTCCCGTTCATATGAGCAAACCATTTCTTCTCTCAATCAGTGGGAACCGTCTCATATGAGACCGTCTCATACAAGTTTTTGTCTAATCTTTTTACTAGTGTTATTTCTAATGGTACTAATAATAACAGTGGAAATCTCGTGAAAAACTTGCTTTACTCTCGCTTTAGTGTAAAACGTGTTTTTAAGAAAAGTTTTTCACAAGACTTTACACTTATGAAAAACTTGTTTTTCATTTCTTAGTATAAAACAGGTTTTTCATAAAACTGACTCATAATAACATTAGTATATGTAAATTGTCATGTATTACTAGCCTAAAATCCATTCAAACGAATAAAAACAAATAAAAAAGTAAAATTTGAAAATTATTATAGTAATATTTATAATAGTGTAAAAAAGTAATAATGAATCAAAAACTTTATTAGTATAACTATGTCATCATGTACTTCTTACTTTATCTTTAAAAAATAAAATAAAAAATCATGTACTTCTTACTCAATATTTATTCAAATACAAATAAAAAGAGAACATTATTTCGAGAAAAGAAAGAGTATATGCCTGTTTAAATTTTGAAAAACATTCGAGAAAGTGTTTTAATCAATTGGTTGTAACATCCTTACATACTTCATTCGTCGTATAATAAGAGGCACAAAAAAATGAGTGTAAGAAAATTTCCGAGTTAATATACATATTCAAAAATATTGTATTGATTGGTCGTGAGTATGATAACCGAGTGAAATTTAATGAAGAGAATTAGTATAGGGGAATAATTCAATGAGTTTCTTATCGTCTTTCTTCCAGAGAAAAAGAAAACTTAAAATGCTGACTCTCTTCCATTTGAAAATGTGACTTTTTTTCCCAAAAGGGTTTTAGGATTATCAATTGTGACATCTATAATACAATACAGGAATGTTTTAACTGCCTCTTATCTTGGGATAAAGAGAGGTTAGGATTGATTGGTAACCCTTTTGATCCTACGGTCTCTGCTCTCCCTCCCTCACACGAACTCTCTCAACTCCCACGAACTCTCTCAACTCCCACGATTTCTTAGCTCCTTCTACATAAATCTCAAAGTCTCTCAATTGCAGACATCTCAAAGTCTCTCAATCCTCTCTCCACCCAAAATCTGCATCTCAAAGTCTCAAACCTTCCGCAGTTTGTGTAATTGAGGTACATTTGCGCCATCTTCCTCAATCCCTTCTTCGTCTATTACATTTTTAATGTCTTTTTCTACAATTGTTCTTTTCGCGTTTTTGATGTTCAGTTAGTCTGATTGAATGGTTCTCATCTTTGTCTCACTGCACTCTAAGTGTTTGATTTTATTCCCCACCCAAACAGAGGTTTTTCAATTTGAACTTTCCCTCATCCACATCTCATTCATAGTACTGTTTGTTTTCAGTTAGATACCATTGTTTAGCAAGTTTTTACTCCCTCCGTCCCATCAAAATAGTCTTCTTAGGCGTAGTCTGTCTCACTGCACTCTAAGTGTTTGATTTTATTCCCCACCCAAACAGAGGAACCCAATTTGAACTTTCCCTCATCCACATCTCATTCATAGTCCTTACTGTTTGTTTTCAGTTAGATACCATTGTTTAGCAAGTTTTTACTCCCTCCGTCCCATCAAAATAGTCTTCTTAGGCGTAGTCTTCTTAGGCGTACACAGGAGTATTTCGAGATGGATTTGTGTGTCCTTTAACTTTGGTTTGCTGCATATTTGTAACCATCCTTTACACTTTCCTCCTTGCTGATGTCTATTGTTTGGTCAAGCAATAAGAAAGGTTTGGTCTTTTCCAACTTGGCTTTCTAGGTGCAGCTGTTCTTTAATACTTTTTGTACGTTAATGCTTCACTTTCAGAAATTGTTAACCACTAAGTTTCTACTTATACTTTTTACTCCCTCCATCCCATCAAAATAGTCTATTTTGTAGAATACTCCCTCCGTCCTCCGTCCCATCAAAATAGTCTTCTTAGGCGTACACAGGAGTATTTCTTGGATTTGTGTGTCCTTTAACTTTGGTTTGCTGCATATTTGTAACCATCCTTTTTGTACGTTAATGCTTCACTTTCAGAAATTGTTAACTACTAAGTTTCTACTTATACTTTTTACTCCCTCCATCCCATCAAAATAGTCTATTTTGTAGAATACTCCCTCCGTCCCATAAACGTACAGGAGTATTTCGAGCTGGCTTTGTGTGTCCTTTATTCTCTTAGATACTTTGCTGCATATTTGTAACCATCCTTTACACTTTCCTCCTTGCTGATGTCTATTGTTTGGTCAAGCAATAAGAAAGGTTTGGTCTTTTCCAACTTGGCTTTCTAGGTGCAGCTGTTCTTTCTACTTATACTTTTTAATCATGTTTTAACTTTAGGTGGCATGGCGAGGTTAAGGCAAACAGCAAGGAAAAAAGTACCTCCCAACGAGCTGAACTACCTACGGTGATCCCACGTGATGAGTTCATAAGGAAATCTAAAGAAGCAAAGGATTGTGAGTATGCTTACTTAAAGGAACAACACAACAGCACCCTTCTCCAGAAAAGAGTTACGGAATTACGGAGTGGAATGGAGGAATTACGGACTCGATTGCAAGAAGCGATAGCGAGATATAATGAGTCACAAACCGCATTAGGCGTGTCTTTGAGCCGAATCCATGAGCTAGAGTTCCCTGCGGAAGCCCATGCTAATGACCTAGGAGGGGTCGACCCTATGGAGGCAGTTGGGAGTGAGGATCCAGATGAGGATCCCGAGGAGGACCCACAAGAAGAACCCGAAGAGGACCAAAATGAAGGATCCGAATAGGATCTTGATGCATGAGAATCAGGAGTGGTGAAGTTGTAGGGAGAAAACTTTAGTTTAGTTTAGTTTAGTTTAGTTCAGTTTTGGTCTTCTCATGCTGAAAGTCACTTCAGCTGATGCAAGCAGTTTCAATGTATGGGAAGATCTTAAGTATGAAATTAAGCTTTTGAGTCAACTACTTTATTCTGGAAGACTATATGTCTCTGTAGTGTTGGTTGGGGGCAGAACAACACATTCTACCTTTTGTCTACCGTTGAATGTGTTAGAAGATACATTGTGTTCATTTGCGAAACAGTCAATTCATACGCAACTCTTTAGAGAGACAAAATTAATAATATGGGATGAGGTTCCTATGCAGCATCGCCATTGCGTTGAGACCGTCGATCGCAGCCTTCGAGATATATGTGATAATGATAGTCCTTTTGGTGGAATTACTGTTGTTTTTTGTGGTGATTTCCGTCAAACTTTGCCAGTTATACCTAAAGGATTTCGTGAGCAAATTGTGGGGTCAACTCTTCAAATATCATCACTTTGGGGAAAGATGAACGTCTTGACTTTATCGGAGAACATGCGGCTAGATCGAAATGATTTCGCTAATGTTGAGTTTGCGACATATTTGAATGAGGTAATACTTATGCATTTAAAATAAATATAAAATAAATATTTCTTTAATAAGCATTCGCAATTAAGGTTAAGTAAATTTCAATGACAAGTGGGAAGCAATCCAGATGAGACAATTGAACTACCTTCTACTATTCGAAAGTGTAAAGACGTGAAGGAGCTAATAAGAGAAGTTTATCCATCATTGCATATACCGGGGACTTCTACTGCTCAGTTCTTAACTGATCGAACAATTCTATCCCCGCGTAATGATGATGTCAATTATATAAACCTTAAAGCATTAGAGATATTTCCTGGCGCTATCATTAGTTATCTATCGGCAGACAAATATTCAGGTGATGATACGAGTGATCCAATTATGGCAAATCGATACCCAATAGAATTTTTGAACTCATTGAATCCTTCCGGTCTTCCCCCTTCAGACTTGCAATTGAAGGTTGGTTGCCCTGTTATTTTGATGAGGAATCTTGCACCGAGGGATGGTCCTTGCAATGGAACAAGATTAAGGGTAGTTCGATGTGGGCAACATATTATTGAGGCTGAAATCTTGACAGGAGATAAAGCAGGCAATTTGGTATTTATACCAAGAATTTCTCTTACCCATTCTTCGACCGAACTTATTATTCCAATTACAAGACGGCAATTTCCAGTTAGGTTATGCTTTGCGGTGACTATAAATAAATCACAAGGTCAATCAGTTAAATTTGTAGGAATCAATCTTCGGATTCCGGTGTTTACTCATGGCAAACTATATGTCGCGTTATCTAGATGTACTACATTCAACATGATAATAGTTCTCTTGCCATCTAAAGATGACACATCAACGACAAATATTGTTTATCATGAAGTTCTTTTATAAGACTTATTGTAGAACATGTATGATTCCTATAACCTTATTTCTAAATGTAACATATTTCATATTATTATCCTTTTATACTAACAAGTCTAAATTAACATTTATTTTTTATTTATATTACATAAAAGTTAATGATCATCTTTCTTATATATTAGTTTGAATTAATATATTTTCTAATACGTTTTTCCAATAGGTGCCTACAGGTTTACAAGTGATTCCACCTCCTGATGCAAATGATGATATTTGGCATGATTAGAGTTTTCTTAATGAAGTGGTATGTTTTTTATATAGTTGAATCAAATGCATCAATTATACTTAAGTAAACGCGGTTGATTTATTTTGGGTTTACATGTGCAGGAGGAGTTGTGCCAAAGGGCTGAACGTGATTATGCACAGAGTGTGGAAGATGAAACTTCCACAGCAGTAGTTGTTGTGAAAAGAGAGACAGAAGATTAATTTTTTACTTGATAATTGTTTTTTATTTTCTTCAGAATAATTGAGGTGTGGAAATTTCCCCTCTACTTATGAACACTGACGTTCTTTTTTCATATTTAATTCTCTTAGAATGAATGTAGACATACATTGTTTTTGTTTAGTTGTTTCTTTGCTATGAATAATTGTCGATAGCGGTAGGGCAATGAAATTGAATAGTCTTTTTCCACTGTTGTGTGCCATCCGAACCAGTGAAATATTTTGAGTCTTTTTCATTTTAAGTGATTACAATTGGTACTGCATTGAGGATTGATTCATTTTAAGTGTTTACTTTTCCTCCGTCCCGTTTGGGAAGACTTGATTTTGAAATCCATGCTAAGGCCGAAGGTAATAGACGTTATATTATAATGTTTGTCATTAAGGTGTGGCTACTATTTTGTACTGTCATTGTTTTTATACAGAACCGTGCCAATGGCACGGGTTTTTGGACACTAGTCTTCTAGATACAATGAAGAAATGCAGGGTGCGATTATCGCATCATTTCTAATTAAAAAAAAGGAAAAGATAATTACAAACGTAAAAAATAAGAGGTGAAATTTTGTATACTATTTATGTGTACTTTATTGTTTGTGTAACAGTAGCGATTTAATGATTTTGTATCAATGATAACATCATTGCGATAGTGATGTAAGCCATAATAATTAATAATCGTTGAATCATAAGAAATCCGATTAAACAAATCTCGTAATTATCAAATCTTTACTCAAAATTTCACATATAATGAATAATATTTTATCTTTTTTGAGAAATCAACTTACTCAAAAAAAAAAATTATTGTCTATAGGCTACTTATAATATAGTCTCCCCTCCCAAAATGATATTTTCATTTGCCATTTTTCATTATCCCCAAAAAAATCTGTTCATTCTACAATCTAAGCTTAAATATTCATAAAAACAACATGATTAGTGAAAACAAATCAAAATTGCTATACTTTTATAGGCCGGAAGCAAAAACATATCTGGTGGTAAGTTTAATGATTAATAAGGTCTTTAAATATGACTACTTAAACAAACCAACAAACACAAAAAGAAAGGAAAAAATGTGGACTATTACATTGAGATTCTCAAGTGAGTGTAACATATTATTGAGACTCTCAAGTGAGAAATGTGCTCTTTTATCCACATTAAAGATGTACATTTGTCAATTTGGTAAACTTGATCAATTTTTATGAGTATTTAACATTATCTAATTTTAGTGCTCAAAAACGTAAATAAGGCAATACGCTATAATCGATAATTAGATTCACGTGATGTATAGGAGTATCTCATATATCCTTTTTAATAATTGTCCATATTTTACAAAGTTATTTGAACAGTAAAGTAAATATTAACAGTTTATCGGAAAGCTATATACTCCCTCCGTCCCAAAATGATCTTCATACTTTTTTCAACATTATCACGAAGGAACTTTGAGCAATGATTTTAGGTTGGTTAATTTATCCTAATGAAAATCTAAAACTTGTTATTTATAGTATAGATGATGATGTGTCAATAACAAGTATTAGATTTTCATTAGTAAAATTGAGTCAACCTAAAATTATTACTCAAAAATCCTTCGCAATAACGTTGAAAAAAGTATGAAGATCATTTTGGGGCGGAGGGAGTATATTATATTCAAAATGTATTAATTCCTATGTTAACCTAACGAGGTTGTGTTCTTTCACACACACACACACACACACAAAAAAAAAAAAAAAAAAAAAAAAAAAAACTAATGAGGTTGTGCCAAACCCGAAAATATAAAAATTAGCTTTTGAAAAAGAAAACATATTACAACGGTCAAATCCTTTGAAAAGCTCTGCACAATTCACTCGCCGGAAGAACATCAATCAAATGCTTCAATTTCCCAAACCCCTTTCAACCCTTCTCTCTAAATTCTTCTCCCGCCAATTATCCCTCCAGTTTCTGCAACAACAACAACACCGCGCCAAATCCAGTTATCGATACGATAAAAGATTCAAACACAACGATGATGATGACGATGCCGCCGGAAATGCCTGGAAGAAGAGGAAGGAAAATCAAGAACAACACTTGCAACTATACAAAAGCAGAGGTCAACACCTTCTCACTAACCCACGAATTCTTGACTCGATTGTGCGGATTTCTGATATTAAGTCAACGGACACCGTTCTTGAAATTGGACCCGGCACTGGGAATCTTACCGTGAAGCTTCTTGAAGCTGCGGAAAAGGTTGTTGCTGTGGAGATTGACAAGCGTATGGTGGAGAGTCTCCAAAATCGGGTGACGGAGTGGGGGCTTGCTGACAAGCTAACTGTAAGTTTAACGTGCTCACAAACTGTTCGATGAAATGTCTTAAAGAGGGGTTTGAGCTTCAAAAGCTAACTGTAAGTTTAACTTGCTGAATTCAAGTATACCCACTTTTTTTTCCCCCAATTAATAATCTCTTTTCTCAAAACACAATAGTGTTACGCAAATTCAAGAAGGTACAAGCAACTAAAGGGCCATCCTTAAAAAGTTTGAATCTTTTGGGAAAGGAGGAGTATAAGACACCTTATGCACTGGGTTTTGTATTTGATTAAGGTGAAAATGTAGGTCAGTGTTTGATCGTGATATGAACGTCACAGTTGTATATTTTTTTATTTTTTTTAAATTGGGTTTTTTATTAAATGATTATGCCACAAAGGCTACAATTGGACTTATAACTAGGCTACCATAAATGCCATGAAGGCTACAACTATGCCTATAACTAGGCTACCACAAACGTCACAGTTGTATATGTTTACTGTGCATTGTACAAAGCTAGACATGCAATTTTATGGTATTATGGTTGTCAAATTTCGAGTCAGTCAAAGTACTCACTTTCTTGCTCAAGATCGATTTATGTAAAGGTTTTTATTAGCATGTTAAAAATAAACACCGTCGCTTATATGTGTCATTATTAAACTTTTGGCCTTTATGCTCATCACCATTTTTTGAACATAAAAACCAGCAAACGTTGGAGTGTTGCTGGTTTATATTTTTAATGGGTACAAGCATTTATTGTTAATATTTCAAGTCCTATTTTGAAATCAGCATTTGATAAAGTTAAGCAGGTTCATGATAGTGATCACTTAAATGTAGTTATGTATGTGTAGAATATTTCAGTTTCAGACAGATTTTTTTGGATGGACTGTGCTGAGTATTTATGTGTACTTTATGTGATAAGAGAACATGTTTGCTGCATACATCAACATGTATGATATGTTCGCAAATCTAAATGACTATATTTAAAATAGAGTGAACCTTTTTCAGATAGAAACCACATTTCAGAATTTGCAAATGAGAACTTATTCACAATCACTGCATTCTGTTGTCTGGGTTCTTATATTCGATTGCAGTTTTGATATTGCATGTAAGAAAAACCATGTCTCAACATGGTGCGACCTTTTTATATCTTGCTCTATGAGGAGATTTAGAAAATGATCACAACCAAATAGTCTTTTACACTCCCTCCGTCCCAAAATGATCTTCCCATTTGACTATTCAAACTTTTTAAGAATATGAACACTTGCTTCACTAGCCCCATGTTTTGGTTATGCACTTTTAAGACCAAATTGGAGAAATGGGAAGAACTTATTGGGACAATGAGAAATGGCATATGGGAATTTCATTTTGGGATGGAGGGAGTATCATATTGGATGGAGGATAACATGATTTCAATTTAATTTCACAGGTTATATGCAAGGATGCTCTAAAGACAGAGTTCCCCGATTTTGATCTTATTGTGGCAAACATTCCCTACGGAATATCCTCACCTCTGATAGCAAAACTGGTCTTTGGGGCGAAACCATTTCGTAGTGCCACTCTTCTCCTCCAAAAAGAGTTTGCTAAGCGACTATTGGCTAACCCCGGTGACTCAGAATTCAATAGACTGGCTGTAAACGTGAAGCTAGTTGCTGACGTTGAGTTTATCATGAACGTAAGCAAGAGAGATTTCGTACCAAATCCAAAAGTTGACTCATCCGTAGTCAAAATCTACCCTAAAGTCAACATTCCAGATGTCAATCTTGATGAGTGGTGGGCCTTCACAAGGACGTGTTTTAGCAAGAAGAACAAGACTTTGGGAGCAACGTTTAAGCAGAAGAAAAAGGTGTCAGAGCTACTAAAACTGTCAGAAGGAAAAACTGGGTTTAGTGAAGAAAGTATGAAGGACGAAACCTGTGATTTAAGTGATGATGGAGATGTAGAAGATGAAGAAGAGTGTTTGGAAACAGGGGTGAGTTTGTTCAAAGATAAAGTTGTTGGTGTTCTAAAAAATAGTGGATTTGAGGATAAGAGACCTTTAAAACTGTGTAATGAAGAGTTGATGGAGTTGCTTTCTTTGTTTAACGAGGCTGGTATACGTTTTCATGATCAAGGGAAACCGAGAGACATAAACGCCATTTTTGCTGCTGCTTCTGCTTGAAATTCTTTGGAACCTACTGGTAGAGAACTTATGCGCTGCATTTCTGCAATGTTTTTTAGTTTTCTGGTTTCAGACAAGATCATATTTTTGTGTCAGAACGTGTAGCATGAAATGATATATATTGTCGTGATTTATGTTAAAATTAAAACAACATACGCACCAAAATTTATATTTTGGACTGCTCAAGTTTTTTTTTCCTTATACTTTTGGACAATGATTTTGGGATGGATTGGAGCATTAACCTTTTTTTTTATTATTTTTTTTTAAATGTAATAATTTGATACTCCCTGTGTCTCTCTTTTTTTTTTTTTTTGTTGTTGTTCCAAAAAAATAGTCTCAATTTCAAAATTATAAGCTTTAAAATCACTGAGTTTTTCTTCCGGGAAAAAAAAATCACTGAATTTACGGTGTTAAAATGTTTGAAAAGTTAAACTAGGCCGTCAATAATATAGGTAAAGAGAGTACTTAAAAAAAAATCGACACCAAAACGTCGTCGTTCCTATCAACTCATTTACTGTTCAACACTTTCTTCCATCTACAGTCTCCACTCCAACCAAATCCTTTACCGAGACCTCCAAAACCCCATTTGCGCGCAGGCGACAAAAAACATGGTTTTCGGATCCCTAAGATCCATCATTCGACCCGTTTCTTGGACCCTACTATCATCCCGCACCACCTCCGCTTTCTCTCCGGCGATCCCATCCTTCAACCTATCTCCAACACCGAATCTCGCCGGACTTCACTTCGCCTCTATTCAGCGGAAAACTCCATGGATTCCGGCATCAAGAGCTATCCACAGTCTAACCGACACTCGATTCCCCAAGCGTAGGCCCAGCGATAGGTCCCGTAGAAAGAGAGCCACCTTGAAATCCCCAGGTCTGATCTTGTTTCCCCCAATATTGATCCTTCACATTACTCTAAATATACAGAAATTAGGGTTTTGGGTTCCCATTCATCTGGAAAAATATCACATTTCACTAATTTTCGTATTTATTGTTGATACACATTTATTTAAGTATAAGAGCAGATAATCATTTTAGAGCCAATTTCACCATTTTAGGGACTGATATTTCATGAGAGCAGGCCTCTATGTCTTATTCAAGAATATTTGTGTGGGTAGTTATCGGTTGTTGTGCGCAAATGCAAACTCCTTTTTGATGGTGCCCTTGTGTGAGTTTGATTTATTCTTTACTTCTTTTTATACCGAATCGAAGAGTCCAAACGTTTGAAGAGGTTGATAATTAGTGGATATACTATTATACTTTGAATTGGTTGTAATTATAAAGATGCTTGAGCTTAACTACGATACGTATACCGCATGTTCAAGGCCAAGCTAATAAGAGGTTATGAAGCATCTAGGTTTGGATTTTACGAGTGGACTCCTAAGTGGAATATTGATTTACATGGAATGGAGGGAGTAATAGAGAATAGTTTTACCTCTTAAGAAATTGTAAATTTTACTTTGCAAGGTCAATTTGTATCAGTTTCATTCAGCAGTAATCAAATTGACTTTGAAAGGTCACAATGAGACCTTTGGGAGTTTGGGTCAAGGGGTTACTTGGGATTTTCACTCTTATGTTTTTGATGTATTATTGTCAGATATTAATCTGGTTGACGTTGAACATTCCGTTCCATGTGATGATTTGCTAAACCTTAATAGAATTATATTTCAATGTTATGAGAATGCAGGGCCATATGCTTGGGTTAAATATACCCCAGGTCAACCGATTCTTCCAAACCAACCAAATGAGGGAAGCGTAAAGCAAAGGAATGAGAAGAAACGGATAAGACAACGTCGAGCATTCATATTGGTATGGGTCCTTAAATCTGCTATGCTTTTGTATTAGTACAAATTCTACTTATTATGATATCCCTCTCTTTCATAAGGTCTCTATTTGAAAATGCTACACTTAAAGAGGTAAATAACTGCATTGAGTAAGAATAACGATATGGCGTCTGGAAAGAACTTCCTCATCATGTCCTCTGGTTCAAAGTAGTCTGATGATTGTCTCCTTTTTCGTTTTCTCGGTCAATTTATCTCTCAGCTTCCAGAATCTAAAATTGTCAAGATAATGATTTTATCTTTTTGTCAAAGCTCAATCAAGTTGACTTAGAATATCAAAATGAGACTTTCTTTTTGGGGTGGAGGGATCAACTAAATCTATTATCCAGTGAATAAGCTCTTCTTCCGAATATTTCTAGAACCTATTACCTTTGATGTGTATTAGGTTTATCGCATTCTGAACTTACTAAAGTTGAAAGAATTGGAATTGTCATTGAAATATACGCATTCTCATGATTAATGTCTTATGTGAGACTACTTGAGTGAATGACAGCAATAGTTGAACTCAATCGTGGATAGAAGAACGAGTTCGGTTTGTTACTGGGGAATATATTACTTTGTGTACTGTATGGTAAGAAAGTCTGGAGTCGGGTGGTGTATGCCTGTCAATCGGGTCACACGGGTCGGGTTGGGGCGGGTTATAGCAGGTCGGACCCGTTTAGCCCGTTTGATTTCACGGGTCACACGGGTCGGGTTGGGCGGGTTGGCCCGTGACATTTTGAGTTTTTTTTTTTTTTTTTTTTTTTTTTGGTGATGCTGCTGTATGTTGACAGCAAACATTGGTAACTTCTTGGAAATTTCCTTTCCAAAGTACAACCTTCAAAAAAAAAAAGAAAAGAAGAAGTTGTTAACAGCAAGCGGAGGTAATTTCTTGGAAACTTCCTTTTCTTTTCCTTTCCCGTTTTACCAGTCACTCTCTCTCTCCTCTATTTCTTTCACAGTGAAAACTCAATCCATCTCTCTTCTTTCTCTTTCGAAATTCAATTTAAAGCTAGAAATCTTACCAAATTACTTCTCTAATTGAACAAGGAAAAGCAGATACGTAGATAGAAGCCAAGAATAAGTAAGGTGGGGTTGGAGAAGATGCAGATACTTGTAGAGAGAGAGAACGACAAAATTCCAGACTCGCCGGCACACAATCGTGAGTTTGGCGAGGAGAGAGAGAGAGGCGATCGGAGAGGAGGAAACAATCACACCGGAAAACACCTTGGAAAAACCTCCGGCTGTTGAGAACGAACGCGGAGGCGGAAAAGTTAGGGTTGAATTAGAGTTTCCTGAAGAGCATAGTTTGTGTTTTAAGTTGAAAGGGGTTATAACGGGTAAGACGGGTTGACCCGCTTTAACCCGTTAATTTTCGCGGGTTAAAAAGGTAACCCGTCTCAACCCGAAAATATTAACGGGGTGGATCGGGCGGGTAATTAACTGGTTGGGTCGGACGGGTTAGCGGGTAACGAGCAGGAATTGGCAGGTCTAGGGTGGTGGAATATCTTTGTATTATTTGGGTTATTGCCTCACTAAATGGAAATGTATCAGTTTTCTTGTTTCATAAGCTTCAATGAGGAAAACATACAACCTTGTCTATGGACTCTTTCGATACCAATATTTACTTGAATTGCATTTCCTTTAGTAACACTGTTTTTCTCTTCAGAATATCCATTTTGACTTTTTTTTATTCTGTTTTGCTGATGTTACTGGTTGCAATTACGTTTACTTTAACTAGCTACCTTGTTGCAGTTTGACTAAGATGAATTATAGATTCTCACTTTTGTAGGGTGTGTTCCCAGCCACTATATCAACATGTATTACAATTTCAAATAGGATTATTGGTTATGTAGCACCTTGATTTGGATGGCTTAACTTGGTTTGGGGTAGGGTAATGGCTATCGGTGTCATCTTGGTGAAGAAAATGGAATAGTAAAGGATAAGGGCCACGTTTTCTGCACAATTGTGACTTCTTTCTATTTGCAAGGTGAAGGACTTGCTGTGTACTAGAAACGCATCTGTGATGTGTGTGGCGTAAACATAGCAAAAGAAAAGGTCGCTTAAGCATTAATGAAAGACACTTTCTCTTTCATTTGAGTTACGCTCCTTACTTAAATAGTTAAATTTAGCGTTTATTCTTTAACATTATTGCAATTAACGTATGTTGCAGAAAAATAAAAATTGTGCTTGAATATTATTGTGATCATATGAATGTAATGACTTATCTCTTATACGACTGTGTTTTGACTATGCATAGGCGGAAAAGAAGAAACGCAAGGCTCTGGTGCAGGAAGCCAATAGGAAGAAGAGGATTCAGAGGATAGAGCGAAAGATGGCTGCAGTTGCAAGGGACAGAGCATGGGCAATAAGGTTACAAGAGTTGCAGCGGCTAGAGGAGGAGAAGAAGAAGAAAGCAACAATGGCTTGACTTATTCTCTACAAGTTTGTGGGCAGACTGATAATATTACCTACTTCGTCCCAAAATGAATTTTTTTTTTCCCGTTATTACGAATGTATTTTGAGCTCTAGTTTTGGGTTAATTGAATTATTCTATTGAAAATCTAAAACTTGTTATTAATAGTATTATTGATGGTTTATCAATAACAAGTTTTAAAAATTTTATTAATATAATGAAATTAATTTCAAATTATTGCTCAAAGTTCACTGGTACGATAAAAATTTGAGACGGATCATTTTGAGACGGAGGGACTAATTGATTGTCCTCATTGACTTAAAAAGTAGAAATGCTATCTCCTGCTTTCAGATGTTACTTTTCAGATTTTGAGTATAGGGTGACATATTGTTCAGTTGTTTCACGAGTTTATTGCAAAACTGACATGCGTACTTTCATTTATTTTTAATTTGACTTGCAAACTTTGGAAACATCAAATGTGGTTTGCGTACTTTCATTTTCAAAATTTTGAGACTACTTTTTTAACACCCGTTAAAATACATAACGGGGCACTCCATATAATGGGTAAAAGTGTAAGGAATAAAACTTAAAGTTCTAAAATTTAATTCCTCAAACATCTCAAATATCAGAACATTAACAAAAAATGTTAAAATATATCAAACACCCAGGAAATTCAAACTCACCGTCACCCACCATCTTTCTCTGCTCCGGCAAGGCGACAATTATCCCCACCCATACTCGCCTCTGGCCTTAATCATTTAGAATTACATAAAAAATTGAAAGCTCAAATCCAAAAAAATCAACTATGAGTTAGTCAAATTCTCAACAAAAACAAAAAATACCATTTGATGTTTCCGAGAAGAACTAACGTCCGCCAAACCCACGACGGACAAGCTTCTAAATCAAACTGAAATTGGTGGGTTTCCGGCGCAGGTTGGATCTTCTTCTGTGGATTCCATACAACCGCCATCGCCGTCACCTTCTGAAGCGGCGGAAAAGGCGGCGTCGATTCGGTGCTTGACATGTAATAAGAAGGTCGGGGTGTTGGCCTGTGGGGGTGCGGAAGCATCTTCTATGGGATCCATTGGTATCCGGAGAAGCACAAATGCGGATTCGATTTGAAGGGATCCGGCAAGGACGCCATAGCCAAGGCTAACCCAGTCGTCAAAACCGATGAAGTCGACCGGTTTTGATGATTTCCAAACCGGTTCAGCTTTTTATTTATTTATTATTTATTTTCTTTGTCCTTTTTTCTTCGTGGCTCATTTTTTTATGTATTCTTTTTGGGTGGAGATGGAATTTTATTATTTTGATGTAAGGACTTCAAGTTTTATTCCTTACACTTTTACCCTTTATATGGAGTGTCCCGTTATGTATTTTAACGGGTGTTAAAAAAGTCGTCTCAAAATTTTGAAAATGAAAGTACGCAAATCACATTTGATGTTTCCAAAGTTTGCAAGTCAAATTGAAAATAAATGAAAGTACGCATATCAGTTTTGCAATAAACTCGTTGTTTCACTATGTTTCTACTTTTATGGATGAAAAATAATTATCATGAAGCCATTTCTATTGCATTCTATCCCATTGTATCATACGAGTATTTGATTCAATATTCACTCAGAAAAAAAAAGGCCAGTCCATTTGTACAAAAGACTCAACTTTCTATCTACTTGGGGGGGGGGGGGGGGGGGGGGGGAAAACTAATTTAATTAATTAATCATAAATAAATTTTAAAATTATACAAAATTAACAAATGTGAATATAAGTCATTCCATAATAACTTATCTAAATTTTACCAATCTGAATCATTAGGTAGCTCCCGAACACAAAATCTAATTCAAATACCAAATACAAGTGCATAATGACACATTTTATGACCAGTGTTCTAAAAGAACCCCGCCTAGGCCGCCTAAGCCCCGCCTAGGCGCTAGGCGTTCATGAAACGCCTAGGTCCCGTCTAGGATATTATGGTTATTTCTGAATTCTCGGCCCCGCCTAGGCGCTAGGCGCCTCTGCGGCACCTAGCGACCACCTAGCGTTTTTTAGAACCTTGTTTATGACTTAAGGTTAATTACAATTTAGGGTTTGAACTCAATAAGGTGTTTCATGGACGAACTCTCATGTTTGTTTTGGCAAATCAAGGCTTAACATGCATTTTTCCACTAATTTAGAGCTTTTTGACGGAATTTGTTATAAATTCTGCTAACTACCCTTGTGCCGTACACTTGATCAACCAATTCGTTAGTTTAAAATTGAATTAAGCCATTAAGGGGTCAAATGTAAAGATTTTGAAATGAGGGGGCGAAATAAAAAGAACAATCTTTCTCTCAAATAATACACCCAACCCCATCCCAAACCTCCAAATCTAATCCAGATTCTTCCCCTCCCTCCGGCCACACCCACATTGCAATTACTGCCCCAACCCCCTTCCTCCATTGCCAGCCACACCTTTCACGGCGTTGATTTTGACAGTTTCCTGTCATTTTCAAATTTAAATTTCTGAAACGAAGATGACACAATATACTAAAGATTCAAATCAAAATGTAATACGGCGTTGATTTTGACAGTTTCCTGTCATTTTCAAATTTAAATTTCTGAAACGAAGATGACACAATATACTATAGATTCAAATCAAAATGTAATAGAAGTGCACCATCTGTTTAAGAATCAATGAGCGGAAGGGGATGGGGATGTACTATCTTCAATGTTTTTATTTGACATGGATAAATGTGGAGACAGGGACGGCAACAAACAAGGAATTTGTTTCCTTATAGCAATAGTTTCCTAATAGCAATAGGTTTGTAACCTATATAAATCAAAGGCTGTGTTCCATGAAAGGCAGCATGAATAAACTATTTACTTCAAACTCTTACATGGTATCAGGCTTTCAACATACACAAGTCTGAATACATAATGGCCATTGACGAAACACTTACTCCTACCCCTCCTGGTGGGGGTTCAACCAATAATCCTAACCCTCCTCCCCCAACACCAAAAATTGAATATAATTCTCCCTTTTATTTGGGTCCTCAAGATAGACCTGGAGATTTTATCACTCCTACTCGATTTCGCGGCACTAATTATGACGACTGGGCAGGTGATATGCAAACGGCGCTCGAGGCTCGACGTAAGTTTGTTTTCTTAAACGGTACGATGACAGAACCCACCCCTCCTTGCACGATTGATGATTGGAATACTATTAATGCTATGCTACTTTCTTGGCTCATGAATACTATTGACCCCGAGGTTAAAAGTACTCTCGCGAAATTTAGAGATGCTAAACGCCTTTGGGATTCACTCAAATCTCGTTATGCGGTGGTTGATGGACCACGCATCCAACAATTGAAGGTAGCTATTGCTAAATGTGAACAAACTAAAGATATGCCTGTTGCCACTTATTCTGGTAAATTAACAGGTTTATGGGAAGTACTCCATAGTCTTGAACCCTTGATCAATTGTTCCTGTTGTAACAATTGCACAGCAGCTGAGCAACATGCAGCACGAAGGGAGACGGGTAAACTTCATCAATTTCTTATGGGTCTAAATTCTGAGTATCATGCAAATACTCGTACAAATATTTTGTCTATGGATCCACTTCCTGGTCTAGATCGTGCTTACAATTTGGCCTGTCAGGATGAAAGAATTCGACTTGCTAAACCAATTGGTGATGAACCACAAGATGCGGTTAGCTTTGCAGTACGTACCAATGGAACACGTAGTCGTGACAATCCTGATCGTTCTAATATTACTTGCACTCATTGTAAGAAGACTGGTCATGAAAGTACTTCTTGCTTTGAATTAATTGGATATCCGGAGTGGTTTTATGATCGGACCAAGTCATATTCTCGTGGTGGTGGTCGTTCGCAAAATGGTCGAGGCAGAGGTACTTCTCGTAACAATTCCACACCTACAATGACAGATCGTGGATCAGTAAGTGTTGGTGCGGCAGCTGTAGGAACTTCTTCCACCGCTTCCTTCACTGCAAAGCAATGGAAGGCCTTAGCAAGCCTCGTCGGTAATTCTCAAATTTCCAATGACCGTCTCCATGGTAAGTTCGATTCGACTTTATGGATTATTGATACAGGCGCTTCAAATCATGTCACTGGAAATATTTCATGTCTTCTCAATTCACGGCAGATACCGGCTTGCCCTGTCGGTTTACCTAATGGAGCCTCTGTCTTGGCTCACCAAGAGGGATCTGTTCGTTTATCGGACACTATTACACTTTCTCGTGTTCTTTTTATTCCTAATCTAAGCTGTAACTTGCTCTCAATTTCGCAACTCTCTGATGATATTCAATGCACTGTCCACTTTAACTCCTCCATGTGTGCTATACAGGACCGGTCGAGGAACCTGATTGGAACGGGTGTTAGGCGGGATGGACTCTACTATTTTACCGGTACATCTTCAGCAAATCTTGTTACAACTTCCAACTCATCTGCATTGTTGGACTTGTGGCATAATCGCATGGGGCATCCTTCCGAGAAAATAGTAAAACTCCTTCCTCCAGTTAGTCATGTTTATGGTAGTTTAAATAAAGTCTGCGATACTTGTTTTCGGGCTAAGCAATCTAGAGATATTTTTCCTATTAGTGAATCCAAATCTACTAGGATCTTTGAGAAAGTACATTGTGATTTATGGGGTGCATACACTCATGTTTCTTCTTGTGGTGCACGTTATTTTTTGACTATGGTGGATGATTATTCAAGAGCTGTTTGGATTTATTTATTAGTTGATAAAACAGAAGTTTTTCGCATGTTTATGGCTTTTATTGCTATGGTTGAACGTCAATTTTCCCAACAGATTAAAGTTGTTCAATCTTATAATGGTACTGAATTTCTTTGCATGCTTGATTACTTCTTTAAATCTGGCATCCACTTTCAAACCTCTTGCGTGGGTACACCACAACAAAATGGAAGAGTCGAGAGAAAACACCGTCATATTCTTAATGTTGCTAGGGCCCTTCGTTTTCAGGCTCATCTACCAATTTATTTTTGGGGAGAGGCAGTTCTTACTGCGGCTCATTTGATTAATCGTACTCCTTCACCTCTTCTAGATAATCAGACCCCTTATGAAATTTTGTTTGGAAAGTTGCCTTTCTTTAATTCTCTGAAAGTTTTTGGAGCTTTGTGCTATGCTCATAATCAGAGGGCTAAAGGTGATAAGTTTGCCAGTAGAAGTCGAAAATGTATTTTTGTCGGATACCCTTTGGGTAAAAAGGGATGGAAATTGTTTGATCTTGAAACCAAGAATTTTTTTGTTTCTCGGGATGTGAAGTTTTTCGAAAATATATTTCCTTACAGTGCTCCTAATGCAGTCCCTCGTGTTTCGGACTCAGTTGAAGTTCTTAATAATGAGAATGAATTCGGCTTTATTGATTATCCTGAGGTTGCCTCATCACATGTTATCCCTGATCCTGCCCCTGAGGTAGTTACTAAAACAGTACCTAATGTGATACCTGAACATGTTATTGAGGATGAGGCGGATGTTGGGGATGAGGTTCTTACTGAGCCTGAGGCTTTAGGGAGGGGTATGCGTCAGAAAACTCCATCTGTTTGTCTACGAGATTATGTGGCTCATGCTGTTTCGTCTACAAGTCCATACCCCACTCACTCACCTCCAATCGATTCCTCAGGTACCCCCTATCCTATAGCTCACTATATAAATTGTGACAGTTTTTCTGTGAAATATCGTCACTTCCTTGCAGCTATTACTACTACTAAAGAGCCTAAGTCCTTTCGTGATGCTATGACTCATGATGGATGGAAGAAATCAATGCAAGAAGAAATTTGTGCCTTGGAAGATAATGGCACATGGACTATGGTCTCCTTACCATGAGGCAAGCATGCTCTAGGTAGTCAATGGGTTTACAGAATAAAATATAACTCCGATGGCGGAGTTGAACGGCTCAAATCTCGACTTGTGGCTCTTGGCAATCATCAAAAGGAAGGCATTGACTACACTGAGACCTTTGCGCCCGTGGCTAAAATGTTCACTGTTCGGGCTTTTCTTGCTATTGCTTCCTCAAAGAATTGGGAGTTACATCAAATGGATGTACATAATGCCTTCTTGCATGGTGATCTGGATGAAGAGGTTTATATGAAACCTCCTCCGGGTTTCAATGCATCTCAACCTAATATGGTATGTCGTCTCCGCAAATCTCTTTACAGATTAAAACAAGCACCTGGTTGTTGGTTTGCCAAATTGGTGGCTTCTTTGAAAAGCTACGGATTCTTGCAGTCTTATTCTGATTATTCTCTCTTTACATTCACAAAGGGTAAAGTGCAAATGAATGTTCTTGTGTATGTTGACGATCTTATTCTTGCTGGGAATGATTCCGCTGCTCTACATAATTTCAAGAAATATTTATGTGAATGTTTCAAGATGAAGGATCTTGGTTCATTGAAGTATTTTTTGGGCATTGAAGTTGCTCGCAGTTCGTCTGGCCTATTCTTGTGCCAGCGAAAATATACCTTGGATGTGATTTCTGAGGTCGGTCTTTTGGGTGCTAAGCCCGCTGATTTTCCTATTGAACCAAATCATAAACTTGGTCTTGCTACTGGTGCTTTGTTAGAAGACCCGGAACAATATCGTCGTCTTGTTGGACGGCTCATCTATCTTGCCGTAACAAGACCAGATTTAGCTTACTCTGTGCATATTCTTGCACAATTTATGAACGAGCCTCGCAGGAAACATTGGGATGCTGCTCTTCGGGTTGTTAGCTATCTTAAAGGTACACCGGGGCAGGGTATTCTACGGCGAGCTGATAGTGAGCTTACTTTGCAAGGTTGGTGTGACTCAGATTGGGCAGCTTGTCCTATAACTCGAAGATCTCTTTCCGGATGGCTTGTGTTTCTTGGTCATTCCCCCATCTCCTGGAAGACAAAGAAACAACCTACCGTCTCTCGTTCTTCCGCTGAAGCTGAGTATCGTGCTATGGCAGCACTTAGATGTGAACTCAAATGGTTGAAAGGGTTGCTTCTGAGCTTGGGTATTCATCATCCCAAAGCTATTGACATTTATTGTGATAGGCAGTCAGCTTTACACATTGCTAAAAATCCTGTTTTTCATGAACGAACAAAGCATATAGAGGTGGATTGTCACTTTGTTCGTGATGCAATTACAAATGGCCTAATTTCTCCCTCCTATGTTAACACCAAATCACAGTTGGCCGATATCTTTACGAAGGCCCTTGGTAAACAACATTTTGACCTTCTCATTAGCAAGTTGGGCATTCTTAATCCATGCTCCAACTTGAGGGAGGGTGTGGAGACAGGGACGGCGACAAACAAGGAATTTGTTTCCTTATAGAAATAGTTTCCTTATAGCAATAGTTTCCTATTAGCAATAGGTTTGTAACCTATATAAATCAAAGGTTGTGTTCCATGAAAGGCAGCATGAATCAACTATTTACTTCAAACTCTTACAATAAACAATATTACTTATAACCTAGTAATGAGGACTTTGTGGGATTTGAGCCCATGTCGTATGTGGTAAAACTTAACCAACTGCACTAGCAATACAATATATTTTCTGCAGGTGCAAAAACATAGATATAGAAACAAATTCATTTTTCTTAGTACAGATGCACTTGCACTCTGGGCCTGTGTGTGGGCCTAAAGGTGTACGGCCTCCCTGAAGACCAATATGCTCGATAGACGTCTTAATTTGTTATTGGAGAAATAATATTCCGTCAGTCGTGGCTCGACGCGGCATGGTTATTAAGGTGGCAAGGCAACGCTATGAAAATCATTCTCTCCCTCGTTTGTGAGAATCATTCCATCGTTCATACCCTCCTTCGCTAAAATGCTAATCATTCCAAGACGCTCCATGGCGGCAAGAGCTTTTTTCTTTTTTTTTTCTTTATCCGCTCGTTTGTGATTGCCGCAAGGGCTCCCTTAGTCGTCTTTTTTTATACTCTCTCTTCTGTGTTGGCTATAGTGGGAAGCTTACTAATCACTGTGAGGTTCCCTGATCATGCATCCTCATATATTATTTTAGCGATTTCCGTCTCAATAGCTTTAGCATTGTTGTTGTCTTTTGTCTGCCGATATTTTGGCGTTCGCCACCTTCCTGTGTTGAGTTTATGCTGGACTTCAATGTTTAAAATAAGTTAATGATAGAAAATATATTGACCGGTGATTTTGTAACATACTCCACAAAATAGATAAACAAACTGAAACATAAAAATAAAATAAGAATAACTGATCACAAGCAGATAATCTGGTTGCAAGGCCGCATAGGTAATTCGTGTTTTGTCGGCTTAGTGCGAGTCGTTTTCAAAGTAAAACCATCCATTGCGGTAGGGTGCAGGTGTGGTCTTGTAGAATAATATACCCCCTATTATGGTCAACGAAAGAGGGTTTGAGAAAAAAAATCATTTTTTACCGTCAAAAATCGATGATGGCCTCAGTTAAAAGCCGAAAAGTCTGACAAGTGATTCCATAGACACAATTGCCCGCTTGCATTTCTCCAATTTCATTGACTCCCATAGGATATCTCAACTCAACATCATTAGGGTATCAAAAAAAAATGGTCTGCTGCTGAAGAAATGAGGGGTAGAAACTGATTACAACATTATATAAAAACACTAGTACCTCTACAGAAGACTGATCAGCTAGGTTTCGGGAAATGGGATTTCATCGAAGACAAGACAAATGTCGTTCTTGAAAACGACTAGCACTAAGCCGAGACAAACACGAATTACCTATGCGGCCTTGCAACCAGATTATCTGTCTGTGATCAGGTATTCTTATTTTATTTTTATGTTTCAGTTTGTTTATCTATTTTGTGTTACAAAATCACCAGTCAATTTATTTTCTATCATTAACTTATTTTAAACATTGAAAATAGTACATTCCCTTCCTCCAAACACATAAAAGTAATACTCCTTCCGTTCCGGGTAAGTTGCAACAATTTGCCTTTTTGGGCATTCCTCTTAAGTTGCAACAATGCTAAATAAGGAAACTCTTTATTACTTTTATAATCCTCCACTCATTCTCTATCTTCCTCTCAACCACTCATTATTCTCTACTCATTCTCTCTCTTCCTCCCAACCACTCATTATTCTCTTTTCTTAAATTTTGTGCTTCTCCTTCCATGTTGCAACTTACACGAAACGGAGGGAGGATTGTTTATCCATGTCAAATTCTTCAAATCAATTTAAATAATGATGTGTTATGTACACGTTAATTTGTATAGCATTTGGTTTGTTTATAAAAGGACACTTTCTGTAAATATAAAAGAACTAAATTGTATTTTTTAAATATTTTTATTTGATAAAATAGCATTGCATTTTTTTCTAATATAAGTAAATCAAAAAATTTACACTTATAAAATTCATGAGAAGTGCCATTAATTTTTAATATAACTAGTGGATAACACGTGCATCGCACGAAAAACTAATTCGTCAAGAAATTATATTTTACTTCTTTTATGTTTTTATTTGATAAATTAGCATAATATCTCTTAGTAATATAAGTATATTTTATAAGAGTTGAAAATTAATGCAACATGACCACTTCCCTTTCATCCTTTGTGTTTGTGCGGGCCTTTCATATTTGTCTTCCAATAATCAACAAAAACGCTCCAAAATATAATTTAGTGGTGAAAAATGTAAAATACATATGAGTATATATATTGAATAGTGAGTTGGTAATAGAATTTTCTTCTTAAATTACATGTCAATATACAGAGTATGTGAGATATATGAAGTTCATATTGGCTTATATTTTAAATTTGTGTGTGAATACATTCATTAGTGAAATTATTAATGCAAACTTCATCATCTATGCGAATGAATCTGGGTTGTTAACTTTATTTGTGTTGCCTGCTCGCAAATTCATTCTCTGACCCAAAGGATTAATCATTTTTCCCGCACCGTCACTGTGCCAACTGTAATTTCAGGTTGTAAAGGTGGAAGACTTTGGGTTTTATAGGTTTTACAAACTAGGTATGTGGTGACATCAGAGGTAGAAACATGTCAATGGATGGCGCATGAGGTTTATCTTTTTTCAGTGATATAATTCAGTTCTATCATGTCTTGTATCGTGTCATTTAACAAATCTTGGTTTATCTCTTTTTTTCGTTTTATCTTGTGTCTTGTTTCGTGTCAATTAACAAATCTTATTTAGTTAATCTTTTCCTTTTTGGCCACAATGAATATCTTTTTCGTTTTATCTTGTCTTATATCGTGTCAATTAACAAATCTTATTTCATTAATCTTTTTTCTTTTTAGCCACAATGAAGATCTTACGTAGCGAGCCATAGAATCAGAGAGTAGATGTATACAATTCTGCGATTGTTCTTTGGGAGCTTGCCACAGGCAAGGTAATGATTGTGGCGTGGAACCTTTTTATTTTCAAGTTTCCTTTTAAAGAAAAAGGCCTCTATATCAAGCTTTGTATAGATTTTATATGTATACTAAAACTGATTGAGGTTGTAGGTTCCATATGATGAAGCATGAATAGCGCTCAAGCAGCCATAAGAGTGATACAAGTAGGATTTTCTATGTAGAATCATCTCATAAATTCACTGTTGTTGTGGAAAGAGTTCACCTGTTAGCATTCTGGATATTGAAGGATACATTGGTACTCGAGTTAATCATAATTAATAAGTTGATTGGTAGATAACATGATTAGATTATATGTGGAGGCCAAACTTTTGAAAGTGGGATTTTTTTTTTGTGGAACATTAAAAATTGAACACTGGACTAGTAAACACACTAATCTCCAAGCGTAAAATTCGAATGAAATAGGGTTGTGTTGCTGCCATAGTGATAATTGCTTGCGATTTATGATTTAGTACATGATAGTATAATCAACACAATATCTTCCCCAGTTAATGGGTACCCTATCATTAAAGTATTAAGAATGTTTTTTTTTTTTTTTTTTTTTAAGTAAAGTATTAATAATGTTCAAACTATCATTTAAGATAATAAAAGTTGAAAATAATTTTAATACCACAAATTTAATACATGTTCTTGAGATAATAATATTTTTCGACGCACTAGCACTACTATCCATGTCTCAGATAAATAACTTTTTTATATCAAAATGTACCCCTAAATAATTTTTCACCTTTTTCTTTTTTTTGAAAGTCATAAAAATATTTTAATTTAAGGTTATTGATAATTTAGACCCTAAAGTGATACACCACTCTCCCAAACGGACCTTGATGTTTTTTTCGTTAGATCAGACCTTAATGTGAAAAATACTCACCAGTTAAGACCATTTTTTATGGAATTCGTTAGAAAAGTCAGTTAAGTAACAGTTAAGACCTTTTTCTTACGGAATTCGTCAGAAACGTCAGTTAAGTAACATGTGCATTGCATGTGACTAACGAATTGGTTAGTTTGAAGTTGATATTTTCTTTTTAGGGTGCTTAATGAAGATTTCAAACTTAATAAGATTGAAATCAAAATAATTATGAAAATATTAAATAAAAGGGTTTTAAAGTTATTTTCAAAATATTAAAAAACTTATATACAAACTAAAGAATTTCTACGATTACCGAAAAAAAATCATCAAATAAATATGCAACATTTTTTAATTTATTATAAGAAGGGAAAAAAATTAAAACATTCATATTTACTTTTTCCCATCCATTTTTATTGTTTTCTTTTATACAATCCTTATTATTTACCATATTGATAACATTAAATTAAAAAATAAATGAAAAAATAAATATAATTATTAAATACTCCCTCCGTCCCACCTCACTTGAGGCTTATTTCCATTTTTGGTCCGTCCCACTTCACTTGAGACTTCCCAAAATGGTAAATTTTTTTATAATTTTATATTCAATCTACCCCACCCACTCATTCTCACTCTTCACTTTCCACCACGTGTTTCATTCAACCAACCTACTATTAACCTCACTCATTCGCTCTCTTCATTTTCTACCACACATTTTTCTTATTTTATTCTTTTTCCTTAGTTATTGTGCCCACCTCTTAGGTCTTAAGTGAGGTGGGACGGAGGGAGTATGAAATAAAGTTACAGTAGTATTCAATTCTTCACTATCTTTCTTTCTCTCCAAAGAAACCAATTTTCTCATCAACAATGCAAAAATTGTTCGGTCCTCACTTTACATAAATCTTCACTTTACCTTGTTCTGGTTCTTAAAATAGGTGGTCTCCCTCATCAATTCCCCAATTTGATCCCCAAACCCCAACCTTTCTTCAACAAATTCAGCCGATCCTCCCAACCCCACCCACCCCACTTTCAACAAATCTGGCCTCTCCCACTGCTACAATACCACCACTCTGAACTGTAGTTGAAGAGCCTACGCCAGCTGGACCGGGCTCAGAAGGAAAACTGGACACAAACTAAACCGAAATCTCTTATAAACCGGTTCGAACCAACCAACTACATTAAAGCCCGTCTCTCTCACAGCGACGTCGAGGTTGGACATAATATACGGACCGAGCTGGATTACCAGACTAGCTCACAGACTTCCGATACCGCCTCCTCGGCGAGCTCGGCACTCCCTCGGCGAGCTCGGGATAAAGGCGGTGTTCACACCCTGCATGGACCTATCCTATCGCATTAAACGCCCGATGGTATTCCTAGATTACCTACTCTAGCCGGCGCCGAACATGTCCCATCAAGACATCCTCTGGTCAGAGCTTGTCCTGTCCGGATTGCCGACCTATCCTATGATGACACGTGGCATGGTTGGTAAAGCCTACCTTTGGCCCAAAGGTCAACTTGCAGGGAAAAATGGGAATATATAAACCTTTTCCCTCTCTCTCTCTCTCAGGTATGATCAATACCCTACACACACTCAAAAACACACAGAGAACCCTAATCTTCTCTCCCAAGGCATTCAAAGTCTTTTTCTTAGATCTTCAAGAGAATCTTACTCTTACGCCCGAGGGTCTAAGCTCTGATCAAACCCGGCCTTGACCTTGACGGTTTTGTCGCCTTTTATTGTGTTACAGGTGAACCGTTGATTAAAAGCCAGATATCCATCCAATATATTGACCCCTGTTTCTGTGGCGTCATCAGGTCTCCCTCCTCCGACCGGCGTCGATCTCCCTCTACATCTATTCCGGAAACGTTGTGTACGGTATGCCTCCTTCTTCTTAGGTATGCCTCCTAAGTGATTCGCTTTCGCCGCCTATTCCATTTTCCGGCCCATTGCAGCTCCGGCCATTGAGAGATTTACGTAGTTGATGGAGACTTAGGCCCCTCACATATTCATGAGGTTGTTGAGTTTGAGTCCCCATTAATGGAGTTTGAGTATTGCTTGGGGAGAGGGAGTAGCTCTTGTTTGAAGGTTTGACACGCAATAAAACGACAACTAATTAAAATAAAAAAAAAAAAAAAACTTTTTACATTATTAATATATAAGACTTTTACGATTATAAATGAAATAAAGTGACTCTTATAATAAGATAAAATTGATTCTTAGTCTTATACTAGTATAAAACTCTACATTATTAATATATAAGACTTTTTACGTTTATAAATGATTTTTTTTTTGTCAAATTATAATAATGTGAAGCAATAACTCTTATACTTCAATAATAAGACAACAACTAATCTTATATGTCAATTATAAGACTTAGACTGAGTTTGATAAGATAATATTAACTTTTTTTCCCCTCAACAATGGAAAAAAAAAAGAATATTTTTCCTTTTATATGTTAATTATTAGAGGTGGACATATCTTATGTGTCAGTTATCAGAGTTGACTGTTGTTTGACCGAATATGAAAGTCAACAATAATAAAATATTATTATTTTAATTTATTTGTGAAAAAATGTGAAGAAATGACTTTTCTACTTCAGTTATAAGAGAAAAATTGGTTTTATACACTAGTTATAAGAGTTTAACCAAGTTTTACTAACCTTTTTTTCCCAAAAAATAAATAAAAAAGTGCTTTTTTCTTTTTTTTCTTTTATATGTTAATTATAAGAGGTGAGCACGTGTTATATGTCAGTTATAAGGGATTTGACTGCTGTTTGACCAAGTATGAAAATATTTGACCAAATAATATTATTATTTTTCTTAGAAAAATGAAAAAGTGAAAATTTTCGACTCTTCATATGTTAATCATGTATAAGTTATAAGAGTTTGACTGCTGTTTGACCGGGTTTGACCATATTTGACCAATTAATATTTTTTTCTTTTTTCTAAAAAAGATGAAAAAATTGAGTTTTTTACTCTTATATGTTAATTATGTGTCAGTTCTAAGAGTTTGACTGTTATCTGTCCGGGTTTGACCATATTTGACCAAATAATATTTTTATATTTTTCTAAAAAAATGAAAAAAGTGATTTTTTTACTCTTATATGTTAATTATGTGTACGTTGACTGCTGTTTGACCGGGTTTGAACAAATAATAATTTTTTTTCTGAAAAAACCGAAAATTTTCGACTCTTATATGCTAATTATGTGTAAGTTATAAGAATTTGACTGCTGTTTGACCGAGTTTGACCAAATAATATTATTATTATATTCTAAAAAAATGAAAAAAATGAAGTTTTTTTACTCTTATATGTTAATTATGTGTAAGTTATAAGAGTTTGACTGTTGTTTGACCAAATTTGACCCAATAATATTTATTTTTTTCTATAAAAATGAAAAAATGTGGAAGTTTTTTTACTCTTATATGTTAATTATGTGTCAGTTATAAGAGTTTGACTGATGTTTGACCGAGTTTGACCATATTTGACCAAATAAAATTATTTAATTTCTAAAAAAATGGGAAAAAATGAAAATTTTGGACTCTTATATGTTAATTATGTGTAAATTATAAGAGTTTTACTGATGTTTGACCGTGACCAAATAATATTATTAATATTTTCTTAAAAATGAAAAAAGTGAAGTTTTTTTACTCTTATATGCTAATTATGTGTAAGTTACAAGAGTTTGACTATTGTTTGACCAAATTTGACCGAATAATATTTATTTTTTCTATAAAAATGAAAAAAAGTGAAAATTTTCGACTCTTATATGTTAATTATATGTCAGTTATAAGAGTTTAAATGTTGTTTGATCATATTTGACAAAATAAAATTATTATTTTTGCTATAAAAAATGGAAAAAAGTGAAAATTTTGGACTCTTATATGTTGATTATGTGTAAGTTATAAGAGTTTGACTGATGTTTGACCAAATAATATTATTATTATTTTCTAAAAAAATGAAAAAAGTGAAGTTTTTTTTTTTTTTTTTTTAACTTTTATATGTTAATTATGTGTAAGTTATAAGAGTTTGAATGTTGTTTGACAAATTTGACCGAATAATATTTATTTTTTCTATAAAAATGAAAAAAATTGAAATTTTTCGACTCTTATATGTTAATTATGTGTCAGTTATAAGAGTTTGACTGCTGTTTGACCATATTTGACCAAATAAAATTATTATTTTTTTCTAAAAAAATGGAAAAAAGTGAAAATTTTGGACTCTTATATGTTAGTTATAAGAGTTTGACTGATGTTGACGGGGTTTGACCATATTTGACCAAATATTATTATTATTTTTTCTTAAAAATGAAAAAAAAAAGTGTTTTTTTTTTTTACTCTTATATGTTAATTATGTGTAAGTTATAAGAGATGACTAGGATTTGACAAAAAAAGTAAGGGTGGGAGGAGATATGGGGGCATCTTAGTCTTTTTGCTGGTGAGGGGTGTATCAGGAATTTTGTATTTGGCTTTTTCTTTTTGAGCTTTGTATCTGGCCTCAAGGCCCTAGACTCCAATCCCCTAATATAATCCCTCCATCCCAATCGAGTTAAGATTTTCGGTCAATCTAATCTATGTATATTTTGACTAATAATTTGAAGAAAAATAATAATTCTAATAAAAGTTCATTTTTTTTATTTTATTAACTCATATAATTACTAATATGATTAACTAATAGTATTAGCTAAGAATGAGAATATCAAAAGTCATTACATTTTAGTAAAATTTAATGCATCATGACCACTTCCCTTTCATCCTTGTGTTTGTGCTGGCCTTTCATATTTATCTTCCAATAATCAATAAAATCGCTCCAAAATATAATTTCTGTTGAATAGTGGGTTGGTAATAAAATTTTCTTATCAAATTACATGTCAATATACGAGCATGTGAGATATATGAAGTTCATATTGGCTTATATTTTAAATTTGTGTGTGAATACATTCATTAGTAAAATTATTAATGCAAACTGCATCATCTATGCGAATGAATCTGGGTTGTTAACTTTATTTGTGTTACTTGCTCGCAAATTCATTCTTTGACCCAAATGATTGATCATTTTTCCCGCAGGTTTTACAAACCAGGGTATGTGGTGACATCAGAGGTCGGAACATGCCAATGGATGGCGCCTGAGGTTTATCTTTTTTCAGTGATATAATTCAGTTCTATCATGTCTTGTATCGTGTCAATTAACAAATCTTGGTTTATCTTTTTTTTTTTTTTTTTTTTCGTTTTTATCTTGTTCTGTTTCGTGTCAATTAACAAATCGTATTTCGTTAATCTTTTCCTTTTGGCCACAATGAAGTTCTTTTTCGTTTTATATGTATCCTGTCAATTAACAAATCTTATTTCGTTAATCTTTTTCTTTTTAGCCACAATGAAGATCTTACGTATCGAGCCATAGAATCAGAGAGTAGATGTATACAGTTTTGCGATTGTTCTTTGGGATCTTGCCACAGGCAAGGTAATGATTGTGGCGTGGAACCTTTTTATTTTCAAGTCTCCTTTTAAAGAAAAAAACCTTTATATCAAGCTTTGTATAGATTTTATATGTATACTAAAACTGATTGAGGTTGTAGGTTTCATATGAAGGCATGAATAGCGCTCAAGCAGCCATAAGAGTGATACAAGTAGGCTCTTCTGTGTAGAATCATCTCATAAATTCACTGTTGTTGTGGAAAGAGTTCACCTGTTAGCATTCTGGATATTGAAGGATACTTTGTTACTCGAGTTAATCATAATTAATAAGTTGATTGGTAGATAACATGATTAGATTATATGTGGAGGCCAAACTTTCTGAAAGTGGGATTTTTTTTTTTTTTTTTTTTTTTGTGGAACATTAAAATTTGAATATTGGACTAGTAAACACACTGATCTCCAAGCGTAAAATTCAAATGAAATAATGCTGTATTGCTGCCATAGTGATAATTGCTTGCGATTTATGATTTAGTACATGATAGTATAATCAGCACAATGTCTTCCCCAAGTTAATCGGTACCATATCATTAAAGTATTAAGAATGTTTTTTTTTTGAAAGTAAAGTATTAATAATGTTCGAACTATCAATTAAGATAATAAAAGTTGAAAATAATTTTAATCCCACAAATTTAATACATGTTCTTGAGATAATAATATTTTTTGACGCACTAGCACTATCCATGTCTTAGATAAATAACTTTTTTATATCAAAATGTACCCCTAAATAAATTTTCACCTTTTTTTTTTTTTTTTTTTTTTTTTGTGTGTGTGTGTGTGTTTTTGAAAGCCATGAAATTATTTTAATTTAGGGTTAATGACAATTTAGACCCTAAAGTGATACACCACCCTCCCAAACGGACCCTGATGTTTTTTCGTTAGATCGGAGCTTGATGTGAAAAATACTCACTAGTTAAGACCTTTTTTACGAAATTCGTTAGAAAAGTCAGTTAAGTAGCATGTGCATTGCATATGACTAACGAATTGGTTAGTTTAAAGTTGATATTTCTTTTTAGGGGGCTTAGTGAATATTTCAAACTTAATAAGGTTGAAAATCAAAATAATTATGAAAATATTAAATAAAAGGGTTTTAAAGTTATTTTCAAAATATTAAAAAAATTATATACAAAGAAACTAATAAACCCTCTGATTCGTCTTTTAATGGCGAATCGGAGCCTGGGAAATATTTGTCCTTCGTTTGTTCTTCTGAAGAATATCGTAATATATTTGGGGATTTGGTGAGTCCAACTCGAGCTACCCTTCCAGTATCTGTCTTTAACGAGCCATGTTGGTCTCTGTCTAAAGAAATTGATGCCATTCGAGTCCGAAATGGTCTAGTTCCGGTGAGCTTTCAGCGAAAGGTAGAAGCACACAGAACTTACTTGTTGATGTTAGGTTTGCACACTCCGAATGTACAAAGTTGGCTCAAGGAGCATGTTTATGTATTCTTCCCCTGTCTTTGTTCTTCTCTCTGTTTGACTACATTGTTGGGAGTTGGATGTGAGTTATGTGTGAAATGATGAGTATGACTTCTTGACCTATTTTGCTGATAAAAACTTGTGTTGCCTTGGTTTGATGTTTTTAAGTGCTGAGATTGGTATTGTATGCTTGAGTGAAGTTTGAATTGGTGAGACGCATTGTCATGAACTTGTGTGCACTATCATTCTATGATGATTCAATTCTGAGAATTAAATTACTCTATGTTGATTCAATTTTGAGAGTAGTAATTACAAAGCATTATCTTTACAAAAGTTGGCCTCCAAAAACTACTTTGTGATGAACATTTTTTAAGAGTAGTACTAACACAAGACTGTCTTTACAAAAGTGACCCTTCAAAAACTATTCTATGATGAAACTTTTATGAGAGTAGAATATTTCTTACATACCATTACCCAAAGACATGTGCATAAGTTCCATTCCATGCACCATGCCTTCAAATTTTGCTCCATGACCTACTTGTTGTAAATACCTAATGCAACACTTGACTAATTCTTTGTTCACTGTCAAGTTTGTTGGAAGTTGGCCATTTCTTGCCAAAACATCTTTTCTCAAATGTTCTAAGATGTAGTTGTTTGCACCCCTCACAGTCGTTATTTGTCTTAGAGTTGATTGCAATGAGATGAACAACTTGTTAAGTGTGTAAGGTGTTAACTTTTCAAATGATTCTTGCACTCCATTGACCAATTGATCCACTGTCTTGGCTTGATTGCTATTTCTCATTGCATCTAATGAGTTGAACCAACCCAAGTCATTGATGTTTGTGTCTAGTGAATTTGGTGGCTGAAATTGCAACTGTATGTTAAACCTATCCTCACTTGCTGCTGCTCTAAAATCTACATCATTGTTTTTGATGTGTGGTGGTGCATTATCCCACTGGATGATGATGTCTTTACTAGATGTCGAAGGGCATTTTTCCTTGATTGTAGGAAGAACCTGCAATACAAATAACAGAAATTTAGATTTTGTTGGATATGAAAAATTAAAAATCTTTAAAATGCGTAGAAATCTTACTTGAGTTAGGAGCATATGCTTGGTCACTTCCTTATTGACTGAATCCAAAGCTTTTATGACGGGTGTACCTTTTAGTCGATTTTTGTTATTTTTCTTTGCTGATTCCTTTTTTATAAATGGCCACATGCCAATTTTACCATCAAAAATGCAATTTCCTTCACTATCATAAATTGGCCTTGTAACCGCACAAAGAAACATGACTTTTATGATGAATCTTTTGCTTTGGCATGTCCTATGTGGCTCTTCTTCACCTTCACAGACGTAATACCTCTATGCTGTTTTGGTTATGTAAAACCATTTCTCATCTAAGTGTATTACATGATTCATGTTTTTGAAAACTATTTTATCAATTGTTGCATCAAATGATAGTGATTCAAGGCAAAATATGAGCCTTGCTAAACAATTTGCATAAGTTAAGGCTGGTTTGATTGCATTTGTGTGAGCCCTGATCACACCTCTCTGAAAATAAGTTTTTTAAAAGCTATTTTGAAAATAACTTTAAAAATTATTTTATTTACTAGTTTAATAATTATTTTAATTTTCAACCCTGGTAAGTTTGAAATTTTCATTAAGCCATTTAAAATAAATATCAACTTCAAACTCATCCAACACGTCCATCACGTGCTAAGCACATGTTACATAACTGACTTTTTAAACGAAAACCGTCAAAAAAGCCTTCACTGGCGACTATTTTTCACATCAAGGTCTGATCTGGCGAAAAAAAAAAACATCAAAGTCCATTTAGGAAGGTGGTATATCACTTTAGGGTCTAAATTGTCATTAACCCTTTAATTTGTACTTGCAAAATTTGTATTTTGCAAAACTAGCCAGAACAGAAGGGACATAAGCGTCATTTACAATTTATCGAAGCAGCCGTTCTGTAATTTCTGCTTCATTGGACTGACTAGGAGCACGTCACCAGGAAATACGGCTATGGAGAAGTGGAGAGCTAGTACCTACCGGCTACTGAAGCACGTCTCAGAAAACCTCTTTGATCGTCAATTGAACCCTAATTCTTACAAATTCACTCGCTCATACACTTCAGGTATCATCCTCTATGATCAATTAGACATCTCTTTGTGAATGAACTCAATCGTGTGATGATATCAGTTTGTTTAGGTTAGAAATGCAGATTAAACTGTTTTCATTTGTATCAGACCTTGATTTCACTTGAAATTCGGAAAGTGTAGCTTCAATTATGCACATCATCTGATCAATCATAACACATGCAGTTTAGGCAATGGGGATTGGTGAATGTACTTTAAATTTCCTAATGCGGGGAGAAAATTGCGAGATGTTGGTATAATGGGTTGTACCTTCGTTAAAAATTGAAACTATTTTTCTTGTGGCAAATGAAAGAGAAAAGTTGGACAGCCTACTAGGGAGTATAAGCTTATTTGTCAGGGAGTTAAACGAGTTGTTATTGATGGTATTCTTACTATTATTTCAATGATTTTATCACCTAAGGCCTAAGAAAAGCCTAAGAAAATGTAGGAGTGTGTTAAATAGTGATTTGAAACTGGTCTCGGGTCATATTCTCATGCTTTAGAAATGAAAGGAAACTAATTGAAAGGAAACAATTGGAGAACTGCTTAGAATGACAGTCCTTTTGTTGCAAAACAAAATGAAAAGTAGAATCTCCATTTGGGTCAGAGGGAGTGTAGTGTTCACTAATTATCATTCTATGATGGATTACGTTATCAGTCTCTTAAAATAAAAAAACAAAAATGTGATATACTGATAACTTGTTTTCTGAAAAGCCTAGTTATGAGGAGTTTATATTGGAAAACTATTTTTTCGATCAATATCCACAGTTACTTGGAATAGTTTGTTTGTCAACTTTCATTCAGATGTTCATTCTTTAAACAAGATTGAAATCTTTAGGTGGACTTCTATTAAGTTATCTAATTTTACCATTTACTGTATTTCAATTACAGGCTTTCCATATCTGTCAGGTAGAACGTCTGAACCATGCAAACCATTTTCCGGACATCATAAATGGGATGTTCAGAAACCTCCCTCGCTTTACATGCAAAGCTTTTTAGGATATTTCTGCAGAGTCCAGCATAGAAATCTTGCTTCAGTGGCCTCAAACCAAAGGAATCCTCTGTTTTCAACCATTAATTCTGATGATGTCAGCTATTTTGAGAAAATATTAGGCGTAAAGAATGTTATTCAAGAAGAAGAGAAGCTAGCTACAGCGAACACAGACTGGATGAGGAAGTACAAAGGCTCAAGTAAGCTTATGCTCCAACCTAGGAGCCCTGAGGAGGTTCATATTCTTTCTTTTTCCATTCAATTGAGGAGACTAGCTTGACTTTCCAATGATTGTTTCTGGTGTTCACATTTCCTGATGCAGGTTTCTCAGATTCTGAAATACTGTAATTCCAGATGTTTGGCAGTTGTTCCTCAAGGGGGAAATACAGGCCTCGTGGGAGGAAGTGTTCCTGTTTTTGACGAGGTAATTTAGTCTTTGTCCTCGTCGCTCATTGAGTTTAGCACTGAAATTCTGATCACACTTGTTTCATCAATAAATTGAACATCCATGATGTTCGTCCACCAGAGATACTTCCTTCCACTTTTCCCAAGTCTGCCAGATAGGATTTGGGTTTATCCTGTGGGGAAGTCAATGGTTAAGATATGTTGTGATAGAATGATCACTCATTATCTAATCATGGCCGTCTCAGGATGAGATATAACTAGAAGTGTGACCATCCAATGTCCTGTCTTGACCAACATCTGTTAAATGTAAAGTTAACTCCAGAATTCATGGCTTGGATGTTTCTCCAAAATACATACCCTGTAGTGAGAAAGCAACAGACCTCAAAGTTCTCATTCTTGCACGGCAAATTATGTCAGCACTTAGGTTCTTCTTAAGGTTTCACTTTGTTGATGTGTTGCTGGAAGATGTTGAATAACCGTGATTCAGTACGTTTGCTAATGCTTTAGTTCTTGGCTCAAAGATCTTCAGAAGGTGGTACTAACGGCAATTATATATACAATGTAGTCATATATGTATGTTCACGCATCATATAGTTTAGAGAAATACCAATAGCATAAAGTAGTACTCCTTCCGTGCCTAGATGAATGTCCATTTTAAAGAAATCTTAGTCCCAAAATGAATGTCTTTTTTGAAAAGAAAAAAAAACTGTCACTAAATGTTTTTTGGTCAAATGTTTTTCAGTAGTCTCTTTACACTTGCAAAACTAAATGTTCAATACTCCCTCCGTCTCAAAATAGATGTCGTTTCAACCACTTCTCTCATATTAAGAAATGCAATTAATGTATGTGAAAAAGTCTCATATACCCCTAAAGTAATCCAATTACCTAGACAATTAAATGCTTGTGTAGGAGATAGTCTACTATCATTAATAAGGGTAGAGTTGGTACACAACAACAAAATAGCATTGAAAATAGTAAAACGACAAGTATTTTGAGACAAAAATTAACTCCCAAAACGATATCTATTTTGAGACGGAGGGAGTATTGAATAACAAGAAGATATATGAATCTTTGCCATTAATTGTAGGGTTAATTGCAATTAGGTTACCTGAGTTTTACAAGATGTTGCAATTGGTTATCAAATATGTAAATGTTCAAACCCAATTGGTTATCAAATGTGTACGATTTGGAGAGAGAGACACAAAGTGAAGAGGGGAATATAAAGGTCGCCGGTCACCGGCCTCGGAGAAGATGGGGGAGGTGACGAGTGTTTGGAGATAGAGACCTTTATGTGAGTGTTTTCTTTTTCTTCCCCCCCCCCCCCCCCCCCGTACTTTGCATATGTAAGTAATGCTCACTTAATGCTTGGCGAAATTATATATATACCCCTTAAAATGTCACGTGCATGGCACATGACATATCGTTAGTTTTTTAACACCCCATCCATTTTATTATCACATTGCAACAAATTTACAAACATAAGAATCAAATTTGTACATTTACATATTGAATAATCAATTGCAACAAAGTGTAAAACACAGATAACTAAATTACAAATAACCCTTAATTGTATAAAAGGTAGAGATTTTCAAAATGTCCCCTAACATAAAATTTGGACATTCATTTAGGGACCAAGGGACTAATATGAATGCTGAAATTTTATATTGCGAGTCCAATTTAATGATGGAAATAGTTAAGAAAATGCCCTGGGCTACACTGAGAATAGCTGCAGGCTTTTCATCAAAAAGTAGCCTCATGTTCACCGGTTCCTTGGCTATGCTGAAAATAGCCTATAAAGGCTTAACAGAAGCTTGAGTTAAATTTCTTTGGATTTATCATACCACATTGTGCACAAGTTTTCATTTTAAAAGGGTCAAACTTACGCAGCATATTGTGCTGGCGGTTCTATCGTAACTCACCGCAACGAGTGCGCATATATGTAGAAACTACTAACGACATGGTGAAACTCCATGCTCATACTCCTTTCGTCTCTTAATAAATATCGCACTTTCCTTTTTAGTCCTTCCCAAATAACTGTCACATTTCTGAATTAGGAAAGTGTCATAGTGCAATTTTAACATTGCACCGCACATTCCTTTTAAATGTTGACTAGTCAAATGCGACATTTATTGTGAGACGGATGGAGTAGTACTAGTCAAATGCGACATTTATTATGAGACGGATGGAGTAGTATACTTGATATTAAAACTTAAAATTTTACTATATCTTTTCATTTATGCAGTTGATGGTTTTTTTCTGTTTATGTCGTAACGGTGCAGGTGATTATCAACACAAGTTCCATGAATAACATTGTTTCCTTTGATGAGGTAGATCCCTTTCCTCTAGTATCTATATTATATATTCCTAATTCCACTATTCAAATTGTGTTTACAATTAATTATGTCTCCTAATATGTCTTTGGACGTAATCAACTTCTGTTTTCAACTTTCATCATATAAAAACAGATGTACTTTTTTGCCTTTGTCACTTGTTGGAGTTCTGAAATTTATAGAGACTATACTTCAGTCTTCTCATTCCTTAGTGGCTTGGTCAAATACCATGTATTTATCATTATGGAACTTCTAAAGATACAGTTATTTACTATGCTATTATGTAGGTCAGCGGTATACTGGTTTGTGAAGCAGGATGTATATTGGAAAATCTGATTACTTTCCTAGACAAGCATGGGTAATACTCTAGTACGCCAAGACCTTTATTAGAACGGTCAACTATAGGATACCTTCTAATGAGTAGAAATGCAATACTGAATTTCACATTCATCATATTTCTTTAGTTTCTTTTCTTACTACATAAAGTTTGATTTCTTCAGATTTATTATGTCGTTGGACTTAGGTGCTAAAGGAAGGAATTTTTTTTACTCCATTTATAGTTCCTTAACTTTTCATGAAATATGGCCAAGTTTTACACTCCCATCTTTACTTTCTTTTCTTAATACATAAAGTTTTTTTCCTTCAGATTTATTATGCCGTTGGACTTAGGTGCTAAAGGAAGCTGTCAGATTGGTGGAAATGTTTCAACTAATGCTGGTGGTTTGCGCCTAGTTCGCTATGGATCATTACATGGAAATGTACTAGGTTAGAGGTCTTGTTTTAATGTATTCAAAAATCCCAAATTACGTTCTACAATTTTGTGCACGCAGTGTGTACAACAATATGATTTACGTATAATTCTGAAGCTCTATTTGAAGAGCATTTGGACTTCAGACAAGAGCATATTCGCAGAAATGTTTTCGTTCTGCTCTCTTCCTTTGTATCTCTCATTTCATCATCAAAAGTAAGATGAATGTGAACTATATATATTTTCCCCTGTAGTCCATGTTAAGTTACTTATATTGGCAAAGGTGGAAGGTACTATGACATAGTAATAAATGTATATATGCGATCATGTGATTAGATTTTCTTTAAATATTCCTTTATGCCCAGTGGCTCGCCAATGATCACTTTTTGCCTTCTGAATTAGCATTATGACATGTGCACTTGTAGTTCTTATTAGAGAGTAGAGACTAATTACTTCTTATTCTATGTTTTTTTTATCTGTGCTGCTGTAAATGGATCTTATAATAAAATATTGTTGCCTAAATAACAAAATGGATCTATTTGAAGCATAGCATTGGTCTATCTTATCAGGTCTCGAAGTTGTTTTAGCAAATGGTACGGTGCTTGATATGCTTGGGACTTTACGCAAAGATAATACTGGCTATGACTTGAAGCATTTGTTTATAGGTGAGAATCCTTGCATCTTATGCAAAGATAACTTTTCGTCTATCTAATGCTTATATGTATATCCTATCTGCCCAGGAAGTGAAGGATCCTTGGGTATTATAACTAAGGTTTCGATTCTTACCCCGCCGAAGTTGTCTGCCGTAAACATAGCTTTTATTGCGTGCAAAGATTACTTTAGTTGCCAGGTAATATGAGCTCTTTTATTCTGATATGACGTCCTCCTGAGTTCAAAGTAGCACATCTATGGTGTACTCAGTGTCCATTCCTACGTACTGCTGCCGTCCCGGAAAGTTTGTCCCACTTTGACTTTATGGTCAACTCAATTAATCTTTGACCATAATTTTATGATTACAATTATTTCTGTGCAATTCTGAAAATGTAATTGCTAATATTCCAAATGGTGAATCAATAACAATTTTTGAATCGCATAGGGATATCTACATGTTCATAGAACAATGGTCAAAGTTTAATTGAGTTGACCCTAAAAGTCAAGTGAGACAATCTTTCCGGGACGGAGGGAGTATGTTTAAACGTGAGAAATATTCAGCATAGGATAAACATTTCATTCTGCACGACATCTAAGTAAGGCCCTTTCGCTTCTTTTAAACTAATCGTTTCTTGCCAATATAATACCCATATAGAATTTGCATTAAATTATATTTCGTACATCTTCCAGAACAACTTGTTTATTGTGAACTTGACGTTTTTGCAACTTGAAAACAGTCAATTTTGATTTCCTGTTTTGTCTCGTTAACCATTGACTTGAAGCAAGACTGGGGTGCTGCTTTGGTTTAATGTTGTATAGAATATGATTTGTTCTTTTTCTCTTTGTAGATGGACATCTTGTCCTTCCTGTTGTATACTGGTTGCGTCATAAAACAATTTCTTTTTCTTTTCAAAATCTTTTATCAAAACAAAGGGCCACTTGTTTTAGTTTTCTGTGCTTTTGCCAAAAGTGAGGTTCATATGGAAACCAGGTTGTATGTCTGTTTCTCTTATTGTTATTACCACTGTAGTTCTCAACTTACAAGCATAATTTGTTCATCATTCTTGATATCTAGAGTTTACGCGAGATGGAAAAAATAAATTTAGGCTTTGTAAATTTGTTGACAATTTCTTGTTTGCATCTTGTCATCTTGTAGTTGTATACCTTATGGTTTTATTTTGAGCTTGCATGCTTCTGCTTATGTTTTCCAGAAACTTCTGCTGGAGGCTAAAAGGAGGCTAGGAGAAATTCTGTCTGCATTTGAATTTTTGGATGTCCAAGCATTGGATTTGGTACGCTTTCTTTAGGAGGAGCCAATTCTTAGTTTTTCTGTATAACTAATCATGCAAAACTTTGGTTTCATTCGTAAAAAAAAATCTTATTTCAAAACCATATTAAAAAAATAAAAAAAAAATAGACACAAAGCTGGAAAACAATAAAGAACCCCGAGTCTAAAAAAAAACCTTAATTTCCCAGGTTGTTGGCAGGATTTGCACCTACACAATATTGAAGTGGATATTTGTGTATGCTATTAACCCTAGATGTAATAAATATGGACTGTCTGATTGGTCCATCACAGTGATACCTGGATATGTCATCGTATGCAGCTTTGTACCTGCAACAGAGAATTAAAAGGAATGAACTGTATGTTGCTGTGAATGGGCTATACTAATGTTTAATTTTAATTGGACACACACACGATTTCACTCTAGTGTTTTCTTCTTCAGTTTAATTTGGTTGGGCCAGTTAGTGTGAAGAATTTGACTTTGGTATTTACAATGTCTCAAAATGTGCACCAAGGAAAATAAGATGCACGCTAATTTAGGTTATATACTTAATCCTTTGTTTGCTTGTGTACGTTGAACAGGTACTGAAACATCTGGATGGCGCTCGGAATCCTTTACCGGGCACAATGCACAACTTCTATATTCTCATTGAGACAACAGGCAGTGATGAATCCAATGACAAGTATGTCCTTGTTAATTTACTCAGCAATTATCTCTCATCGATTGTTAATGTTCATATACGAAAAGCATGTTCTTAGCATTAATTGATAAAATGGTCACGTTTTCATCTTTCGTATAAAAATCGTCTGATTTCCAAATGACAAGTATGTCCTTGTTAATTTACTCAGCAATTATTCCATTTTGATACTTCCAAACTATGTGCCCCTTTTCCTTATTTAGAAAGTCTCCAATACTTAAATATCTATAATATCCATCTCAATTGTGAGTGAGAAAAAGAAAGTACCCATTGATTAATCTCCATTGGGGATACCTTGACTGTATCAAATGAAAAGTTAATGTTTGTTAGAACTCATTTAATATCAATTGGGAACAGTTACTTTGGGACAACTTGGAGTATGTAGCATTCTGGACACTTCTGGGATATAGTAAAATGATTATCAAAAGTAATAATGCATTCTTTGACTTCTAACCTGAGAGTTTAGAACTAGTGCTGAGCAATTCTATCTTAATTGAGGCTATGTAGTGATCTATGATTAACGATTTCTTCATCTTTAGTTGCATTATCTGTTTAAATATCTTTTATTTTTATGAATTTGCTATTAAGATGTGTATTCTTCACTTCAATAGTATCACTCCTAGTTGTTTTGTTGTTATTTCTTCTACCTGATGACTTCATTTTCATGCCTCTAGAGAGAAGCTTGAAGCCTTTCTAGTTCATGCCATGGAAGGTGGTTTGATATCTGATGGTGTTCTTGCACAGGACTTAAATCAAGCATCATCATTTTGGCATATTCGGGAGGTATTTCCTCTACAGTTTTAGTTTTTTATTAAAAGAGGTTTAAAAGATATACTCCCTCCGTCCTAAATGAATGTCCAAAAAATTTCAAATTTGTTCTTGATTAAGAGCAAATTTGAAAGTTTTTGGTATTCATTTTGGGAAGGAGGCAGTACATCTTAGTGGGTCATGGATGGACGCGAAGTCGTAACTCAATAATTAGTTTTCCCATCATTTTGGCCTCCGAACATGCTTTCCTTTCATCTGCATAGGCTGGCTCGACCTCATTAAACATTATCAATGGGAAGTCCAACCTAAAAAACTGATCATCTTAATACACCTGCTTTTAAAAATATATTAGTATGATAGAAACCCTCTCATTGACCAAACTAGCCTTCTTTTCCTGCATAGTTTGAATTCGAAAACTGCCTCCTAGTTTGAATTTAAATGCTTTAAACGGCAATCAATAGTAATGGTCAATAATCAACTTACTTTCGTAATTTGCGTGTTTGGTCAATTGTTACTCTTTTATTGGATGGAGGAGTAACAAATCTGGTAGTGAATCCATTATGCTGTTCATAATGTCAACTAAATATCTAATTTTGCCCACCTGATTTCAGGGTCTTGCAGAAGCATTGATGAAAGCAGGGGCGGTATATAAATATGATTTGTCATTGCCTGTTGAAAAACTGTATGATATTGTTGAGGAAATGCGAATACGTCTTGGTAACAAAGTAATCTCATTTATATTATCCATCTGTATTTTTTGTCAGATGGCTCTGTAACTTCTATATTTTTTCCTATGTTTTATTAAAAACATCTAGGTGCTTCAGCAAATGTAATCGGATATGGTCACCTTGGAGATAGCAACCTCCATTTAAATATATCAGCTCCACATTATGATGATACTGTAATATTCTTATCTCAATTTCAATTGAGTTAGTTAGCCAGCCCATCTTATTTTGTTTCCTAATATTTGAAATGCTGCAGATTTTAGCTCAAATCGAACCCTTCGTTTATGAATGGACATCCAACCATCAGGGGAGTATCAGTGCAGAACATGGCCTTGGACTAATGAAAGCTGACAAAATTTACTACAGCAAATCCGCTGAAGTTGTAAGTATACTAACATGTTTTGTCTTATCATTTAAAAAGGAATTTATATATGCTTAAACAGAAATATTCAATGGTCTCACAAAATTGCGTAGCTGGGCTGCTTACCAATATGTCGAATAAGGTTCTCAGATTTCTGCATAATTTTCCGAGGAAGCTAATATCTGGTTATTGGGAGGAGCATCTTTTGATAGATAATACATAAAATATTCCTAAATGGTTTTCTAAGAATATGAATGCCTGCTGCTTAGGCATATACTCCCTCTATCCCATAATAAGGGTACAAAGTTGGAAGTGCACTGCAAATAAGTAGAGATTATATATATTCTATAATATTGGTAGTAGAGTAGGTGTTGTGAGTATGAAAAGAGTGGTGGGAGAGAGAAAGTGGGGTAGAGAATAGCAAGTGAATAGTTGTTGTGAGCATGACAAGTGGGTCCCATTCCTTAAAAAATATTACAAAATTTCCATTTTCGGTAATGTGACTTATTAATGGGACACCCAAAAAGGAAATTTATGCCCCTTATTATGGGACGGAGGGAGTATACGCCTTGAGAAGCATGGGTGCCCTTGTAATTGGGCTTCAAGGAGGTACTAGATAGGCACTTAGCCTTGGGTTTTGAACCTATACCATTTTTTTTTTTAATAGGAAAAAAACATATACATATACCATATACATAGTGGATAGATTTCATATTTATCCAGATACTAGTATTTATTTATTACGACCCCCGTCCCAATATAATCTTCACACTTTTTTTGTCGTTACTACGAAGGAAATGTGAGCAATAATTTTAAGTTGATTTAATTATATTAATCAAAATCTAAAACTTGTTATTGATAGTATTGTTGATGGTCTATCAGTTACAAGTTTTAGATTTTGATTTATATAGTTGAGTCAATCTAAAGATATTGCTCAAAGTTCTTTCGTAGTAACGTCAAAAAAAGTGTGAAGATCATTTTGGAACGGAGGGGGTATTTTTTGTGTGGATACAAGGTCGAATAAAGTGACAAATCTAATAATCCATACAGTTCAGTGATCAGATACAGCTTAGCGGCATGGTAATGCAACCTCTCTTCTTCACTAGGGTTGTTAAGAGGATTCTTGTGCTTTTGATTTAAAAGGAGATAAAGGTATTCCTTTTATGAACATTAAAGATGGAATTGATTCCTTATCTTTGCAGTACCTTTACGTCCTTACTTCACAGGGATCTACTTTCGTGGTTCACCTCAAAATAGCATGAACTATCAAGTTGGGGCATTTAATCACAAACCGTATGAATTTATTGGGGGATTAAATAAAGTTCATACTTTCAGCTTATCATCAGTATAATTATCATCACTTTTTGGCTTTATATTGTGGTCTGTCGTGTTTCTTGTTACATTCACCTGGCATGAGGAGAGGGGGAACTATGGTTATGCTCAAAATTTAAAATAAGCCCACTAGTTTTTTTATTTTTTTATTTTTTAAATACTAGTGTTTATGCAAGTTTTAAATATTCTATTTGGACAGGTGCAACTGATGGCTTCAATCAAAAAGATGATGGATCCCAATGGAATACTCAACCCATATAAAGTACTCCCACCATCATTACTGTCGTAGAAGAGGTAAGATTCTCGATCGTTGAATCCCACTTTTTTATTCTAAAATTTTACAGCATAAACTCTTTAAAAGTTTCCAGCTAGCGCCCGGCCCCTATGGGAAAATTTCTAAACTATGCAACGCCACCACACTCTAATTACCAATTAATCCAACCTAATTGTTAGTTATCGAATTGGAATTATGCTACGTACTTTTGGCATAAATATCAAATAACGTAAGGTATTAGTTTTGTTTTGTTTTCATTTATTTACGACGTCAAAATCTAACAGCACTGCCACGTCAAGGCCACATGTCAGCGTGTCAGAGCCGTGTCAACACCAACTTTAACTTTGATGACATGCGATTGTCATGGCTGTGCCACGCTGGCATCAGTACCATGTCAGCACCAAGTAGGCTGCATTCATTGATAAAAAAGTGAAAAGTACGTTTCATATCTAGGTCGTTTGGCCCCATGCCATGTCTTAATCAATTCGAGGAAGTGTGATTTAAATGAGATGATATCAGCTGATTTTTTTCCATTGAGACTTTGTAGCTTTAATTAACGCATAGACACAGTTCGAGAGTCAATATACTCACCACCTTTAGTAACTGAAATATCATTTCAGGTTTTCTCATCGGGTTTCACCAATGTACAACAGACAATGCAGAAAGGGGAGAACGTCAGTTGTACTTTTCTTCCGAGGATGAACTAGATGTGCGAAGCAGGAAACAACTCCATGTCTATGCATATTTGAAATATTTACTACTTACTGCCTTGTGTATAAACACTAAGTTGTTGTACCAAAAGTTGTATTATGTCGGGCTTAATGTACATACCTTAATAAGTCAAGCACCCGTAAATTATCACTTCATAAACAGTCAAGGTTTTCATACATAAACTCAAAAAGTCAAGGTTCTCGTTGCTTTGCATAGACAATGGATGGAGATTACTTTATTTTAAATGGTATGCCTTGGCAGAAAATATGCTGTCAATATATATATATATATATATATATATATAGGTGCTCAAATGAGAACCACACAATTGTGTGAGAACTTGTGATAACCAAGCATAACCATTAGATTAGAATCAAAATCAATAATCCAGATTATAAATACATTTGATACACTTGGATATAGTACTTAAATTTTGATATTGCACTTGGATACAATAGCTAAATAAGTACTGTAATCAAGTGTTGCACTTGGATACAGTAGCTTAAATGACTAATGTATTCAAGTGTGTTTTGAAAATTATCTATTGTATCCAAGTGTATCTATAATTTAGACCCTTGATTTTGTATTTAATCAAATAGTTATGCTTGGTTCTTACGGTTCTCATTGGAGCGCGACCATATATATATATATATATATATATATATATATAGAACCTAAAATATTTAATACTTAAATCAACACATACCGTGTATGGTTTTTGTAATAGGTTCTAATAATAGGGTTTGTAAAAAAAATATTCTCCTCATATAAAATTTGGCCTCCTTTATCTCTTGCTCATGCATTTTTACTCCAAAATCATTCCAGTTTTTCACAAATCCAAAATCACTCAAGTTATTCACAAATCTAAGTATTAAAGAAATTTGATACTACTTAATAGCTTATGCAATGACAAAATTCAATGCCTACAACTAAAAACACTAATGTTATCTTCTTCTTTTTTTCGTTTGATATTATTTAAGTATTATTGGTCAAAGTATAAGATGATGCTTAATTAAACATAATTACATAATATTATAAATATTTTTTTCAATAAACATAGGTAATAAGATGATGCTTCAGAATTATGCATGATTCAATAATTTATATTTTTTTTCAATAAACATAGGTAATAAGATGATGCTTCAGAATTATGCATGATTCAATAATTTATATTTTTTTTCAAACTATTTTTTAGGTTCAAATTTCAAATAATTACTCTTTGGTTGTAGTTAAATACGTCGATGTTTCTGCTGAAGCATTTCAATTGCTCATTTGTCCAAAAGAATGTCTATTACTAGTTTTTTCTTTTTCTAACTTAAATGATTTTTAATCATGAATTTATACTAATTTGTTATCCTCTCTTTGATCTCTACAATTATAAAAATTTATATATAGCACTTTTAATGAAGTTAAATATATATTGTGTTTTTTGTTTTCAAGTTCCAATTTTAACCAAAATAAAAATAGCACACTCATTTTTTAGAAAATTATAAATATGTATCTAATTTTATGACCTAAATAGTTAGGTTTATTTTCTGAATTATTTGTCTAAACACTAATGATCAAATAGTATAAGGCTAAAATATAGTTAATTGCTTAATTAAACATAAAATAGGTATACCGTATGCACCTATTTTAACACCAAGCATTAAGGTTTAATTTTTACATTATTAACGAATAAAAATAGTCGTTAATATTAAAAGTTAACCAATTGCACAACACTCAAATGTACAAATGTTTAATACACCATTTTTAACATTTAAAATTTCAAGTCAATTGTTTTATTAAATATAAGATAGTACACCTTTTGTTTCAAAAAATTAGTTCAACTCTTTCGTTGTTAGTACTACGAATAAATTTTGAGCAATAAGTAAGACTACTTTTAATTATCATAATGAAAATTTATTTTATTTTTTTTATAGATACACCATTATAAATTTTAAATTTTCTTTAAGATAATAAAAGTAACCTAAATTATTCTCAAAGCTCATCAAAATTAACAATGAAAAAAGAAAGACCAAGTTTTTAGAACAAAAGGATTAAATAAATTCCCTCTTAATTTCAATTACCTCACATTTTTGTCTATTGAAACAAAGGATCTTTTACAACAACCATCTATGCCGGCACACACCATAAAGTAATTTTACTACTTAAAGTTGATTAATAAAAATAAAGGAGCAGCAAAAAATATCTGAGAATTTTTTATTGTTGATTAATTCACTTGGAGCCTTTTTCGACATGTCATGTGGATTTAATGAGTTAAAAATGATAGAACTAGGTGGAAGGGACAAATTTGAAAAGAAAATCATATTAAGGGATCAAACTAATAAAAATTATTCAAATCAAACCAAACTAATGTAAGGGTTATGTTTATATACCAAACTATTAGTTAATCCAGATATATTATTGATTTTTTAGAACATTTCATACTTAAAATCAGCAAATTGACAAAGAAATCCACCATGAGAGACCAAACTAATAATAATAAAAAAAGTTCACGAGCGACCAAATTAATAGAAGTTTCAAGATTATGAGTGAATTAATTTAGATAAAGAAGTGGAGAAATATAACAGAGCTCTTTCAGAGTTGATCAATTGATTCAAGACACTCTAGACATTTTATGTGGATTTCATTACTTGAAATCGATTGACAGACATGGAAATGACAAATTGGATAAGAAAACCATCATAAAGGATCAAACTAATAAAATATATTCACATGAGACCAAGTTAATGTAAGTGACATATTTTTATAATTAACTATTATTTAATCGATATGTATTTTTGATATTTTGAACATTCCATACTTGGAATGGACAAGCTGACTAAAAAATCACCGAGAAAGACCAAACTAATAAAATTTATGAGAGGGAGAGATGCTTTGATTGAGATTAGAAGAATGAGCTTCGGAGATCAAAACCTCATCAAATTATAAGTTATTAATTTATTTATTTATTTATTTTTAACTATTTTAGAAACAAATCTCAATTATAAATTTTATTTGACTGATTTATTATGTCCGTTGAGTATCGACGGGTCACAAACTAGTTTTCTAAATGTCGGTGTTAGGCAGTGTCCAAGTTATATTTGGAAAAACATTTGCGTGTCTCAAATTTTTGCTCGTAATAACGTTAGGTGGGGATTTGATTCCAAAATTATCTTTAGGAAATGGTTAGACATGGTGATGTTTGAAGTTGATAAAGCTATAGGGTCATGAAGATCGTTTTGGGACGGAGAGAGTATATTATTATAATAGCTTTCAGTTTTGAGCATGACAAAAGTTTGGGGTAGTATGTACGTATCAAAACTAAACTCCCAGTGTTAATAGTTTGAATTTTTTTTGTAGAAAGAAATCTAAAAATAGTTTGAGAACAAAATTTTAAGGATGTACAGTTAGGAAATGGTTAGACATGGTGATGTTTGAAGTTGATAAAGCTATAGGGTCATGAAGATCGTTTTGGGACGGAGAGAGTATATTATTATAATAGCTTTCAGTTTTGAGCATGACAAAAGTTTGGGGTAGTATGTACGTATCAAAACTAAACTCCCAGTGTTAATAGTTTGAATTTTTTTTGTAGAAAGAAATCTAAAAATAGTTTGAGAACAAAATTTTAAGGATGTACAGTTATAGGAAAAAAAATCAACCTATTTTCTTACCTCTTTCTCTATGAGAATAAACTTAACATTGGCAGGCAACTTGAAGGTGTTGTTTCGTGGACTGGGCCAGTTCTGTGCATTTCTAACCAAGGACCAATTCGATCTTCCTTTCCTGAGAATACTGAAAAGAGATGGAAATTATCATTGTAATGCAATTTTTGACGACTGGTGTGAACTCATGATTTTATACAAAGGGACGACAACCCTTCGTATTCAAGTTATCTTTTGAATTGTTTTTTATTTTTATTTAGTTTTTACTCAAATCTGATGTAAGTAGATGGTTATTTTTAATAACAGTTGTATTTTTATTATTTCCGAGTTTATTTTTAATTGGATGAGTGTATAATTAGGTGGCTAATTAATCCTAACAATAAAGTGGTCAGATTTACGGAGTGCGTTAATTAGGGAGCCATTCAAACTGATTTCGGAAAATAGAGCAGCAGACCTCAATAAATGATGTATTTGAAAAGCTAAAGACAGCTGCTTCTTAATTGTGATCAATGGATTATTAAATGCTCTTGCTTCAAAAAATCTTTAGAAAGGTCAGATTAAGGGCAGTTTGGTAATTTGAACGGGCTAAAATTTGGGCAGGAAAATGGAAGTGCTTTATGCACTTCTGTTTTTATACATTACTAGTGTAACACCCGTGCCTTAAAGGCACGTCAAAAAAAATTTTTATAATTTAAAATTTGTTATATTTTATTGCGCAGATAGATTTTTTGTGTTTTTCAATTTGAATTTGTCACTTTGGATAAATAAATTTAACTTATATCTAATTTAAAAAATTATGGACAAATAATTTATATAGTTCATAAATTATATAAGTAATTTTAAAAAATAAATTCACAATTTTTTTAGAAATATATAATTATATTTAGACAATGAATAAATATATACAATAATAAAAAATCAGTCTAACTAAATTCATTTAGACCCAAGCCCATAATGTTATCTTAGTAAAACCTACTACTAAATGCAAAAGCCCAAATCAATGGCCCAAGTAAAAATCGCAGCCCGTTGCAAGCCCGAATTACGAAAAAAAAAAACCTTTTAGAATAATGAAAAAAGTCTTCAGATTATAAACCGAACGAAGAAACAAGCCGCCTCTCTCTCGCGCTCTCTCTCTCATCTTCCCCTTTCCCAAATTTGTTCTTCATCATGCCTTTCAATCCCCCTCCCCTGCCTGAAATTCCGTCGGAATACTTAATCCCTGAAGATGGGTACGAATGCTCTGATGATGAGTTTTGTGAGCAGCTGTTCGAGGAACAGTGTCAATTGCGCACTAATAATGATAGCATCGAGGTGAGTAACAAATTGTTCATTTTTGGATTATTAATTTTCTCTCTTTAAATTGTTTTCTAACAAATTGTTTCTTTTTGGATTATTTTCTATCTCTAAATTTATTTATGCATGTTGTTAGGGTTTTGATATGAGCGTCCTTCCGGAAGAGTATTCCTGTACCTTTTTTCTCGAAGGGGAAGATTTAATTCCCTATCTCACCGATTTGTCACAGCTAGCGCTTGAGAAATACAACCGAGAGAATGTAATTTACTACTATTTTTTTCTTTTTTATACTCCCTCCGTCTCGGAAAGATAGTTTTGCTGTTATTACGAGGTATACTTATATGAATCTAAAATTTGATATTAAATGAAAATAGGGAAACTATCATTCCGGACAGAGGGATTAATATTTTGACATTCACGAATTGCTATGCATTATCTGATTTTATTCATGCATCTCTTGTAGCGAACATATTACCAATTCGTCAAGTATGTGAAGGCCATATCTAACTTTCTGGATGGATTTGTTTTCTACATAATGTTCGAGGCTCAGCAACCGTCCGAGAACGCTTTTCCTGCCACATTTACTACTTTCATTTATGATGGAATGGAACGCGAATTCGAATTCGTTTATATGGTATCTGGCCCTAGCAAAGACAAAGAGGTATACTTAAATCAAAGTCTTGATTGTGTTTAACTATTTTATTTCCACCTACTCCTGTACTGTTTAGCTAGCAGTATGTTGTTTAAAATTTTCCTTCATACTATCTAATGGGGATACTATCTAATGGGGTTAGGAGGAGAGAAACCGGAGATGTGTATGTCCCATTTTAAATGGGATCCGTTTTAACACCACATCCGTTTAGAATTTATTCTCTTATTCATATTTTGATTTGGGTTGATTAATATGTTCAATCTCTTATCTGTTTTGTAGGGTACCAGCTGTGGTGGAAATTGAAGCTCAAAAGAAAAACTTTATTTATATGGATGCAATGCTAGTATGGATATGTGATAGTTGGATAACCTGAGAATTGTGTGTTTATTAGAATGTTGGTAAATTGTGATTTCTTATTTCGTGGTTTAACTTAAATTTATATGGATTCAATTAGTATTTTGAGTTGGTGGTTTAACTTAAATTTATTTTAATATGCATACTTAGTGTCTGTACACAATCACTTGTGAAATCTAGGTGCATACTATGTAGGTCCCTTTGCTAAAATCTCGATGTCTTGACTTCAACAATTATTTTTCGATATCCTTAGTAGTCCTTGTTATCTAGCACTGCATGGATTCTTTTTCGATATCCTGTTTTTGTAAAGTTTTATTCCCTCTGGTTCAATATAGATGTCATAAGGGGAGAGTTTGCTTTATAGATATGTTAGGTCCAGAGCACTATGCATGCTTTATAGATATGTTAGGTCGGGCAGGTGAGATAGAAGAAGCGTGGAGTCTTCTTCATGATATGGTCAAGAAGGGTACTAAGCCAAATGAGGCAGTTTGGGCAGCACTATTAAATGCTTGTATCGTGAACCAGGATGTCATAAGGGGAGAGTTTGCTGCAAAGCGTATTCTTGAGTTGGAGCCAAACAAGCCTGGGATTTATGTGGCACTGTCGAATTTGTATGCAGCTGCTGGAAAATGGGATTCTGTTGATGACTTGAGAAGGGAAGTAGGGAATAACTGGGTGGCTGTTTCTCGTGGTAGTGGAAGTTCAAACATCTGATTAGCTTTTCAATCCGTTGAAACTACAGTATAAGCTCCCGACTCTGCTCGTAAGTTCATTAATGATGAAAGAATTTTACTCCATATGTTAGTCTTTCTTTATTTCTCAAAAAAAAAAAAAAGGTTATGGAAAACGTTTTCCAAATTTTGGTGTTTGGTAATTTGAGGAAAACGAGTCGACTTAGAATGTTAATTATGTTACCCTAGTCAAAACGGATCATCCATTTTTCTAAGGATCATAAAGACTTGCGTCATTGGGCTTCATAAGTCATTCTACAGAAAATGAAGCTCTTCCATTCCCCCTTTTCCACTGTTATGTTTCAATGGAAATGACTTTCATGCGTTGCTCGTAGATAAATATTCTGTGAATCTTCTAAGCATAAGAAAATAAGCTATTTTACATGAAAATACTGTGGTACTAGTATCCATGAAAATGGCTTCCCTTTATCACTTTCCATGAGTTTTTTTCATTGAAACGGATGGAACTTCCATTCCTGTTTATCTGCTGCACATCTTCTGTACCTACTAATTTCTCCATCATACTTGATTATTGCATATAATGTGGAGGAAAGGTCCCGACCTGCTCATATTCTTAATGACAATTTTGAAGTTATAAATGTATCCTCCCTCCAATGAGCAATTGAATGTTAATTTGTGCTGGAGAGATCAGTGAAAAAGAAGGTTGTCAATTCATTTCTGCGATTAAATAATCTAAATCAGTACCTGAATTCAGCTAATATATTCTCTCTATATATCTGAGTTAATAAAGTTAAGAACAATTACACGTTGTTGTCAATTTGCTCATTCGACTGAGATATGGCAGCATTGGCAGGGTAATTTCTGTAACTTTGTAGAGATGCGGAGACAGAGCAACAGATTTGATTTTCATACTTTATCCATCTTCTTTTCAACAATTGTTGCAGGTAATAATATTCCTGTTTTTGTTTCGATTTCGCTTAAGTTTATCAGTGATGTTAGTAAAGTAAAATTATGTGAAAAGTTCTTGTAACTGATGTTAGGGTTAGGAGAGGTGAGAAATATTTTCCAACATTTTCTTGTGTGTCAGTTGTTCTTTATGAAGCAGGAGGAGCTGCTTCGGTTGCGGAACCGAGTACCAGTTGTTACGTTCTTGATAATTCCAGTCACATTTACGATTTTGTATCCTCTTGGGAGCAAGCAAATCTCATTTCACACCTTTGAATTGAAATTCCGAACAGATTAAAGTCACATTTTATGGCATGGTTTTGTGGTCATGAATAGAACATTACAGTATTATCAGATGTTTGTAAAGATCATGACAATCAAAAGATGATGATATTCTTTTATGCAACGGTTGCAACATTTTCTACCACATTTACCTGACAAGCACTTTATATCGTATTGATTCAAGAGATATATGAATTGTTTTCACTTAAGCTTTTGTTCAGAGTAAATGGGTTGGGTATCATTTTGAATATGAAGGGAAGGTAATGTATCACATGGCAGTCAGCCTTATGATTGTGTTATTTGCAGTTATATATCGGGTTGACGCACCCTATTGAATGACTTGGTGATTTTTTTTATGCAGGATACGGACTTTGTTGTACGATTTTGTAAAGATGTGGAGAGTAGAGCACAACCGGTAGGCAAAATCATTATATTTCAGTATGATATGTATGCATGTATACCTTGTCTCTTCTAACTATAGCCAAAAAATGATCTTGTTTATTTAGTTGACATCTCAACATCAGCAATTATTTCTATTGGGCCTTTGGGCCAAATAATGTAGCTGAACCGCTAAAACATCTTTATCTGTATACTATGTAAAAAGACCCTGTTTATTTAGTTGACATCTCCGCATCAGCAGTTATTTCTAGTGGGCCTTTGGTCATGGTATAATGTACGTATTCTTTTCAACTAATTTCACAAACATCTGAACAGACTATACTGCTGAAACTTCTTGAAGTAATACTTCTTTTGAAATATTTTATAATCTTCTGGTTTAAGCTAGGCTCTTTTCCCTGTTTTAGCCCACTATTGCTTTAATTTTTTTTCTCCAGAGTTTAAGGTTGGGTCAAATTTTAAAAGCTTATTCTTTGTTACCTAGAGTCAATGGAATATAATAGCAGTTAAGATTTCTGTTTGAGCCGACTATGAACTAGGTTCATTTTGACTTTAAGACCAGATCGGTTGGGGAATGAGTTAATTAGGAATGTATCGTCTATTGATATAAATGAAAATGGGGTTGTTTGATAAGACCCATGTAGTTTACTGCACCCATGTTCAGTCAAGATGTAGTTAAAATAGCTGGAAAATGATCTTGCCCCCATTCAAAGGAAAAACAAACAAACTGGCTTCGCCACTGTTTCAAAGTGTCACCATTGCATGTCATTTGTGGCTCAAAGACCTGATGCTTAAAAACAAAATTCATCTCTAGCAAGAAATAGAAATTCTAAGCATCTTGAGTTGTTGGTCAGAACAAGCTAGCTAATTCAGTTGCCTTTTCTTATAGCTCACATTTTGTGGCTGTATGATGACAAGTGATCTATTTGAAATTTATTCTGCAGGGATATGTTAATTTTGGCAGATTTGATAACTTCAATTATTTTGTTGCTGGATCAGGCCGCTATAATTTTGTGCAAGTAAGATTTCTCAGCCATTTTATTTTTTGTGGATTACAGGTACGATCTCTCTCGTCAACAGTTGAAAGTTTAAGTGTTTCACTAGAAACTATAGAACAACTAAATTTGAAATAATCTCTGGAATCTGGATACGTTTTCATGACAATATCAAATATTTCTCTGATGAACCCTATTGCTTGCTATTAATGCTTCTAGGAGAATAACACTTTTAGTCTTAATCTTATCTAAGGATTCTGTGATGCATCAGGAATTTTACAATGGCGACCTTATGAGGTGTGAGGGAAGTTACGATAAAATGGGACGTACAGCACAGGTTAAAATGTACTTCCTGGAAGAGTTCGATCAAATTTATTTATTATTGGAAATTTTCCGTTGGCTGGGAGAAGGTGGGTGGGTTTGAGCGTGTATATTGATTTTGCTGTACTCTTTCTTGTGTTCAGGTAAACATAATATGTGGAGATTGCCCTAATGGACAGTGTAGAGGTGAGCCTTTTGTTTTGGAGTTTCAAGTTTCAACTTTCATGATGCCCTAGTTGTCAATCTAACATTATGTTGAACTTTTTTTGATCTATTGGTGGGCAAAATGATATCTTTGGTATCATGATGTTACAAAGTCGTCGAACAATAGTACTCCCTCCGTCCTATAAAACATGTCACACCTTCCTTTTTAGTTCGTCCCAAATTAAATGTCGCATTTCCAAATAAGGAAATAGTGGCAGTGCAATTTTACCATTCAACAAGCAATTACATACATATAAAGCACATTCCTTAAAACGTTGACAAGTCAAAGGCGACAATTATTATGGGACGGAGGGAGTAAATGATAAATATTACTCCTTCCGTCCAAAAATGAATGTCTACCTTTCAAAAAAGTTTTTCCCTAAATGAACGTCTATTTTCTAATAAAACTTTGTCCCTGAATGTTTTTTCACCATTTTTTCCACTTTTCATTGAATACTAGCAAAACTAAAAGTTTAGAAAGTGGATAACAAGAATATTTATGCATCCTTACCGTTAAATTTTATAAAAAGTAAGTACTTCCATAACCTCCCTTAAATGAAAAACACACATTCGTTTTGGGACGGAGGGAGTAAATGAATAGTTGCATATACTTGCGACTTAATGTAGAATTTGATCAAAGTTTTTTGCTGTCAATTGTGTTAGCCGGTCCAATGCATACATTATGTTTCTTATAGCACTTCTGATTGCTAACATTTATGAAGTGTCAGAGGCTTCTATATTAAGCCTTAACCCATTTGGGGTGGCTGTAATGGCCCTCTCTTCAAACGAAACAAAAATGGAGTTGGTACATTGGAATGAAAATTGTCAGCAAAATCTGTATTGGTTGCTTTCTGTAGACTGAAGTTGGATGAAGCAAAGGCTTAATGTTTTTTTTTTTTTTTTTTTGTTTTTAATATATTAATGATAGATAAATTGCCCCTAGGCTACATCAAATGGCCTATAAATAGGCTAGCACATGTCCTTAACAAGATTCGAACTCGCTACCTCCACAATGGAAGCTATAATCGGATACCATCAGAACTAAAGTTCTTTTGTAAGGCTTCGTAGGTGTTACATGAGGTCTACTGCTATGTTGAAAGAGATTTGTTTGCTGTATCCTGTGATGTATACTCATAGATCTCTTACTTCTATCATGGAACGAGATACTTTCAAGGCTTTCGTGAGTTTGAAATTTAGAAATTTGGGACACATGGCTATGTGAAGGTAACCTCACAATCAATACTCCCTCCGTCCCACCTGAATTAGGATTTTTGGGTTGGGCACGGGGATTAAGGAAAAAGTGTTAGTGGAGTAGGTGATGTGAGTATGAAAAGTGAAGTAGGAGAGATAAAGTAGGGTAGAGAATAATGAGTGGAAAGTTGTTGTGAGTGTGAATGTGGGACCCATTAAATAAAACATTTCTATTTTTGGGTTGTCCTAATTCGAGTGGGACACCCAAAATGGAAATTTGTCCTAATTCGAGTGGGACGGAGGGAGTATACTGGAACCAGAGCGAATCCATATTGTAACTACCCAACCCAATCATAGTAGCTCCTGATGTTAGACCCATATGTCTAACCTTCTTCATTATCATAGAACCTCTTGTTCTTATTTTGGCAAAGTTGCACACTAGCCGGTGCTGTGCCCTTTCAACGTTTATGCATTTCTTCAATAATACATAGTTTAACGTTTTTCACAAGATGGACTGTGGTTTTCTGGAATGAATGGGATATAAAGAAGTCATTTATAGTTACACGGGAGATAAGATTTGTAAAAATGGAATCTTTTTTTTTTTTTTTTGTCATTCTGTAGATGTGTTGGCCCTTGGCACACAGTTCTTTGTCCATTTCTATCGTCATCACTTACGTCAAGAGTGTCAGGCTGTTTTACTAATATCGAGTTTGTTTTTATGCCTTTTTTCCCCTTCTGATAAGAAGTTTGTTTTTGTACTTTCTGTTCCCATGGGAGTCTTCATTACGCCTTAAAAACTCTCGTAGATGGTAGAACTTGTTGAAAGCTATGGCTTTTGCCAACGGGTCTCTCTCTCTATGACATAGGTTAAGGTTTCCTGAATACGGATAATCGGATTGTTATGATGTAGAACTTAATACCTTGGTTGGGTGTTGGTTCATGGGTAAAGATTTTATTACTCCCTCCATCCCGGAATAAATGTCCTACTTTACATTTTTGTTTGTCCCAAAATGGATGTCGCATTTCTAAAAATATGATATAAAGTTTGGTGATCTTCCTAAACTACCCATTTTAGTAGACACAAACATTGCAATGCCATGGGAAGTGCAAGGAGCCGTTTGTTGAGCAAAAATAACTCTACGCGTATGAATAGATTGGGGCAATCATATAAACATAACAAAAAGCTTAGAAATGTTGACCTATCAACTGTGACATTTATTCCGGGATGGAGGGAGTAACTTATAATTCTCTTGTTTAATCTCAGGTGGACCCGGATGCATTTGCAATGTTACTCATGTATCAACTTGCAGGTTTTCTCAGGATGATCCTCTTCTCAACTCTTGTTTTGCACTGGTTTTTTGATATTTACTATTATTGGACGGATGTCTCCAAATTTGTTAGTCAACTTTTGAAACTTCTGAGGAAGATATCTTGCTATTTATGGACCTCATATCACGAACAGGAATCGCATCTGAAATGTATAGCACCATGGAAAAACTTTAGAGATAATAACGTAACTAGAATATTTTTTTTCTCTTTTCCTACTGAAGTAAGTAAAATATGTAGGGCATCTTTCATACCCGCTCTTGCATCAGCCACGAACAGAAAGGAAAAATGAAAAAGAGAAGAAGGAAATAGAAAAAGAAAAATAAGTAAATTGAAAAAGGCATTAATAAAGCCAAATTAAAATATAATCCTGAACTTAAGTAAAGGTAGAATAACAAGTTTTCATCATATGCTCTTTATCGTCTTGAGAAATGAACGAGGGTGCAGTCATTCTCTTGTGTAGCCTTTTTTTTTGTGTGGATGCAGATAATATTCGAATCACGACTGTCTCAATTACAATGTTTGTTGTGTGAATTCTTTTGTTGTTTCTCTTTGGACAATTGCATTCACTTATTAATATAATGTTTTGGATGATTTATGTTTCAACTTTTGCGTACAGAGTTCTCCTTGAACTTGCAATCCCATGTGAGAAACAAGGTTCACGGGTGTTTGAAGGCTTCACTGTTGGTTTTCATCCACGGTCATGGGAAATTGTAAGAAATATCATTATTCTTAGTTTCACTAGTTCACTGCTAATGAAAACCTTTGTTTGTTTGGCAAGCTTCGTGATACACACTACTGATAAATTTTGAAGGTTTACAATGGCATGACTCAGTTGGGATTTGAAAAGGCTTACGATAAATTCAGGTTAGGATAGCTGTTCGTTTTTTTTTTTTTTTTTTTTGAGTTTTTGCCACTCTGTATAAGTTTACCCTTCAATACAAGCTGTCATTGTATTGAGTCACTGTCACTGCATTGAGTTACTTCAAAATAATCTTTACTTTTAGTACCCCTTCACCACCATCAAATTTTCCAAGTTATTGTGGCAATTTAACTGTTGGCCTGTTACTGCAGCTTTAAAACTGAACAGACTCACGTAGCGCTTTATATGACTGCAATTGCTTCCGTTTCTGGTTTAGTGCATCAACCAATCGTTAAGGTGGGTTTTGTTACTCAAGATAGGTATTCTTACTTTTTTCTCCATCCGTCCCAAAATGAATGACCATTATGAATTTAAGGGTCATTTAGAAAATGTTGATTTTTAATAGAAAAAAAATCATAAACATTCTTGCTATTCACTTTCAAAATTTTAGTTTTGCAAAAATATAATGAACTAATTTTTTTTTTTTTTTGGAAAAAATAATTTTAGGGGCAGTCTTTTGATGTAAAAGTTTTGAAAGGTCATTTATTTTGGGACAAAAATGGTCATTCAATTCGGGACAGAGGGAGTAATTGACTTCTATTTAATGTCACAACTGTTATCTTCGTCATCTAGGTTCTGCCGGAGCATGGCTTAGCAGTTAAATTATCAGGTTCAGGATCAACTGGGTTCCCGCCAACAACATTGTCACCCGCTATGTTGAATGTGGAATGGAGATGTATAGACTACTGTTTGCTTTTACATACCCATATCCTTTTTCAACAAATTGATCTACGCTCAATATTGAATTTCAGGTGAGAAGGCCCGTGATACTCCATACGAAGTTCAGGTTACCTTCCCGGTAGATGGTTATGAGCCCATTCAGTTCACCCTCACAAAGATGTGTGGTAAGAATCATATAACCACATTTAAAAGATGTAGGTATGAAAGATAATGTCAAACGTAAAAAGCTTCTGTTGAGATGCTCTCAGATACTGAATTGATTTCCCTTTCTCACTCAATACAAAAAGGAATACAAGGAGATGAAATTTTCTTTAGTTGACACGAGTAAATTTAAGATTAAACCAGGCCAAGAATGAGATTGTTGCCCATGATCCTGTGTGCCAATAATGTCTCTGATTGATGCTTTGTTTCGTGAAGTATATTTCCAAACATTTTATTTGTATTTTTCATTAAAACTTCTGCAGAATATAGGCAGGATGAAGAGGAAAATGCTGCCAGAGGATGGGCCTTATTTGGAGTATTGTCTTGCATGTATGTCTATTTTTCTTTTATTCCCCACCTCTAATATCATGAGTTTATTCAAATGTTCATTACGTATGCAGAGGCATGGCATGAAATGTACATTATGCCTAGTAGTTGCTAGTTTGACATATTTTGCCAAATATACGCACGATCAATTCTGTGCCCCGGTCATATTGGAGAATTATGCATCGTTGCAACTTGCGCTTACTATTTCTGGTTGGTTTATTATTAATCACTTTGGTTACTGCAGCTTCATCGTCAGCTCTACACTGGTCTGTTGTGGTGGGTTTGTTTACAAGAGTCGAGTACAAAACCAGGTTTTGGTGTGTTTTCCTTTTTTGTTTATGTCTGGACGTGCATTTCTTGCTGTACAGCGTTTTCTAATCTCGTGTCTCTACATGCAGCGTGGCCTTGATGCATTGCCAGGCATGAATATATTATCTGGGTGTTTGGACACTGTAAGTTGGTTTATAAGAAGTACTTCTTTGGTATTAATATGCAATTTTCTACTGTTATTTGACCTACACTATTGAGCAAATTTGACTTTTTTTTTTTTTTTTTTTGAAACTACTATAAAATAAAATTAGCTGAGTGGAGGAGGAGGGCAAAGCTATGCACGGCCAGAAGACCTTAATAGTCCGTTTGGAAATCAAGCCTCATGGTCTCGTCGGCCTGCAGCTCCTCAAGGGGCATCAAGAACAACTGAGACAAGATATGGATCAATTTGAAGGTGCCAAAAGATTATACCCTCCGTCCCAAAATGAATGTCAAGAGCAAAATTGGATTTTCATTTTGGGCAAAAGCAGTAGTAATATGTTTCAACTTCAGCTTGAAGAAACACAAATGAGATTCAGAGTCATTTCCCTTAGAATTATACTATCAAGCTCTTTCTTGTAGCAATAATGATAGTCTAGGGGAAAAGCTTGTATATATTTGTTCATCAGAAGGTTCAGATGCAAGGAATATGTGGTCATGTATAGTCTAATTGGAAACAGCATACGCAGACTCCACCTTCCCGATTTTGAGTCTTGGTCAATCGGTGCCAAGATGAAATACACGCCCTCGATCAATGCTTCCACTTCCACTATACTGCACTTATTTAGATTATAAGTTCTTTTTTTTTTTTTTAACACAGTTTCGAATTATTTTGGTGACTATTTGTAATGCTGATGCTACTTTCTACCTGGATGTTGAAACCCAGAGTCTCTGTTCCATACTTCATTACATGAATTACTGTGTGTTTGTGTATAGATCTGTGTATATTCCATTATATATCTTTGACGTTGTTTCGAGTCAAACCCAAATCTCTGTCCGGTTAATGACGCGTCTCATCAAAATGAATGTCTATTTTTTTTCTTAAAAATAAGAATAAAAAAGGGTATTCATTCTTATAGACCAAATAGAGTACTATTTCCGTACCAAAATAAATGTTTAATTTTTTTAAAAAGAAAAATTACCTTAATCAAGAGTAAAAGAGTAAATTTGAAATTTGGAAGAGTAGTATACTTATACTCCGTCTGTCCCGCCCGACTTAGGATTCTTGGTCTTTAACCAATAATTTGAACAAAAATAAAGGTACTGTAGGCAAAGCGAAAAACTCAAATCGAATTTGTATTCCGATCTTATGTGGCAGGCTATATAAAAAATCTCGGCCCACTATTTATTGACTAGACCAGATTTGAAATTTCACGTGATTCCCTGGCGCGTGAGTATATGAGGGCCAGCCGGCCAGAACTGCCGGCCAGAGTTCTGAAATTTCTCATCTTTTTTAGTTCTCTGTTCCATTTGAAATTGCACAAAACCGTTTTTACACGAAAATTAAGAAAAAAGTGAAAAATGTTATGTGTTGTGAGTGTAGATAGTTGGTAAGAGAGAGAGAAAATGAGGTGGATAATAATTACTCCATTCGTCCGAAAACAACTTGCACACTTTTGAGGATGCACGGGAATTAAGGAATGATTACACTAAATTTTGAACATTTTATGAAAGAGGTTGCGAGTATGATAAGTTGAGTGAGATTTACAAGTGAGGCCCAAAAGTAAGTGTGTGAGTATGACAAGTGGGGTAGAGAGAATAGAAAAACAATAGATTTTGAATATTTTAAGAAAGAGGACTTACCAATGGGACACCAAATTAGAATATAAGTGCAAGTTGTTTTGGGACGGAAGGAGTATTGAGTTAGTTAATGTGAGTATGCAAGTGGGTAAAAACTTTCAGTTTTTATGAAACAATGAAAAAGACAAATTTTACAATTTCAAATGGGACGGTGGGAGTATTTCTCAACCATCCCATCCCATCCCATCCATCCTTCTTCTTTCTTTATTTCTTTCAAAATAACAAAACACCATCCCACAAAATTGGGTTTCTTTTGACTCTGTCAATATCTTTGTGACTCCATACAAAAATAGCTTCGGCTTCTTAGCCTCTAATTTCTCAAGAAAATATAAATGATTCGGTCAATTCAATTGCTAAAATCTGAGTTAAAAAATGCATCATTTTAATATATTTGAAGAGCAATTTTTCTATCTTTGCCGATGGTAACGCCAGAGGAGAAAAGATAAAAAGTTGTAGTCCAATTTAGAAATCATGCCGGGAAGACTATTCACTATGATTTTTGAGGGTTTTCTAAGCTTTTAAATTTCTGTTTGTTATCTTTCGAAATAAATCACTAGTAGATCAATTTGACAATCTCATTTGTTTCTCATAGTGAAAGAACAAGAAGCAATAGTGAAGTTTTACCTGATTGATTATAGTTGGAACAGTGAGAGTTGAATAGTGACAAGTTTGGAGAGAGAGAAAGAACTGGGTAAAGGAGAGGAATAGAGAGAGAAATTGACCGTGTTTTATTTTGTTTGATGTGGGTTGATTACGTGGGCTGCCAGCTCAATCGCTTTTACTTTTCGAGTTTGATTTTCGGCATACCAATAAAAATAATTATCTTAATGAAAATCTAAAAATAGTTATTTAGTTTATTATTAATCGTGATACGATAACAAGTTTTAAATTTTTATTAGCATCATTATATTTCTTCAAATATTTGGTCAAATTATAAATTGTTTTCCTAAAAATCCTAAGTCGGATGGGACGGAGGGAGTATATTGCATGTGAGATGACCTCCGTTATTGGTAGTGATTGATTCTATGCCAAGTCTGTAACAACCAAATCTTGCTAGTACAAGTAAACCTGTCCTCAAATTAGCAAAACTATTTAGTAAAATGAATAACAAAAGTCAAAAGAAACCCAGAAATAGAATTTGGAATTGTTCAAGATCAGGAGTCAATGCCACATGAAAACTTTTTTTTTTTGTTGCGTCATTGGTCAAACAGCCCCAATAATATAGTAACAAGAAGAGTAGTTATGCAACAGATTTATCAGGTTGACCTAATTCTTCTTCATAATACTCGCATATCCCTTTTTATAGATTAGATTAGCTACCCAATGTATGTTAACCTATGATTTCCAGATTTATAACTGGTACTCGGTTTGTTATGAAAACATTACGAGTATATCTAAAGTATCATCATAAGTGTTGCAGTTGACTTGTCAAATTTTGTAAAAAAAAAAAAGAAAATAGTATTATTTTATGCAGAAACGTGACACTTATTATAAACCAAATGTAATAAAATATATAATACTCCCTCCCCGCTACCCGCTCTAGATCCTCGATTATCTAGTCGATTAGTTTATAAAATGGATCAAGGTTATAAGAAAACGAGCTATATCTCAAAAAAGTGTTTTCTCAGCTTTTATTTTGTGTCTATCCTCTCCTATACCAAAGGGCACAGTTTGACTTTTTTGGTCAACTGAGTCAATCATTGACCATTATTTTATGAATATCTAGATATCTCTATACAATTCTAAAAATTGTTAATGATAGTATTTCTAATCAAGGTTCTAAAAAGCGCTAGGCGGTCGCTAAGCGCCGCAGCAGGGCGGGGTCTAAACGGACTTAGACGGGGCCGAGAATTCAGAAATAGTTATAATATCTTAGGCGGAGCTTAGGCGCTTCATGAACGCCTAGCGCCTAGGCGGTCTAGACGTGCGTCTTTTAGAACATTGTTTGTAATAGTGAAAAAAAATAACAATTTTTAGAATTTCATAGAGATATTTAGATATTCATAAAAGCATGGTAAAAATTGATTTAGTTGATAAAAAAAGTCAAACTGTGCCTTTTGGTATGAAACAGAGAGGTAGTTATTATGGCGGGGTGTTGGATGTTTACTTGTTAGTAAGACCCATATATTTTACGTTGAAGTTGTTATTACCATGAAACTTTAGTAATTTCATTTTCAAGGCCTTTCTGTGAAAAGGATAGTTAAAAGTTAATATTATAACTATTTTAACCTTAGTTAACTTGGTGATTAGCTAATCATTCATGCTTTAAAGATAAACTCCACTTTTATGGGAGACAAATGACTTTTGGATTCATCCAATTTTGTCAACAGAGCAGGTGCTTCTACTCCCACTTCAAGCTCCTTTCTCTTTCACATACACCACACACACAGATAACTAAGGCCAACACAGTCCGACTGTATAACAGTTAAATTATTTCCCAATTTTAATTCAAATTACACTATCATCGACCACCCATCCCACAATTTATGAGTTCTCAAACTCTCAACCCTACTTCGGTGTTCGTCCTTAACAGCCAACTGCTATATATACAATCAAACTGTTTACTGTCAAGTCCTGATTAGTGGCGAGCTCATCAAATCATATAGTATAGTGTAGGCTAACGAGGTTGAAAAAACAAAATTAGTCTCAATGATTTGAGTTTAAAGCAATTTGACATCTTCAAAGGTTAACATATCAAAATAATTCTTTTCCAGACTTGCATATAAATTGGAATAAAGTTTTCAACCTTGTTTCCGCGTGTAAGGTCAGGACAAATTATTTAAGATCTCATATTCATACAATAAAAAATGGTGATATGTGGAATTTATTATGCAGTGTGATTGGTCAATAAGCCAAATATATAAACAGAGTAGTTATGAAACAGATTAATCAGGTTGACCTAATCTCTTCTTTGCAATATTTTCATATCCATTTATGGATTAGCTTCCTCACCTACTCCATGTGTTACAACAAACCATCTCACCTTAAATGAGGACTGCAGTGTAGTTGGATGATGCATGTAACCCTCTGATCTGATCAGTTTCAAACACACGACTTTTATTAGTGAAGGTTAAATACGAAAAGATTATCAAACGCATCTGATTGAACAACTGATAATTGAATTGTCATGCAAACCGATATCAGCTCTAAATGAATACCCATTTCTTTACAAACTTGTCACCAAGTAGAAGTCCGTGTTTAGAGAGAAATCACCAAACCCTATTTTAACACCCAGCTCTAATTTGCATTTGTACCATGGTTAGACAATTTAATGATATACTCCGTATTTTATTTACGTATGCCACAAATAATTAACTTAAATATGAGTTTTCTAAAATTTTCGTCTAAGACAATAATAATGAACATTTTTTTGAACGTAGAGTATTTTTCATAACTTATGTTTGGAGACAATTTTACTACTTGATATCAATCTACACTGACTACTGCAACGTAGCAATAAATCTGTTGTTGATACAACGATCCTAATCCAAATAAACACCACTTCTATGGAAAGTCAACGCTTTTGAGCTCATCCATTTTTGTCAACAAAGCAGGTGCCTCTGCTCCCACTCCAAAAACACACACACACACACAAGTTATCTGTCCCCCCTCAAATCTTCTCCTATAAATACTCTCAACTGATCCACACTTTCAACACAAGTCACAACAATCCTTCAAAGATCAAGTATCTTCATTACTTGTCTTACACTTACAGCATTACACTTACATAAGCTCAAAATGGCTCAATCCATGACCATTGTCATGCTTATATCTCTCCTAGCTTTCGCTCCGTCCCTCTCCATCTCCCGGAAAACCAATTCCGGTTATCTCTACCCTCAGTTCTACGACCGCTCCTGCCCACAAGCCCAACAGATTGTTAACTCAGTTGTTGCAAAAGCCGTTGCTAAAGAAGCCCGCATGGCTGCTTCTTTACTCAGACTTCATTTCCACGATTGCTTCGTTAAGGTCCGTGCTTAAAAAAAAAAAAGAGCCCAAAATGAAGTCATTTTAACTAGTTTTATTCAATGTGCTTCATTATACATGACCGAAAATCCCATGACTAACATGTATATATATGATTGTCATACAGGGGTGTGATGCATCTATACTTCTTGACAGCAGTGGTAGCATCATTAGCGAAAAGGGTTCCGTCCCTAATCGCAATTCGGCTCGTGGGTTTGAAGTTATTGATGAAATCAAATCTGCCCTGGAGAAAGCATGCCCGGAAATCGTTTCTTGTGCTGATATCATGGCTCTAGCTGCTAGAGACTCTACTGTCTTGGTAAAGTCATTTTGGGGCCTGTACAGTCCGATTGCACATAAATCTAACTTTTATAGTAAATGAGTTAAATTTTATAGCATGCGAGAACCTTATAATCATAACATGAGGTACGTCCTATAATAAGGATTATGGATGTGCAATCTCACAAAGACCCAATATATGTAAAATCTACTGTATGAGTCTATAATCCCGTTTCTTTCTTATTTTGATTATAAGAATTTTCTGACCATATCTGACATTGTTGGTTTCGACAGAGAGGTGGACCGAGTTGGGAGGTCCCACTAGGACGACGTGACACAAGGGCAGCGAGCTTGAGTGGCTCAAACCAAAACATTCCTGCACCAAACAACACTTTCCAAACCATCCTAACCAAGTTCAAGCTAAAAGGGCTTGACATTGTCGATTTTGTCGCTCTTTCTGGCAGCCACACGATTGGGAATGCACGATGCACCAGCTTCAGGCAGAGGCTTTACAACCAGACAGGCAATGCTCAGCCCGACTTCACTTTGGACCAATCATACGCTGCCCAGCTTCGCCAAAACTGCCCGCGATCGGGTGGTGACCAGAACCTATTTGTTTTGGACTATGTTACTCCTACAAAGTTTGATAACAGTTACTTCAAGAACTTACTAGCTTCAAAGGGATTGTTGAGTTCAGACCAGATTCTTGTAACGAAGAGTCAAGAATCTTTGCAGTTGGTGAAGGAGTATGCGGGGAATAACGAGGCCTTCTTCGCGCAGTTTGCAAAGTCTATGGTTAAAATGGGAAATATTACGCCGTTGACTGGTCAGAAAGGCGAGGTTAGAAAGAGTTGCAGGAAGATCAACAATTAAGACTGCAGCATTATGTAATACTATTAATTATATTATTATGATTATATGATCTATATTTGGCTTCTTTGTTTATGCGTTTCCTGTTGCTATTTATGTCATGTAAACTTTATTCTCTTATTTTCTCAGAGAAATTCAAATTAGTCAACTTGTTTATCAATGTTGTATTGAATTGTTTCCATAATCAAAAAACAAATGGCTGAGTTTTAAGTAGAATTTAGTTTTCATATCCAACATTAGTAGAAGAAGATAACTTGAAGTTGCAATAATCTTGTAAGAGAACATATTTTTTCTATTCATGATTTTAATATTGTCCTTTTACTACTCCCTCAGTCCCTAAATGAGTGTCCAAATTTCATTTTTAGAGACACTGAAAATCTCAACTTTTTGAACAATTTGGTAACAACGATTCATATATAATCTTGTAATCTCCTTTCCAAACCTTTAGTTTTGCACGTATAAAGAAACCGGTGAAATTTTTTTTGAAAAAAAACGTTTAGGGAGAAAGTTATGTTAAAAAAAGACACTCATTTAGGGACAAAGATTTCTTGAAAATGGACACTCATTTAGGGACAGAGGGAGTATTAAATTGTACAATTTTTTTTTTTTTTTTTTTTTTTGACATTCATATACATAAGTTATTACTTTTCAAATGTTATTTTCTTTTAAAAAATAAAATCAAAATACACATTATATTATATTTTAGCTAAAGCACTATTATATTTCAGCATAGATGATAATTACATTTAGATATTGTTTGGGTTACATGTAATTATAGTTAGTATTACATTTGGAAAAATGGGTAAAAACGAGCTTTTGTTTTTTTAAAACAAGTATTACGTTTACTTATGAACAATGTTACTTTAAGAGATGGTAACTATTATTTTTTTGCTAAACCACTGAAAAGCCGAAAAAAAAAATAAAAACTCAAAAAAAGCAAAAAAAAAATAAATCCGGCCAATGATGGGCTGCCATGTAGCGGGTCATGCCCATGGATCATGGGGCGACCCGTCTCACATGAGACGGATCTCCATGTTCTGGGAGACCACCTCTTAAAATTTAAAGTATACAACGAGCGTATTCATTTTAAATTTACGCACGATGTATAACAATATCCAAATTTTATAAATCTTTAATGAAAGATTCATAAGTGTCGGCCCAATTGCGAAACCTGTTTCCTCGTGGCCCAATTTCCAGACGTTAAACCCAAATCGGAGTCATCGTCCTCCCGGAAATCTAAAACCCTCCGTCGGTGCTTTGACCACCCCCATGACCGTCTCAGAAACGCCATTAACATGAAATACTCCCGCATCATTTCTCAATCTCTAGGGTTCCGACGCCAACTTCAAAACCCTAATTTTATTCAATCGCAAACTATTCCATGGCAAACCAATCTCAGGGAATTCACTACTTCAGAACCAAACCCTACAGCTCCGTCCGAGCGAGTCTCAGCCATTGTCGATGAGTTACTCAAGCTAACTCTACTTGAATCTGCGGACTTGACGGAGGTTATGAGGCAGAAATCTGGATTTAAGGAAATGCCGATGATGGCTGTAATGATGCCTGGCATGGGGTTTAGAGGTGGCGCCGCTGCCAAGGGAGGTGGGGCTGCTGGGAAAGCGGAGGAGAAGAAGGCGGAGAAGACGGTTTTTGATTTGAAGCTAGAAGGAGGGTTTGAGGCTGGATCTAAGATTAAGATAATTAAGGAAGTTAGAACATTCACGGCGTTAGGTCTGAAGGAAGCTAAAGATCTGGTGGAGAAAGCTCCTACATTGTTGAAGAAGGGTGTTACAAAGGATGAGGCTGATAAAATTATTGAGAAAATGAAGGAGATTGGTGCTAAGGTGACCATGGAGTGAGGTAATTTCATTGATATTCTATGCTCTTATCAATTTTATCCGTTTTTTTTAATCTACTTCTTTTGTATTGAATTGCTGATGTTGTTAGATTATATCTTATCACGCTCAATGTGATCTGTTGTAAAGTGTAGTTTGCTTGGTTAACCTGCTTGATATTTTTCTTCTTCTTCATATGTTTGATTTAAAGTATGCTATTACACACATTAATTCTACGATTGGAAATACTTTTTCCTGTGTGCTAGTTTGTAGATTTGAAATACTTTTTCTTTGTTGCTAGTTTGGATTTGAAATGGATTGTGGCATTCAGCTGCGTGTTAACTTTATTGAAGAAGTGGACTAAGTTCTTGTATGGGCTGACATGTTCCTTTTGAAGGAGAAATGCTACTGTATGATACTGGATATTGAAACTTGACAAAACGCGACTTGTAATTTAGCTTCACCTTAAGCAGACATTGTCCTCGTGATATATCTGTTTATGAGGGTGACACAAGATTTTCTCTCATATCTGTAGTTCTTGAAATTTGAGGGATTTATATTGACCAAATTTGAATGTATTGTGAATGATGAAAAACCTCAATTTGTGAACTAAGGAAGCTAAGGGCTGTCCCTTTTGGTGCTTTAAATACATTTGAAGCTTTTCATGTTCCCCCAGCCCTAACACACTACTGTTGATCATTACAGTGTTGCATCAATTTGTTAGTAAGAAATTAATGGTCAAGTTTGAATGAGGCTGTATATTGTTTTTAAAAGCACTTAAAAATGGGAGTTTTAGAAACACAATTCAAATTTTGGTAAAATTGTTTAGCGGCGAGTGCTATTGATATTATTCCATCAGTAAACCATCTTATCAAATATAAAAAATGTATATAAAAAATGTTCTTTGACATCCTCGATTGCATGAGTTAAGGTGTTACGCATTCAGGTGCAAAACAAAGTTCTATTTTGATTCTCTTGGTATCCTTAAGTAAACCAAATATGACCCTTAATTTTTTTTTGCCAGGTAACATTGAAAGATATGACTTATCAAGTAAAAATGGAAAAAACAAAATGAATAATCATGAAGAAATGGGTGCAGATTAATTATTACGTACAGTACTTTTTTAGAGGTTATCTGATCAAAGTTGATAGCAGTGGCGTGTTTTCGTCCTTCAATTGTGTTCAGATGTGGTATGCTTTTGAATGCACAAAGTAAATTATCAATAATAAGCTATTCAATTTCTTATCTAAGCTGCATCAAGTTGGGGCTTTTGAACTGGGGGTTGTTATGAGAGCTTGATCCTACTGTGCATGTAGATGAAACTTCTATTTGATGGCCGTAAGATAACTCATAAGGAATACTATTCACCCGTCTTGCAGTGTCCTTCAACGTTGCACTTTCAAAATTCTGGTACCGTTAGCAACTCCTCGGTAAGTCAAATCCAAAAGCCACACAGTTTTAATTGCCCAGTCTGGCTCATCATGATCAACTATTGTCCTCCCTTTAATGGATGCTTTCTTTAGTCCCATAGAAGACCAGTGTCTGACTAAACATAAAAAATAAGAAAAGAGTTGAGAATCTAATTATTTCCTAAATTGCCCCTGATAACACAGGCAGCAATATTTGACTTAACTACACGGGAATGTTGGAAATGAGCTAACAAAAGTTGATGAAGGTTAATATAGTCATTAATTAGTAAAAAGGTTTCCTAAACGGAAATGTTACTCGGTAATTGGGAATTTGGGATGGCTCAAAAGGGAATAATCACTTCTTTTTTTCTGATGAAGGTGGTAACATTTCTTGTTTAAATCCTCTTTACTCTGCCTCTGTACATGAATTTTCCATTAATTTTCTGTATTTCATCCACTGTTCAAAATGAATTCAGGGGAATCAAAGCAGCTATTTTTTTTTCTTTTCCATGGGATCACATAGAGTGTGTGAAGACATAGCTTCACCTTTTCAAGCTCCCACTTTGAAAATTTGTGATTATTGCATCAGTGGAAACCCCCTCTCTGCTTTAATTTCTTACTATATTCATTTTTTTTTTGTTGTTGTTTCAAAAGATTCTACTTCCTCCAAAACTGTGGTGGTGTATATGTGAATTAGACTGGAGTGGCCTATTACAAGCAGAAACAAACTGGATTATCCTAGTTGCGTAAGCTGCTAACAGAAAATATAATGACCATAATTCCAACCATTTTCTTACAAGAGGAGGCGTCAACACTAGTTAAACTTTTCTTTGTTTTATTCTTTTTCCTTAGTTATGTACCCACCTCTTAGGTCTCAAGTGAGGTGAGACGGAGGGAGTATGTGGTTTAGTATATTGCGTTCTCACTTAATGTCATTATGCAGTCCTTTCATTCTTATTATTAAAAGGACAACACTAGTTAAACTTTGATACTGCCTTTTATGACAAGCATCAAGTTCGAGTACTTGTTTTTCTCAATATATTGTTATGTGAAAAGTTTATTTTTACAATTTTGTTTCTTTCGTTTTGTGCAGGTTTCCTCAAAAAGTTAATGATGCAACATTTACAAAGCAATGGAAATTAGTGTAATCTCTCCGGTTTGCACATATCTTCATTTCCAATGACGGACATGTGTGGCTCAAGGATGTTATGTACTCACTCTCACAGAAAATTGACTTGTGAAAGATGGATCGAGTTTGAGTTGTGTGCGTCACTGTGTCATATTGTTTCTTGTTTCCCTCATTTGTTGAACAGTGACTGACTGGAGTAACAATTCAATTCTTAATAACCACAAATCTTTAGTACTCCTGTTCCGAAATGATCTTTTATTTGCTATTTTTCATTGTTCCAAAAAGTTCTTCTCATTTCCTCAATTCAGGCTTAAATGTGAATGAACACAACATGGCTAGTGAAGCAAGTGTTGATATCCTTAAAAAGTTGACTATAGTCATATAGTCAAATGTAAAGATATTTTGGGACGGAGGGAGTATTATTTTGTGAGTGTAACTTGTATGGCTTAGTTTGTTGTTTATAAAAAAACTGACCGTTTTGGGTGAATAGGTAAAGCCCAGTGTGCACCAGAGTTTCAACAGAAGAAAATGGCTAGCCCCATTGTATTACATTGGGATCATATTAACATGAGCTGAAGGGATCCAGGGCACTTAACTTTGGGCATCTCATCTTGTTCCGTCCATCTTAATCTTGACGGGGCTTGCTCCAGGTCTAGTGTGAGAATTTCATTTCAAATCACCCCGATTTCACATCTTGTTCTGTCCATTTTAATCTTGACGGTGATTTCTCCCGGTTTAGTTTGTGAATTTTATTTCAAATCACCCAGATCAACGAAATCAAGATTGACGGACGAGATGCCCGACTGTTGAGTAGTCTAACATGACAACTAGAAATCCAAATCTGGAGTCTGACATGTCAACCGGAAATACAAATCTAGAATAAATGTTGCGCTTTCTGTCAGTCCCAAAATAAATGTAAATCGGATTTATATTTTGTCATTTTCCAAACTTTCCCTTTCAGGCAGGCACTTAAAAAACTAAACTCTGCGAAAATATGGTGCTTGCAATGTTAAAAAAAGAGCAAGAAAAAAAAATGTTGACAAACGGTAGTGAGTATTCCTCCGTTTCATGTGAATGAGACAAAAAAAAAACACAATAATTAAGAGAAAGCATGTGAATTGAGACAAAAAAAAAGGCATAATAATTAAGAGAAAGTAGTGAATGTGTGGTGGAAAATGAAGAGAGAAAATTAGTGGGGTAAATAGTAATGTTGGTTCCACAAAGGAGAAATTGCTCTTTCAGGTAACGTACTATGGCCTTACCTATCAAATAATGCAACGTAGTACTTAGTGTCTAAAAAGTCCCACATACTTTTATAAGTAATTTCAAATAATGCAACCTATGAAATAAAAAACGGATGGCGTTAGAAAAAGTTAACATCTTGATAATAGAGTTAATGCACGTTAGAAAGCTAACACCCGTTAACCCCTATCTTCCCTAACCTCGCCTCCAGCTCTTCCCCCTCCGCCCTCCATCACCAAGCCCATTTCCCATCGAACTGATATATCAAGGCAAACACCAGAGCGAAAGGGAGAAACTTTTCATAAACAACAATCGAATAACAAAAAATGCCCAGAAAGAAAAACGACAAATTAGTAATCGTAAAACAAAGAAATTCCAATTTTGATTGGGTTAATCTTCTACTGCGGCAGATTCCAGGAAAAAAAAAAAAATCTTCGCGTTTTCTTAACTAATTCAGAGAATAAATAAAAAATTAAAAGTTGTCAAGTAGTTTGATTGGATTTTGTCATTATTGTTTGCATCTTCATATGAGTTATGCAGACATGGAAGAAACAGATTGGAGAAGAAAGAGATTAACGAAGGCAGTGGGAGGGGGAGAGAAGACAGAGCAACAACAATTCGATCTGATTTCAAAATCAGATCTGGAAAGAGGGAGAGAGAGAGAGAGAAGAAATGGTGGACTGGGAAACAATGGGAATCAGATTTGATTTCAATCTGGCGTTGTCGAATTTGAAGAAGAGGAGCAGGGACGATGGAGAGACGCAAGAAAGAGCAGGGGAACAGGACTAAGAAACGAGGGCGGAGGATGGAAGGTTATGCGTTTAGCGGATTCCGGCAATCTGGCTTACATATATCTGGGTGTTTTTGTTCATTTTAGGATTCTTAGTTTGCTGTATTACGCTTTAACCCCTCATAGTTCCATATCAGAGATGATGAAAGGTTAGTTTTCACATCAACATTCGTTAGAAATTTAAAGCCTCATTTGCCATGTCATCATTTCGTTTAAAAAATTAACATCGTTAATTAAAAAAGAAACTGGTTGCATTATTTAAAAACAACTTAAAAAGTACTTTGCATTTTTTAGAAACTAAGAGTACGTTGCATTATTTGATGTATGAAGAGAGAGAATTAGTGGAGTTAATTGAGTGGGGTTGGGTGAATATAAAATATAAAAATGTTTGCTATTTTGGGTGGTCTCAATTCACGTTAAACGGAGCGAGTTTTTTCCCACATGGGCAGCAGGAGTATGAAGCGACGTCGGTGCTAGTGACCTAACAACGCGGATTCGTTTATCAGTTTCTTGCTGCAGCGGTCAGCTTGTTACGCATTACTAGTCACTTTCCCGGCGAAAACGTTGATCACCGGCTAGAGGGAAGCCAAGCTAGTCCACCGCGCAGATAATGACGGCGTCACAGTCGGTAGGATGGCAATGGGAGAACGCCACCGCCGGCTCCCTCGCCGGACTCGCCACCGTCACATTCACTCATCCCCTCGACGTTGTTCGCACCCGGTTCCAAGGTCTTTCTCTGCCCTAAATTTCGTTAATTTTGAGATTTTACTTCATTGATTTGATATAGATGAGAAATGACAGTTAACGACGGACGAATTTCGAATCTCCCTACATACAGGAACACTCCCCATGCTCTCTTCACCATTGCTCGATTTGAGGTTCCTTTCTTATCTATGATGATTTAAGCTTTGTTTTTGAGCTCTTAGATGTCTTCTGAATCCTCATAATTGGTTGTCTCGAAGCTTTTCTCAAATAATCACCCAAATCACTGTTTGATATTTTGGTATTTAGAAACCAAGCCCCACAATTGGAATTTGAGTTTACTAAATTTCACTTTTGATAACTCTGCATTCTTTACTTGTCAACATTATGAACATTACTGTTTGTCCTGTATCCACACCCAGTATGATAAGTAGCCGACCAGTTTTAACTAAGGTTTGATATCAATTTACTTCCTTCTCCCAATAATAAATACTCCCGCTGTCCAAGAGTATATGTCCACCTTTTTTTTTAGTTTGGCCTTATCAGAAAATATTAAGATTTTATATATTCTGGTTCTCCAAGTATCAAAAAGTTAATCTAAAAAGTTAAAGAGTCAGTTATTCTGAAAGGGTCTGATAGTGGCAACAACACGGACCTCCCAGTAGCATTAGTAACTGATTCTTCAAGCTGATTGCTATCTAGTTTGTAGGGTTATTACATTTTTATCCCTTTTTGAAATTACAAGAAAGATGACCTTTTTGCTGTATTGCTGAGTACTATTAATCAACTGCAGCACTTGATTGTGTGCAGTTTTCTATTGGCATGCTTATCTGAAAGGTGACCAGTTTGTTGATGTCAAGCTTTTTAGTCCGTCCTTTATAAATATTTACTGTGGATTGAATTTTCCCATTTTCTTTTTTTATAGTAGAATTTTCCCATTTTCTTGAAAGCATAGCAAGTTTTATGACTTCAGTTTTTTTTTTTTCTTGATGCATGTAGCTTGTTTAAGCTCTTAGTAAGCCAACTATTTTCTTCTCCAGGGTCTTAGAGGACTATATGCAGGCTTTTTTCCAGCTGTTCTTGGCTCAACAGTCTCCTGGGGTCTATATTTTTACTTGTAAGTGCCAAGCTAGGATTTTTGCTGATTCATCGACTTATTGTCCTTATATTTTCTCAGACTGTTAAACTTGTCACTGCATGTCTGAATTTCATCATTACTGCAGTGGCGAAGGCAGAAATTATCCCAAAGGGGTTAAGAATACTTAGGGAATAAAAATTATGGTTGTCGTATAGAAGTTTTGCACCAAGGGGGTAAAAATGATACTATCATAATACACATTTTACCACAAGTAAAATGGGGTTAAAATTGACAAAAGTAGTATTTTAGTGTACCTTTTACAAACTAAAGGTACTAAAATAACATTTCCCAAAAGTAAAGGGGGGTCAATTGACCCCCATCCCCTTAAGGTGGCTTTGCCACTCTCTCCTTCACTGGCACTCAAACGTATAGTTAACCCACTTTGATTGGAAGTGAAATGTCATGTGCTCCCTACATAGTCCATTTTACTTTTCTGGGTTGGTCAATATTCCTATACTAAATGAATAGGTGATTTCATGACTTATCTCCTTAAATTGAAATTCAGCCTTTGGCCAGTTAGTATTCCGTCTGTCCCAACTAAATAGGTACACTTTGACTTATTTGCAGTCAGTTTTTAGATTTATAGCTTAACCAAACAAAGTTAGACGAAATAAAACTACAACCTTTGGGTAGTACACTAAGAATTCTATTATTCACAGATTCAACAGTTTTTGACCGATCACAATAAATCCTCGTTAAAAGCTGATATGTAAAGAGGTCAAATTTACCAGAAAGGTGAAAGTGTACCTCTTCCATTGGAAAAGAGTGAGTACATTATTGTTTCTCTGCCTGCACTAATTCATTCTTAGTTCAGCCTTTGGATTCTAGTGAACCCAACTATATTTCAAAGTAAGATGCTTTTCAACTACCCATTGTTGATTGAGAGAGTTTTCATAGATTACTCTTTTGCTGATTATAATTGGGCAAATGACAATTTAGGGCCCAATGTTGACATGCTTTTCACAATCAGGGGCCCCCGATGTTTCAATTTCATCGATTTAGGGCCCAATGTGGTCAAATGTTGTCAATTTGGGGCTTTTTAACGAATTTCTTTAGAAAACTCAGTTAAGTTACATGTACTGCGTACGTGATGGAGAAATTGGATCATTTTGAAATTAAAATCACTTTTAAGGGGTTAAATGAAAATATTTAAATTAAAAGGGTTATAACAATACAAAATTTATTTTCTAATATTGAATAATCAATTAATAAAAACAATAATTTAAAAAGTATAACTGATAAAAATAATACATTTTATTTAAAATTAATAAAATAATTTATATTTTCATCGGGTTGCTAAAAAATAATCAATTATGGTATTGTACATTTTCTAAAATAAATAATAATTCAAAAATAAATAATAATTTTATTAATTCCATTGTTGCATCACTTAAATCTACAACACTGTGATGCACAATTATCATTTGTATGGAAAACCACCTTCAAAACACCATTTGGGACGGAACAAGTATTTTATAAGTTAAAATTGTGCATAGTGGTGTATAGTTAATTGATGAACAACAATGAAATTAATAAAAAAAAAAATTGTTTGTTTTAAAAAATGTACAATAAGTGATTTTTTTCTAGCAATCGATGAAAATATAAAAATAATTTATTAATTTTAAAAGATTTTTTTTCTTTTTTTAAAAAAAAATATTTTTTTATTAATTGATTATTCATTATAGAATATTAAATTAATAGTTTTATAACCCTTTTATTTTAAATATTTACATTTAACCCCTTAAAATTGATTTTAATTTCAAAATGATTTAATTTCTCTATCACATGCGCAGCACATGTAACTTAACTGAGTTTTCTAACGAAATTCGTTAAAAAGCCCCAAATTGACAACATTTGACCACATTGGGCCCTAAATCGATGAAATTGAAACATCGGGCCCCTAATCGTGAAAAGCATGTCAACATTGGGCCCTAAATTGTCATTTGCCCATTATAATTAGCGGCAATACAATGGAATAGCGAGCAATCATCTATAAGATGGTTGCTTTCACGTGAATACTTTTGATGTAAGAATATGCGCTTATATTACCTTACTTGATGCTTTGTTGTTATTTTAGTTATAGCAAGGCCAAACAAAGGTATTTGAGAAGCAGGGAAGAGCTGAGTCCCGGCCTTCATCTTGCCTCAGCTGCAGAAGCAGGAGCTTTGGTTAGTATCTTACACTCTGTCAGTGCAATGTGATTTTTCAATTAGAATAACTAGTTGACGACCTTGGGACAGATTTGAATGGGTATGTCTAGTGTATGTCATATCTTTTATTTTGTCTTTTGGATGAGGTTGGTCCAATGTCGTTAGTCAATCCCCACCTGTCGAGAGGACTTCAATGTCACCAATAAACTGATGGTCACAGTTATACTCCCTCCATCCCAAAATGTTGTTCCCTCTTTGTCTGACGTTTGTACGAAGGAACATTGAGTAATAATTTTAGTTTATTTTAATTATCTTAAAGAAAATATAAAACTTGTTATTGATACATCATTATAAATAATATCAATAAGAAGTTTTATATTTTCATTAGTATAATTAAAATAAACTAAAATTATACTCAATGCTCCTTCGTACAAACGTCGAGAAAAGTGGGAACAACATTTTGAGACGGAGGGAGTATCATTTATTTTCCAGACAAATTATCCATAAAAGTCGTTAGGGCCAATCATCACCTTGAAATGAAATTGAGCCCATTCAGTTTTTTTTATTTTTTTGAGTGGCGATCTCCTCTACTACCCTACTAATGTCTGACAATAAATTCTATAACTTGTAGTTTATCTTGCTGTACATCTCCATAAAGTTTCAAAATGATATCCTACTCAACCCATTTGTTTTTCAGGTCTGCTTTTGCACAAATCCTCTTTGGCTTGTAAAAACAAGATTACAACTGCAAACTCCTCAGCATCAAATACGGCCATATTTTGGGCTACGCGGTCTGCTTCACCTCTTACATTAAATTCCTAGACTTTTCTTTCCTTGATAAACTATTGTTAGTTAGGAAAAAAAATCTTTATTTGATATCTTCAATTGGTCGTCTTCTTCTATGTTAATTTAAATTGCCGTAGATTATTAATACTGTCATGAAATTAATCTTATCTAGTAGGTGAAAGCTATAGATACAATGAATTAAGCGTAAATAAAGTCTTAGGCTGGGGCTTTCAACTTAGAGGACAAGTTGCAAACATAATTGATCTATTTGGTTAATTATAGCCTTACAGATACTTTTTTTTTTTTTTTTTTGAGTAGTTTGATTTCTTCAAATGGAAGAAGTTCTATTTTATAAATGTAATTGCTAATTAGTGTTCTATGAGCAATCTCAAAAGTGTATCAGGGATTTGTTTGAGCCCTCCTGCTTCATATTAGTTATACAATATGCATCAATCATTAGTACTGTTGCCTTGTAAGTGTGGTGCTGTGGTATTTTGTCCTAGGATATGGATTCACAAGGATGTGTAATTTGCTGCCCTTTCATGTCCCAATGATCTTGAAGTTGAAGTTCTCTTTTGGAATTAACAGGATAACAATTTGGACGTACAAGACAAAGTACTAAATCACTTGTCCACATCATTGAAATAACTCTGTGTACGGTTTAGAAGCCACTTTTTTGTGTCTTTTTGTATGGTAATCTACATACCCCATTGTATCATTACTCTTTAGGGGAGGGTATGAGAAGGTTCTATAATAAGCACATACCTGGCCGTCTCTCTCTCTTTCCTCTCTCATTATTTGCAAATCTACGCATCGCATTGTATCTTTACTCTTTAGGGGAGTTACTTATATGGGAAATAATAAAGTTACAAAAAATGGCTACAAAATGTGGCTTACAAAATGAGGTGTCATAATTGTATTGGTGTTTTTAATATGAGTGTGCCGGGTCCACTATCGATGGGGCCAATAAAATATCGCCACCACACCTTGTATTCTTCATTTTGTAAACTTCTTTTGTAAGCCTAGTAATGCCCTACTTATATTTACGTACATGTTATGTGATTTTCCTTCTTGATTGTTATGTATGAAAATCAGCTCAATGTTTGTATTATTTTAGATGCTTTGCAGACCATAGTGAAAGAAGAAGGATGGAGGGCATTGTACAAGGGGCTCGTACCTGGTCTTTTTCTGGTTAGATTTTGTACCTCTGCCCATTTTCCTGTTTTGGATTGACACATCAATATATCACTTATATACGCCCTCTGTCCCAGCATAAGTGACACTTATTTCCTTTCCGGCCCGTCCCAGCACAAGTGACACTACCTAAAATGGAAATGTTTTAATATATTTATATTCAACCAACCCCACCATTTAACCCCACTCATTCTCTCTCTTCATTTTCTACCACTCATTTTATTCAACCAACACTACTATTTACCCCACTCATTTTCTCTCTCTCTTCATTTTCTACCACACATATACTACCTTTTCCGTGTCCCAAAAGTTGGTGTCACTTGTGCCGGGACGGAGGGAGTATAAATTGTGCAAAGTAGATTTGTTCATTGGTACTGCTCTTTTTATTTAGAAGACAAGAGATTATCCTGGTTCTTTTATTTCGTAATCATATTTTCCGAGTCTATACTCTTCGATCAATTTGCAAGGTTCAGATAAACATTATATGATGTCATCAACTGAGTTCAAGTGCATACTAACGTCACATGCACATAAACAAATGCATATACCTGCATTGATGCAACTTAGAGCTTCTGGCATTCCTTCAGCAGGTCACTCACGGTGCTATTCAGTTCACAGCGTATGAGGAACTCCGTAAAGTGGTTGTTGACTTCAGGTCCGATAAGAGCAACGTGGATTCTACTGGTGCTGATGTGTTGGTAATGTTTTAATTATATTCTAGACTATTGGATGACTGGTCAGTTTGAATATGCATGCATCTATAGAAAAGATTCTTGCATATTGATGCATGATGTAAGATGGTATACGTGTTGGCCGGACAATATTCATTTTCAGTCGGCCATATGCTCTTGCTGTTTGTGAAACTCGTTTGTTTCATTTTTTAATACTTTTTTTGCCGTTACTACGAAGGAACTTTGAGCAATAATTTTAAGTTGATTTAATTATACTAATGCAATCAAAAACTTGTTATTGATACACTATCGACAATACTATCAATAATTAGATTTTCATTAGGACAACTAAATCAACCTAAAATTATTGCTCAAAGTTCCTTCGCAATAACATCTAAAAAAGTAGGAAGATCATTTTGGGACGGAGGGAGTATAAACTATTATTATTACTACTACTATTATTGATCTTATTTATGTTTTATTTGATATTTTGCTTTTACATATGCATGAAGAATTTTTACTAACATGATCTTATTTATTTTAATCACTGGTTACTATGCAATCCTATTGAATAGTGCACATTGATGATGGGTTGCTTGAAGTGTGAGTTTCAAGACATGATAAGATGCATTGAAAAAGGGCTTATTCTTAACGTATAACACTTGCGCACTCATGCTGCTCCTATAGTTGATCCTTAGCATGGAGTACCGATTTGGATGGAAACTACTCAGTTTTGGGAGTCAAAATATTTCATTGAATCAGACACTTGTTGCTAATGACCTCATGTTGTCTACTACGCTATCTATGAGGAAGATGTGTGCTTCTATAAAAAAAAATAAAAATAAAAAATAAATAAATAAAAAAATAAATAAATAAATAAATCACAAGGAAAGAATTGGATTAGATTGAAACACATTACCTTTAGAAAAGAGGGAAGATGTGATGTAATTTCTTCAAGATACACATAGATGGCGTATAGCTGAGACCAACTTCCTTGCCACAAGCTTTTGTTGATTTGAGTAATTATCATGTTGGAGAAAAAAAGATTTGTTTTGTTTTGTTTCAAGTATTTGAGGATACATTAAATTCTTGTTTCCTCAGTTCTGTTATTAGCTCTTGGTATGTGGTTTGGTATTCCCTCTAGCTTTTTTGGTTGAGTAGAGCATTGGCATGAATGTTGGGGCATAATTATCTCCTTATCTTTGCCTTGAAAATACTATTATGATAAAAACGTAAGTATAATTAATTGTTCACACTTGCGCAAAAATATGTCGAATTTAGGGACTCAGTTTTTGTGATTTACTCTGGTTTTATTTTTTCTTTAGATCACTCTAGAAAACGGCTCATTGACTGTGATCCGTCACCTTTAACAGTTTTTTATTCAGCTAGTTCTTACTAGTCCATATGATTTGTTCGAAACCACTATCCACTGTGGCACGCTTGATAAAATTTCTGTTCCTTGCTTTGAGATAACCTTTTTTTTAGATGTCTATGAAAATTGACCTGCCTTTATGTTTCCGTCAATTTTTGACACTTGGTTGCAATTTTGTGGACAGAGTTCAATTGATTATGCTACATTAGGGGCTTCTTCAAAACTAGCAGCCATTCTTCTAACATATCCATTCCAGGTAGTTATTTAATCACTTGGTTAAAGTCACCACTTTATTGATTCCCTCTAATAGTTGTTTTGTTCCTTATATTTCAGGTCATCCGTGCTCGCTTGCAGGTATATAATTTCATAACACTTTTTTACTCTTTTCCTTGTGGCTTAGAATGATCTTTTACTACTGCAAACTTGTCCAGCTCTTGTCCTCTTCTTAAAACCTTGCTCGCTTTCAGTTAAAGTGACATTTCTTTCCAAACTGTCAATTTAGGAATAACCTAATGAGATTTAGGACTCATTTGGTACATGAGAAAGGGTATTTAGGATGATCTTATCCATTATCTGGTAATGGACAAATGAATCTCATCTCTCTTGGGTTTAGGATACTCATGAATAATGGGTATTTGATGCCCGAAGGAAACAAATACCCAAGCCCTTGTTTCGCATAATACGTATATCAAACAAAAGTATCTTTTACATTCCCGCCCCTAGATTCCCTTGCACCAACTAGCTCGAAGGGCTTGTATAATACTAGGGGCACAAAATAGTCACAAAATCCTAGGTGTAGTGAATTTATTGGTGTTTTTAATTAGAGTGTGGCGGGTCCACTATCGATGCAACCAATAAAATATCGCCACCTCATTTTGTGCCCTTATTTTGTGCCCCTAGCATTGCTCCGAAAGGCTTACCAAGACGAAACTGGGAAGATAAATTACATGTTGGCAATAGCTACTTGATTTATATCAGTCCCTTCCCCTTTTCCCTCTCTTTAGTCTCTACTTTCTTCCGTTGACCTGAAATTCAGTTTTTCACGTGTACGCTGCTAGGGAGAGGGTGCGAAGAGAGAATGAATATCTGATGATACCCAAGATTAAGTTGTATTTTGTGATACTTTGTAGCTTGTTGATTTTTGAACATACTCCGTATTTATAACTGTCTTTATTTATTTTATTATTATTATTAATTTGTGATATGCTATAACCTTTGTGTTACTGTAGCAACGTCCAAGTAATGATGGCATTCCTAGATATATGGATAGCTTGCATGTCATGAAGGAAACTGCAAGGTGAGATAATTTTCACCCATTCCTTCTGTAATATTGTGAGCAGAGTTTTAGGACTAAAAGGCATAGGAGACTTAGACCCGTGTAATACTTGCATATTTTGCTTGCAGATTTGAGGGTTTACGAGGATTCTACAGGGGCATTACTGCAAACCTGCTGAAAAATGTTCCTGCAGCTTCTGTAACATTCATCGTTTATGAGAATGTCCTAAATATGCTCAAGTTAGCAAGAACAAAAGACTGATCCTTTTTTACTTTTTTTGATCTCCTCTCTCCCTTTTGCTTCTTTGTGATTTTGAGATTTAAAGTAGACCGAAGTGAAGTCCATACTCCATGTATATGGTATAGATGATTTACGTAACCCCATCCATTTTTAGTTCCCAATCTTTTGTCGACTTCTAACCCTTAGCTGGAAAAGTGTTGGAACTTGATGTTCGAAATCATAAATGGCCTCCTCGACTTTCCCAGAAAGTCATGGCTGCATCAGCTTGGCTGGTATGTGTTATGATTCTATGAAATTCAGTATTTTTCATATTTACCAAGTTTTTATGTTGTTGACAAAAATACTGTCATTTCTTGCAGCTAGGGAGAATTGGACTTAATGAACACTGTTAAAGGCACATGAACCATCTCAGAAGGAATGCATGAAGATTGAAACACAATGCTAGTAGTGTTTATTTATTACTCCCTCCGTCTTGACCATCAAAAGTCAAAATGTGGCCAAAGAAAATGAGACGGAGGGAGTTATTATTTAGGCACTAATTGGTTCTGTAATACATTAACAGACTAAAATGAGACGGAGGGAGTTATTATTTAGGCACTAATTGGTTCTGTAATACATTAACAGACTGTCAGCCATTTGAATAAAATTCATTCTACCTCACAGTTGGGATGATGTTTAATTTCCATATAAATGACTTGTTCCAGTTCTCTGACATTGCTCTTTCCCCCCATATGTGGATTAAGTTCGTTCATCCTGCGTTTAATTCGTCTTTGACTTGCCTTTCTGACCTCTCTCAATTACCGTTCAGCCCATTAGGGTACCCTCCGAGCAGGGGAGCTTGTGCCAACAGGGGATCATTCTGAAGATGCGATGACGCCTATGGCAAAGAGGCTACATCAAGCAGACTACCAGGCGGCGCAGGAACATCGACAAAGATTTCTAGAGCGGCAAGTATCACTGTCATAGATTCCAATATTGGGATTCGTAATAGATAGGGCAATAGATCTGTAATAGGCTTCATTGATACAAGCTTACTTTTTAAAAAAAAAAAAAATCGTCACTCATGCTGTATGCTATGTTCCACTGATAAAATGTAACAACGTACTATAAGATGCAACTCATGTTACCGTAAAAATGTATCGCATGTGTTATAAAACTCGGACTTTTGCGGAAAAAAAAATGTGAAACAAGATACTCCCTGTCTCATTTTATGAGTTTATTGCCACTTTGACCTGCGTACTATTAAAAGATTGACGATTTGCCCTCGTACTAAAGAAACTCACACTATGGCCTGCGTACTATGGTTTTAATAAAAAAGTGCCCAAGGATAACGATGACCCGTTAGAAATCTAACGGACTGTCAGCATATGTTAAGAATTTAACAGATTTGCAATAATACACACACTCTCCTCCCTCGTCTCTCTCCTATACTATTTCTCTCTCCACCATACCATCTCCGACCAGCTCTCCCCTGCCTTACGCCGGCGACCATCTTCCCACCTTCAGCGGTCGTCTCCCTCACTCCGGCGACCGTCGCCCACCACATCTCTCTCTACCCTACCCTCCACCAGTATAACAACAAGCACCGCCCCTCACCGCCATACCATCACCATCATCACCACCACTAGTCATAACCACCATTAAAACTAACACCACATTCACCACCATTGTTGTAATTACTAACGCCATCAAAAGCATTAAGAATGATGAATACATAAAAATCCATGAGCGAAGACGTGAGAGATCAACATCTGAAAACCCAGATTGTTCTTCCCCTCAACAAAAAGAAAATTAGAAATTAACAAAAACAATCAAATCAGATATGAGAATGTAAAACCCAGATTTGTTCTATAAACCCATACAATTATGCAAACACCACAAAACCTTCAAAAAATTCATCTCCAAACCCACATAGTTCTGCATACCACCACATTTGTTAAAATCTGCTGCTTTTATATCATCTAATTGTCAAGATTCTTCAATTAATGGGCGCCTGGAGTCTTCAATTAACGAGTACGTGCTATTGAATAAATTGATGGATATGGATTAGGGGTGGGATGCTTGAGATTTAAGAAGGAGATTGGAATGGTGGCTTTGGCAGTTCGACATCGAGTAGCGTGGAGACCGGAGTCGATGGAGATAGCAAGAGAGGTGGGAGATGTTGTCGATTTCGCTGGAGACCAGACGAATCAAGGCCGGATTCGCTGGACAAGAGAGCAAGGAGAAGGGCTGCCGGAATTGTTGTCGACCGGCGTTGTTTGGGGATGAGCTGCTGGGTTTTTTTTTTTTTTTTTTTTCTGTGGATATTTCACAAGTCAAGAAGATCTCATTTGCATCTTAAAGTGTTAAATTCTTAACATATGCTGACAGCCCGTTAGATTTCTAACGGGTCATCGTTATCCTTGGGCACTTTTTTATTAAAACCATAGTACGCGGGTCATAGTGTGAGTTTCTTTAGTACGAGGGCAAATCGTCAATCATTTAATAGTACGCAGGTCAAAGTGGCAATAAACTCCTCATTTTATACTTCCGTCCCATTTTATACTTGAAAAAACATTTTAAAAAGTTTACATTACTTGTTTATTTTGCATACTCGCAACAACTATCCATTAACTATTTCACTACCCCACTTTCTCTCTCCTACCCAAACAAGTCACAACTTGTTTTCATATTATATAATAAAAACATTCATCTCCTTAATTCTTGAGTCCAACTTTTTAAGCATAAAATGGGAAGGAGGAATCGTGTCCACTTAATAACAAACAAAATACGCGTAAATGTAGCTCCAACTTAACAGTACAGAGAGTTCATAAATCAAGTCAACCAGTACGTAACTTCACTCTTCAAGTACTGGAGAATTACTACTTTACAACTAGCATGTCAAGTATTTGCAATATCTGGGGCGGTTCCATATTTTCTCTTCTGTATGCCATTTAGGAGAAGGGTAGGCATATAACCCGATTTCCTTGAACAGATTTAAGCTTTATCATCATGGAACCACCACCTTGTCTCCTTGGGAGATCTCCCGTTTCTACAGTTCTTCACGTAACGATCATTGTCTTCAGGCCGTTGCTGACCAAATTCAAAACAATTGGTTTAGCAGACATTATTTCAACAGCACACGACAACTGGAGATCAAATCTACTATACCACTCACCGGTGATCCAACGGTTATGAGTTATTAGTCAAGATAATGTAATCAATTATGAATAACCTTTGGATCAACAGTGGTACATAATGTGACACACAAAAGTGGTACATAAGAATCGGGCACCAAGAATCTGTATATACACTAGATTAAGAAAATATTTGGAAATCGCTATCGAGACAAAAACTAAAGGATGCTTCTATTTACAAAAACAAGGATGGTCGGGTAAAATTTAACCATCAGGATGAGATATATAGAATAGATCAAGATCTGGAAGATTATCCATAAAGATTTCAAACTATTAATCAGAAACTGACCTTAGCAGGTGAACTTGATAGCATAGACAGAATACTGATGCATATAGAACTAACAGTCATGGCTGGTGACCACGAGTCATATAAAATATCTGCAAAACAAAGTGAGCAAATTAATTCTGATATAGAGATGTAGAGATTATAAAATTGCTAACCGACGCAAATATGGAAAAATGTGTGACAAAGTATTGGCTAATTAATTGGACGTCGCAGAAGCTTAAATTGGACATGCCCTAGCTTTTTTGTTTGTATGTCAAAGTTCTAACAATTTTAGCAACCTGAAAGGAAGAAGGCCTACGTTAACGTAAGGAGGTCAGACTACTTTTGGCCCTTTACTGGCTGTGGCAGAATCACAGAGGAACAAAGAAAATCGACCTCCTATCCTAACACACTCGTCGGCAGCGAGTACAACAACAACAACAAAGCTTTAGTTCCAAAATGATTGGGGGTCGGCTAACATGAACTGCCGTATGTATAAACGTGTCAATGAAGAGGAATGAAAAAGTGGAGACAGTAAATAATTAAAAAAACGCCGTTGCCGGGGATCGAACCCGGGTCACCCGCGTGACAGGCGGGAATACTTACCACTATACTACAACGACTTGATTGGTGAGTACTCTTGTTCTTTATTTCTATTCCTTCTTCACGAACTTCTTTTTCTCTATTTATCTAGCAAATACTTAATTTTTCTCTCCTCTTTTTTTCCCCATCCCCCCTGACTCCCAATATCATGTGGAAATCCTTCATCTTTCTCTTCTTTTTTTCCTCTGAAACTGAGAATAGAGGAACAATTCGTGTGCCTGTTTACCTAATATATCTTTTCTCTCTTGGTATTTAATGGCATTGTTAATCTAGCTATGACTATATATTTGTTTGTAATTCACAATGCAAGCCGCTTTGAATGCATATACTCAGTGATTAAATATTGTCTTCGACCATCTAGCACCACCTTTGCAGCAACTCTGAAAGTAATGTGGAACAACTTAAGATTTCTATCGATTGTTATTTTATTAATTTTAATCTAACTTGTAATATTCAGATTAGAAAAAAAGGTAAAAACCTGGAAGGTTGGTTTTAAGGGCAGAGATTAACCTTTATAACCACACAGGGAGCTCTCCTGTAACATAGTTACAATCTCTGATGCTCGGACTCTTTGGTTTACCCCGCCGTGTCGGACACTCCTATTTTAGTGTAGTCAAACGCGAGTCTGGTGAGGTCAATCAAAGAGTTCGAGCACCTTAGGTTACAATATCAAATGCTAGATTGTGGGGAAATACTTGTCAGATTTAGTTAAATACCTTGATAATGATCTGTCTTTGTCACCCTGATATTGCCTATCAGAAAGGTCCTCGGTTCATTAAGTAGGCAAAACCAGGAACTCAAAATAGGAAGGGCCAAAACATTAAGTCAAGATTAAGGTTTCTAAAATAAATCCTCTAACTAGTCACATTATATACCCTCAGATTCTGGGTAGAGAATATTCACACGATCTTCCAAGAAAAAACTGAATATTACTCAAAGAGATTGAGCAGCTTCTGCTCGTTTGCTCCGTAACTGGTTCAACCAAAATAGATCAATTACTTCAACCTATAAGGAACACTTGAGCACAATGCTTGTATCTCAGACCTAATTTAACATGTCAAGAAGCATAGCCAGGACCTAAATCCATTCAACAAAGGAAATATCTATATGAATAAGACACAATTTAATGCACAATGATTTATCTATTTCCTCAAGCTTATTTGGGAGTTCAAAATCTGGAGGATACATCCTATGTTATGGCTAAATAGGTATCTTCAAATAAACAGTAAGACTTAAAAGGCTCAGACCTACCTAGTCAAATATAAAAGTAACAGGGAATAATTAAAGCTATTGCCTTTTACAATCATGTCATTTTATTTTTCTTGTTTCTTCTAGTACCCTTTTTTTGTAATTTGGTTGGTTAACGGAGGTCACTGCGCATGGAATCCTTGGTCATGTGCTATCTTAAGAATACGTCAGTTACATCTTTCAGAGAGTGCATTCCAAACGTTGGAAGAGTCAATGATTTTTCTAACGATGTGAGGGGTGCCATGGAGAGAGTGAACAAACTTAACAATGTGAAAGGAAAGGTGTGCATTCGCTTCTGATCCGTCGTTGAATGCATGAAAATAGCAATATGCATCCATGAAGAGTTCTGAATTGAAGCTTCAATATAGTACTCCCTCCATCCATAAATGATCTTCATACTTTTTTCGCCGTTACTACGAAGGAACTTTGAGCAATAATTTTAAGTTGATTTAGTTATACTAATGAAAATCTAAAACTTACCAATAACAAGTTTTGGATTTTCATTAGGACAATTAAACCAATCTAAAATCATTGCTCAAAGTTCCTTTGCAATAACAACGAAAAAAGTATGAAGATCATTTTGGGACGGAGGGAGTAGTAGACAAGGTATGCATCATAAGAAGTGGTGGATGGTGGGGGAGATGAAAGGACCATAACTCCAAATATCATCCTATAATAGCCTAACTAAAAACCTTGCACCGATTCAGTATCACCGAATTAACTCTTGTTAATGTAATCGCAATTTATATGTAGCTATCGACCAGAACCATCAAACAAAACACTTCAAAACTCGAATAATAAATGAGACTAGTGACAAGAGAAATAAAACATTAATGCATAAAGCATTCAAATATACTCCCTTCGTCCCACCTCACTTGATACCAAATTGGTGGGCACAATAACCAAGAAAAAGTAGAATTAGTGGAAGGAAGTGTTTGTGGGTAGGAAAAGTCAAGTAAGAGAGAGAATGAGTCGAGGGAATAGTAATTTGATTGGTGTTGTGAGTATAAAAGCTTTTCATTTTGGGTAGTATCAAGTGAAGTGGGACCGACAAAAATGGAAATTGGTATCAAATGAGGTGGGACGGAGGGAGTATATGCTAAGAAGTAAAAAGTGAAAACATTCAGATGATCAGGAATTCAGGATGAGTAAGGAAGGGAAGGGAAAGGGAAAGGGAAAGGAAAAGAGAAAGGGAAAGGGAAAGGGAAAAAGAGAGAAAGCCATTGTTGCTACATACTCCCTCCGTCCCACAATTGTCGCAGTCGACTTGCGACCGTTTTTAAGAAACACGATTTACCTATTTGTACATTGCATGTACAATGGTAAAAGTACACCAAGACTCTTTAATAATTTTGAATTGTTTTATTTTGAGACGAACCAAAATGGAAAATAGAAATGGAAAGTTTGTGACATTTATTTTTTATGGAGGGAGTATTAGAAAACAAAACTTAATTGAAAACGAAAAAACCTACCTAGGCAAATATGGCCATTGCTATAAATATGAGGGTGTAGAGGAGCTGGATGCAAAAAAATCACCTGCATGATTGCCACAAGCCAAATAAATATACGCACTTATACATGGTATAATCAACTACTTGACAACAAACACACAAAATTTGAAAAGACAGTAATTTGTTCACCTGCGGAGATTCCATAGGATAATGCTCAGGAAAATCGACCTGGAGTTGGTAGGTTTCATTAGCGTACAGAGTTCCTGGAGCTCCATTGACTTCAATTACCCACCTTTGCACCAAAATCCAATCAGAAAGAACATAGCGTAACCAAATACACATGCATAATACAACTTAACATAACTCTAATGAAACGAACAGATAAGATTGCAAACAATATTAAGCTAGTAACTTCCAAATAAGGACTAGGAAATGGAAAAGGACTATACTGAAGAATGATCATTTCTTCGAAAAGCGGAAACATCATATAGCCAAATGCACATATGCATAATACAACAGAAGACAACATACATGAAATGAATAGATAATATTACAAGATATATTAAACCAATAAATTCCAAATAAGGACTAAGGAAACCGGAAGTGGACTGTACTAAATATGGATCCATTTCCTTCAAAATCGGAAACTTATACGCCCTCCGGCAAAAGAAAGATTCACATTTTGAATATAGAAAGTCCAAAGTTAGGATCAAACGAAACGAGACATGCATGTAATTAGTTCCTATTAACAACAAGTAAGCATTATTACCATTGAAAAAGGCAGATAAAAAGCTTCATTACTAAGAAGATAGTATAATGATTGAGTTTGAAAAGTCAAAATTAGGAGAGGGAACAAAAAAATTGTAAAATCAAACATTAATTACTAGGAAAGGAGAGGGGAAAACGAAACGAAACGAAACCTCTGAAGATTATCGGAGACTTTGTGGTGAAAGCCGACGGGGGGATTGACCTGCCACTCAACCAGCTCCTTCTGTAGCCGATTACTAGCAATCTTGCTTAGTACCTTCAATTTCAAAAACCCATTTCCAGATTTCAAACAAAAATTTCAATACAGTGATTTTGATTAAGATTGATCATAGTAGTAAAGGGTAACTGTAAATTCTTTAAAAATTAATCATCAAAACATATAATTGGAAGAAACAAGTCGCAAATTGACATATATTATACAGATTATTATAGTATAAATACAATTATATAGAGAAAGAACCTTGCGGGACGAAGTGGAAGAGGCGGTCATTGTTGTTCGTCCCCAACTATGAATGATTGATTGACCGACCAAGTGGTGTTGTGAAGAAGGTAGTATTCAATTCATGTCCCACTCTTTTGCTTTCCTTTAACGTACAACTCATCCTTTCGTAAGGTACAACATTCTTCTTATATTCTCTTCTTTTTGTGCATTATTTGCCAAAGGATTAATCCTCTGTAGGGTCGGTCCTTCAAAATGGTTTCAATTCTTAAAGAGGATAGTTAATTTGGGTTAGTCCGGTCGGGTCCTCCGACCCCAAATTATATTCTTAAAGTTCCCCTACTTATTTGAGGCTTCTAAATAACGACGTTGACAATCTCATCATCTATGACCAAATCCTCATTCAGTGGCAAACTGACACGGATCTTATATACTCCCTCCGTCCCTATTTACCTTACAAAAATTGCCATTTTGGGTGTCCCTATTTACATTACAAAATCCCAAAAAGGAAACTTTTAAACATTTTTTAAATAGTGGGACCCACTTGTCATACTCACAACAACTATCCACTTACTTTTCCCTACCCACTTTCTCTCTCCCACTCAACTATCTACACTCACAACATATCAACTTTACAATCATTTTCTTAATTTATGTGCAAAGACTTATTTTTGTAAGGTAAATGGGGACGGAGGGAGTATGTTCGTCATTGAGGAATCATAACACTGCCTCTTCTGCAGTTATCTTGCTTTCTCAGTGTACTTGGTTTCGACCATGCCTTAATTCGCCCAAGTGAGTACAAGAAACTACCGTGTAAGAAAGTAAAAATAGAAATTGAGTTAAATATGACGTTGGTCCCAGTGCTATATCCTGAATACGAGTTTCATTCATATACTTCAATTTGTCTTGCTAATTGGCTTGTATTTCACCTTCGTCGTGAAATTGATCCCTCCATCCATTTTTGATATGTTCTTTTGTGTTAAATGGACAAGTGTCATACATGTGTGGAACTTTTGGGTAATTATGTGAAACAGAATAGTGTAGGGGCCAAACTTGTAAAACTCTAGTCCAACATTAATTCAACCCCTTGAGCAAATTTTGTTGTCCCAAATCACTATTAATTTGTAACTTTAAAAAAAAAAAAACTTTGGCCTCGATGCAACAAAACAAAATGAACATTAGTATAATACTATAATTCTTTCCTTCATTCTCTTAGTTAGCTTGGTTTGATGCCAAAATCTATTCTCCCCAAGATAAAAAGCATGCTTAGTTTACAAGCCCAGGATTAGCATATTCTATCTTCCATTAGTATTTAATAGTCATCTTTTTACATGAAGAGTTAAGGCCACAAAAAATGAAACTTTTCATATTAAAATGCATAATTCCGAAAAAAAAAAAAAAAAAAAGCACATACAATTTCAATATTCCAACCCCATACCATAGGAAACCCGCCCCCCCCCCCCCCCCCCACACACACACACAAAAAAAAAAAAAAAAAAAAAAAAAATTGAGAGCATATTTTCTGCCAAGGCACCCCATTTAAGGAGAAAATAAAGTAATCTCCATCCATTGTCTGAATTTTTTTTTTCAAATAATTCCGTTTGGAATGAGTATGTACCCAAATGACACTATGGAAAGTTTATGTACCAAAATGACCACTTCTTGGGAAGTCGGCATTGGCAATGCCGTTTTCTCCATTGAAGTCGGCATTACCAATGCCGACTTTAGCTTAAGGAAATTTAGGGTTAATAAAGTTGGGATATTAAGAGGGGATTAAGGGGGAAGGGAAAAGGCGTGCGCGTGACCGACAAAAGAGGCCAGAAGTCGGTATTGGGAATGCCGACTTCTTCAGAAATCGGTATTGCCAATGCCGATTTCTGACAGTTCAGTTAATATTTTGACAAAAAGTGGCCATTTTTGTTAACTTTCAGACGAATATTCGTATAATGTCAAGTTTCAGTCAAAAAAAGGGCTGGTCCGTTAAATATTTAACTATTTTCTGACGGTTTAGTTAATTTTTTGAAAGAAAGTGGCATTTTTTTTAAAAAAAAGACACAACCGTTAATTATTAAACTATAATTCAGTAAAAAATAGGGGCTGTCCGTTAAATATTTAACTGAAAGACGCAAAATCTGTTAAATTTCTGACAATTCAGTTAAGTTTCTGACAGAAACCGGGCATTTCTGTTAACTTTCTGACGAAATTCGTATAATGTCAAGTTTCAGTTAAAAAAGGGCTGGTCCGTTAATTATTAAACTATAATTCAGTAAAAAATAGGGGCTGTCCGTCAATATTTAACTGAAAAACGCAAAATCCGTTAAATTTCTGACAGTTCAGTTAACTTTCTGACAGAAACTGTGCATTTTTGTTAACTTTCTGACGAAATTCGTATAATCAAATCATGTTTCATCAAATTTTAACAAATAACCTATTGTTAAATTAATACAACATCACAAAAAATTAAAATGTATTATCAAAATAAAAGAAACTCAACAAATTAACATATTCTAATTTCATCAAATTGTAACAAACACATAAATATACATGAACTCATATTCTAATTTCATCAAATTGTAACAAACACAAATTAACATATTCTAATTTCATCAAATTTCTGAATAATACTCCATCCATTGTCTATGCAAAGCAACGAGAACCTTGACTGTTTGACTTGTGTTAATACATGAAGTGATAATTTACGGGTGCTTGACTTATTAAGGTATGTACGTTAAGCCCGACATAATACAACTTAATTTTGGTACAACAACCTAGTGTTTATACATAAGGCAGCAAGTAGTAAATATTTCAAGCATGCATAGACATGGAGTTGTTTCCTGCTTCGCAGATCTAGTTCATCCTCGGAAGAAAAGTACAACTGACGTACTCCCGTTTCTGCATTGTCTGTTGTACATTGGTGAAACCCGATGAGAAAACCTGCAATGATATTTCAGTTACTAAAGGTGGTTAGTGTATTGACTCTCGAACTGTGTCTATGCGTTAATTAAAGCTAGAAAGTCTCAATGGAAAAAGATCAGCTGATATCATCTCATTTAAATCACACTTCCTCCAACTGATTAAGACATGGCATGGGGCCAAACGACCTAGATATGAAACGTACTTTTTACTTTTTTTATCAATGAATAGAGCCTACTTGGTGCTGACATGGTACTGATGCCAGCATGGCACAGCCATGACAATCGCGTGTCATCAAAGTTAAAGTTGGTGTTGACATGGCTCTGACACGCTGGCATATGGCCTTGACGTGGCAGTGCCGTTAGATTTTGACGTCGTAAATAAATGAAAAAAAAAAAAACTAATACCTTACGTTATTTAATATTTATGCCAAAAGTACGTAGCATAATTCCAATTCGATAACTAACAATTAGGTTGGATTAATTGGTAATTAGAGTGTGGTGGCGTTGCATAGTTTAGAAAATTTTCCCATTGGTGCCGGGCGCTAGCTGGAAACTTTTAAAGAGTTTATGCTGTAAAATTTTAGGATAAAAAAGTGGGATTCAACGATCGAGAATCTTACCTCTTCTACTACGACAGTAATGATGGTGGGAGTTCTTTATATGGGTTGAGTATTCCATTGGGATCCAAAAAAAAAAAAAGTGGGCTTATTTTAAATTTTGAGCATAACCATAGTACCCCCTCCCCTCATGCCAGGTGAATGTAACAAGAAACACGACAGACCACAATATAAAGCCAAAAAGTGATGATAATTATACTGATGATAAGCTGAAAGTATGAACTTTATTTAATCCCCCAATAAATTCATGCGGTTTGTGATTAAATGCCCCAACTTGATAGTTCATGCTATTTTGAGGTGAACCACGAAAGTAGATCCCTGTGAAGTAAGGACGTAAAGGTACTGCAAAGATAAGGAATCAATTCCATCTTTAATGTTCATAAAAGGAATACCTTTATCTCCTTTTAAATCAAAAGCACAAGAATCCTCTTAACAACCCTAGTGACGAAGAGAGGTTGTGTTACCATGCTGCTAAGCTGTATCTGATCACTGAACTGTTCCCAATTGATATTAAATGAGTTCTAACAAACATTTACTTTTCATTTGATACAGTCAAGGTATCCCCAATGGAGATTAATCAATGGGTCCTTTCTTTTTCTCGTTCACAATTGAGATGGATATTATAGATATTTAAGTATTGGAGACTTTCTAAATAAGGAAAAGGGGCACATAGTTTGGAAGTATCAAAATGGAATAATTGCTGAGTAAATTAACAAGGAAATCAGACGATTTTTATACGAAAGATGAAAACGTGACCATTTTATCAATTAATGCTAAGAACATGCTTTTCGTATATGAACATTAACAATCGATGAGAGATAATTGTTGAGTAAATTAACAAGGACATACTTGTCATTGGATTCATCACTGCCTGTTGTCTCAATGAGAATATAGAAGTTGTGCATTGTGCCCGGTAAAGGATTCCGAGCGCCATCCAGATGTTTCAGTACCTGTTCAACATACACAAGCAAACAAAGGATTAAGTATAGAACCTAAATTAGCGTGCATCTTATTTTCCTTGGTGCACATTTTGAGACATTGTGAATACCAAAGTCAAATTCTTCACACTAACTGGCCCAACCAAATTAAACTGAAGAAGAAAAATACTAGAGTGAAATCGTGTGTGTGTCCAATTAAAATTAAACATTAGTATAGCCCATTCACAGCAACATACAGTTCATTCCTTTTAATTCTCTGTTGCAGGTACAAAGCTGCATACGATGACATATCCAGGTATCACTGTGATGGACCAATCAGACAGTCCATGTTTATTACATCTAGGGTTAATAGCATACACAAATATCCACTTCAATATTGTGTAGGTGAAAATCCTGCCAACAACCTGGGAAATTAAGGATTTTTTTAGACTCGGGGTTCTTTATTGTTTTCCAGCTTTGTGTCTATTTTTTTTTTTTTAATATGGTTTTGAAATAAGATTTTTTTTACGAATGAAACCAAAGTTTTGCATGATTAGTTATACAGAAAAACTAAGAATTGGCTCCTCCTAAAGAAAGCGTACCAAATCCAATGCTTGGACATCCAAAAATTCAAATGCAGACAGAATTTCTCCTAGCCTCCTTTTAGCCTCCAGCAGAAGTTTCTGGAAAACATAAGCAGAAGCATGCAAGCTCAAAATAAAACCATAAGGTATACAACTACAAGATGACAAGATGCAAACAAGAAATTGTCAACAAATTTACAAAGCCTAAATTTATTTTTTCCATCTCGCGTAAACTCTAGAAATCAAGAATGATGAACAAATTATGCTTGTAAGTTGAGAACTACAGTGGTAATAACAATACGAGAAACAGACATATAACCTGGTTTCCATATGAACCTCACTTTTGGCAAAAGCACAGAAAACTAAAACAAGTGGCCCTTTGTTTTGATAAAAGATTTTGAAAAGAAAAAGAAACTGTTTTATGACGCAACCAGTATACAACAGGAAGGACAAGATGTCCATCTACAAAGAGAAAAAGAACAAATCATATACTATACAACATTAAACCAAAGCAGCACCCCAGTCTTGCTTCAAGTCAATGGTTAACGAGACAAAACAGGAAATCAAAACTGACTATTTTCAAGTTGCAAAAACGTCAAGTTCACAATAAACAAGTTGTTCTCGAAGATGTACGAAATATAATTTAATGCAAATTCTATATGGGTATTATATTGGCAAGAAACGATTAGTTTAAAAGAAGCGAAAGGGCCTTACTTAGATGTCGTGCAGAATGAAATGTTTGTTTATCCTATGCTGAATATTTCTCACGTTTAATCATACTCCCTCCGTCCTGGAAAGATTGTCTCACTTTGACTTTTAGGGTCAACTCAATTAAACTTTGACCATTGTTCTATGAACATGTAGATATCCCTATGCGATTCAAAAATTGTTATTGATTCACCATTTGGAGTATTATCAATTACATTTTCAGAATTGCACAGAAATAATTGTAATCATAAAATTATGGTCAAAGATTAATTGAGTTGACCATAAAAGTCAAAGTGGGACAAACTTTCCGGGACGGCAGCAGTACATAGGAATGGATTAAACCACTAAGTACACCATAGATGTGCTACTTTGAACTCAGGAGGACGTCATATCAGAATCAAAGAGCTCATATTGCCTGGCAACTAAAGTAATCTTTGCACGCAATAAAAGCTATGTTTACGGCAGACAACTTCGGCGGGGTAAGAATCGAAGCCTTAGTTATAATACCCAAGGATCCTTCACTTCCTGGGCAGATAGGATATACGAAAAGTTATCTTTGCATAAGATGCAAGGATTCTCACCTATAAACAAATGCTTCAAGTCATAGCCAGTATTATCTTTGCGTAAAGTCCCAAGCATATCAAGCACCGTACCATTTGCTAAAACAACTTCGAGACCTGATAAGATAGACCAATGCTATGCTTCAAAATAGATCCATTTTGTTATTTAGGCAACAATATTTTATTATAAGATCCATTTACAGCAGCACAGATAAAAAAAACATAGAATAAGAAGTAATTAGTCTCTACTCTCTAATAAGAACTACAAGTGCACATATCATTATGCTAATTCAGAAGGCAAAAAGTGATCATTGGCGAGCCACTGGGCATAAAGGAATATTTAAAGAAACTCTAATCACATGATCGCATATAAACATTTATTACTATGTCATAGTACCTTCCACCTTTGCCAATATAAGTAACTTAACATGGACTACAGGGGAAAATATATATAAGTACCTTCCACCTTTGCCAATATAAGTTTAATAATTAACGGTTGTGTCTTTTAAAAAAAAAAAAATGCACTTTCTTTCAAAAAATTAACTAAACCGTCAGAAAATAGTTAAATATTTAACGAACCAGCCCTTCTTTTGACTGAAACTTGACATTATACGAATATTCGTCAGAAAGTTAACAAAAATGGCCACTTTCTGTCAAAATGTTAACTGAACTGTCAGAAATCGGCATTGGCAATACCGATTTCTGAAGAAGTCGGCATTCCCAATACCGACTTCTGGCCTCTTTTGTCGGTCACGCGCACGCCTTTTCCCTTCCCCCTTAATCCCTTCTTAATATCCCAACTTTATTAACCCTAAATTTCCTTAAGCTAAAGTCGGCATTGGTAATGCCGACTTCAATGGAGAAAACGGCATTGCCAATGCCGACTTCCCAAGAAGTGGTCATTTTGGTACATAAACTTTCCATTGTGTCATTTGGATACATACTCATTCCAAACGGAATTATTTGAAAAAAAAAATCCCATTGTCTATGCAAAGCAACGAGAACCTTATTTTTGAGTTTATGAAAACCTTGACTGTTTATGAAGTGATAATTTACGGGTGCTTGACTTATTAAGGTATGTACATTAAGCCCGACATAATACAACTTAGTGTTTATACATATACAAGGCAGTAAGTAGTAAATATTTCAAGTATGCATAGACATGGAGTTGTTTCCTGCTTCATCTCATTTAAATCACACTTCCTCGAACTGATTAAGACACTAAGTATGCATATTAAAATAAATTTAAGTTAAACCACCAACTCAAAATACTAATTGAATCCATATAAATTTAAGTTAAACCACGAAATAAGAAATCATAATTTACCAACATCCTAATAAATATGAATAAGAGATTAAACATATTAATCAACCCAAATCAAAATACTAATTGCATCCATATAAATAAAGTTTTTCTTTTGGGCTTCAATTTCCACCAAAGCTGGTACCCTACAAAACAGATAAGAGATTGAACATATTAATCAACCCAAATCAAAATAAGAATAAGAGATTAAATTCTAAACGGATGTGGTGTTAAAACGGATCCCATTTAAAATGGGACACTTAACCTAAATAGTAGTAAACCAAAGTTGAAATGTAAAGAGATTAGACTTTTGGCTTCGATCACTAGTAATGCTATCAGTTTAGAACCCCTTTTCTTCTCTCCTTCTTCTCCGCCCATCCCTTTATCCCAATGCAACTTTCTTCTTATCCATATCTACTCCGGCATCTCCCACATCAAGCGAAAGTTCCCATCTCCACTTGTCTATTCTCTTTCTTAAAATTTCCAATTTACTGCTAATTAAATAGGTAAATCCAGCTAAATCTAGAGAGTAATACAGTAGAAAAAAATGGTTGAGGGGGTACCGGATCGGTGAGGGAAATCAGCAAAAGTCCCTCAGCAGATCTCCAGTTTCTCTCCTCCTAAACCCTATTAGATAAACCCCATTAGATAGTATGAAGGAAAATTTTAGGTGGAAATAAAATAGTTAAACACAAAGACTTTTATTTAAGCATACCTCTTCGTCTTTGCCAGGGCAAGATACCTTATAAACGAATTTGAATTCGAGTCCTTGCATTCCATCATCAGCGAAAGTCGTAAAAGTGGCAGGAGCGTTCTCAGACGGTTGCTGAGCCTCAAACATAATGTAGTAAACAAATCCATCCAGAAGATTATATATGGCCTTCACATAATTGACGAATTGGTAATCTGTTCCCTACACAATGGAAAAAAAAAAAAAAGATGCAGGAATAAAATCAAATAATGCATGACAAACAAACAAATAGATTCGTGAATGTCAAAATATTAATCCCTCTATCCCCCGAATGATAGTTTCCCTATTTTCATTTAATATCAAATTTTAGTATACATAGTAATAACAACTAAACTATCTTTCCTTCCGAGACGGAGGGAGTATAAAAAAGAAAAAATTAGTAGTAAATTACATTCTCTTGGTTGTATTTCTCAACCGCTAGCTTTGACAATTTGATGAGATAGGGAATTAAACCCTCGGAATTTTCCCCTGCGAGAAAAAAGGTACAGGAATACTCCTTCGGAATGACGCTCATATCAAAACCCTAACAACATGCAAAAATAAATTTAGAAAAAAAAATAGATAGAAAATAATCCAAAAAGGAACAATTTGATAGAAAACAATTTAGAGGGAGAAAATTAATAATCCAAAAATGAACAATTTGTTACTCACCTCGATGCTATCATTATTAGTGCGCAATTGACACTGTTCCTCGAACATCTGATCACACAACTCATCATCAGAGCATTCATACTCATCTCCAGGGTATAAGTACTCCGGCGGAACATGATTTGGTTTGGGATTTAAAATAATCGGCATGGGAAAGGGGCAGATCTGGTGGTACGATGTATAGAGAGGGGAAGACCTGGCGGTAGAGAGAGAGGCGGCTTATTCTTAAATGAGCTGCACTGCTGCAAACGCGGATCTTTCAAAAATGATAAATTGTAATTTAGGGCTTGAACTTGTAATTGTAATACGGGCCTCACCTTTTTTTTTTTTTTGCCATATAAGGGCTTAATTTAGGAATTTTTAGTCAGTTAAATACTTTTTTACGAAATACATTAAAAAAAAATAAGTTAAGTGATATGTGCCTCACACGTGATTAACAAGGTGGTTCAGATGTAAAAATGTATTCATCACCTATTTTCATTCATGTTTACACGTAAAAATGCATAACTCATAATTTATAATTGAAGAATGTATTCATCACCTATTTTCATTCATGTTCTCATTTCATCTTTTGTCGCAATCAATAAGACAAACAAACGCCTAAGTAGAAATATATATAAAAACAAGGTAAAAAATTATTGTAGCTAATAAAATATTATTTTTATGAGTTTCATATTTTCCTTCGTTATTGTCTTTTATGTTTTTATTTTTTTTGGGCATGATTCAAAAGAATCATATTTGATACACGAAGAATAAAAGAAAATCACCAAAAATAAAACATAATAGTTAATGTGCTGGAAGGGCAATTTTGTCAAAAGACTAGATTTTTTTTTATAATTTTTAATGAATGTAGTGGATTAGTAAATTTTTTAGTGGTAATAGCAACTCACTTAATGAAAATGTAAAACTTATTACTGATAAACCGTCAATAATACTATCAACAACAAGCTTTAGATTCTCATTAGGACAGCTAAATCAACCTAAAATTATTGCTCAAAGTTTCTTCGTAGTAAGGGTGGAAAAAGTATGAAGATCATTTTGGTACAGAGGTAGTATATTACTCCCTCCGCACCTGCCTAAGGTTCTGAGTTTGACTTTACACGGATATTAAGAAAAAGTAAATGTTGTGAGTATGAAAAAGTAAGTAAGAGAAAGTATGAGAGATAAAGTGGGTAGGGAGTTTTTATTGTGAGAATGACAAGTGGGTCTCATAGTCCATTTTAGGTAATAAAGCAACTAAGAACCTTAAGCTGAAACAGACCAAAAAGGAAAGTAAGAATCTTAGGTTGGGAGATTACTTGGGAGCATAACGGATTGTGTCAACGAACAAAAACATGGGTAAGGGGGAGATCAGGTTGGTAAGAGAAAGAGAGAGAGAAGGCTGATCACTTTCGGATTGTTTCCCGTTGTTTCATACTAGAAGGCTGATCACTTTCGGATTGTTTCCCGTTGTTTCATACTCCCCCGTCTCAAAATTGATGTTGTTTTGGAGTGTTTCACAAATATATTAAAAAATACTCCCTCCGTCCCAGCTCACTTGAGACTTTTTGACCAAAACTGGTCAATTTAAGGTCGGTGTGACCAACACTTTATAGAAATATTTATGTTCCAAAAAACTTTTTAAAAATTTTTATTGAGAGGATTTTTAATGGTGGTTGGGTGGTGAGTGTAATGCCTTACCAGCAAGGCAAGTCTAATATATATGTTATTCTTCAAAAACTAAGGTATATATATATCATAAATAGCAAAATTTTTTTTTTTTTTTTTTTTGGAAATTCAGTGGGGGCCGTCGCCCCCGCCCGTTCCTTCATAGATCCGCCCCTGTCACATCGTCATAGAAAAACAAGTGTCACGTAATAAGAAATCACAATTTACTAACATTCTAATAAATATTAGCCGAGTAATTCTAGGCTGTAAATATTAGCCGCAATTCTAGACTACTAGCCGTCATTCTAGAAGCCGACATTATAGACATTGTGCATCTCTTTTCATACAAAAATTGTGATAGGCTTTTTTGACTCTTTGTACTCTATATATTGTAAAGCATGTGAATGAGAACATTAGGAAGGAAATTCTCGAACTCTTTTCCTCTTCCGCTACATTGTCTATTATGGTATCAGTTTAAAATCGATCCAGAAATTAGACTGCTTCTCCTCTTTTCTGTCTCTCATTCCTTCTCATCTTCTCTGTTAATCCAATGACTAACACCCATTCTTCTGGCTCTGACTCTAACTCAGATGCCTCCACCCTCACACACTCCTCACCGGCAGCCTCCCCACTTCCAGTTTTCTACAACCCAAATGCAATTATGGGTCAAACCTACCTTACCAAAGACAATTATGTCAATTGGAGTACCTTGTTCAAGACAATCCTTCGTACTCACAAACTTCTTTATATCATCGACCCTACTCCCCCGGTGGCCAAACCAGCAGATGGATCAGACAATCCGCTACGTGAGTTATGGTCATCCGGCACCGATCTAGTGTGTGGCTGGATTAAAGGGTCCGTTACACCGGCGGTCCAACCCTATTTAAATTCTTGTGATACCGCTCCGAAAGCTTGGGCTGCTCTTGCTAAGCGATTCGGAGCCAAATCAGCCTTCAGATTGAGAACCTCAAGGAGAAATTGCATGACCTAAAGAAGGCATCCGATACCTCTATATCGGATTATCTGCTTCAGGCCACTAGTATCGCTGATGCTCTCACCGCAGCAGGTGACCCAATCGATGACAGTGTTCTTATTCAGCGTGTTTTGGGTGGTCTTGGTCCGGAATTCAAGGAATTCCTCACATCTACGGCTGCTGTTCATGCTAGGCAGCCTCTAAATCTTGATGACATGTCTGAACTTCTTCTCAAAGAAGAGATGCTACAACAAAAGTTTGCAATTCCAGTGCAACAGTCCACTGCTTTGTTAGTAGAGAAAGAATCCACAACGGCACATCGCGGTGGCAACAACTATGGTGGGTCTCGTGGTCGTGGAAATAATGGTGGCAGGAATCGCCAAAATGGAGGACGAGGGGTGGTAATTCTCACGGGCAGTGGCAGTCTCACAACAACCACAATCATAATCGTGGTCACCATAGTGGTCGAGGTCGCGGCAATGGTTCCAATCGTGGAGGTTCACCTGGCGGTTCAAATGGTAGGGGCCGTGGTCTGCTTCCTAACCCACCTTCTTATGGACAGCCTTTGGATAGTGACTTAATTTGTCAGTGGTGTTATCAACCGGGGCATGGAGCTCGCAACTGTCCAGATGACTCTAGTGCAGCCTACTTTGCTCATTCGACCCCGATAGTGCTGGACTCTGGGGCAATGAATCATATGACGGCAGACCCTTCCTCATTCTCCGATTATCAGCCGTACACAGGTAAAAATACAGTCGTATTCGGTAATGGCTCAAAGTTGCACATATCACATGTTGGAAATTCATCCTTACATCTTAATAATCGCTCCTTTCATATGCGTAATGTTCTTTATGTTCCTAACCTTCATAAACCATTAATTTCTATTCGTCAATTTTCTAAAGATAACAATTGTTACTTTGAACTTGACTCGTGTGGTTTTCGTGTTAAGGACAATCGCACTCGGTAGACTCTTATCTCTGGCAATAATTCAGGCGGCTTGTATGAGCTTTCTTTCACCTCCCAGTCGTCCAACAATCCCATCGCTCTTCTTGGAGAACGTTCGAGTCCGGATGTTTGGCGTGCTCGTTTAGGCCATCCATCCCTTCCTATTCTTAGAGTTTTATGTCAACGGTCTAAATTGCCGTTAAGTAGTAAAATAAGTGAACAACAACGTTGTCATATTTGCCCTTTAGGCAAATCTAGTCAGTTACCCTTTTCCCCTAGGAGTTTTAATGCTTTGCACCCTCTTGATATGTTACACATGGATGTATGGGGCCCTGCTCCTGTTAATTCAATGAATGGACATCGGTTTTATCTTTCAATAGTTGATGATTATTCTCGGTATGTGTGGCTTTTTCCATTGTTTAATAAATCTGATGTTACAAAGATATTTGTCACATTTAAATCTCAAATTGAAAATCAACTATCCCGTCGTATTTCAGCAATTCATACAGTTAAAACCGTCCAAACAGATGGGGGAGGTGAATTTACTAGCCGGGTATTTACCAATTTTCTTCAAAAATTTGGTATCAAACATCAAATCACTTGTCCTTATACTCCTCAACAGAATGGGGTTGTTGAACGCAAACACCGTCATATCGTTGAAACCGGTTTATGTCTTTTAGCCAAAGCTCATCTTCCCTTTAAGTTTTGGTTAGAAGCATTTAACACATCCGTATATCTCATTAACCGGTTGCCCATGCGTCAACAAAAGTTTGTATCTCCTTATGAACGCTTACTTTTCCGTAAACCTGATTATCGCACTCTAAAGGTCTTTGGATGTTCTTGTTTTCCACATGTGGTACCAACTAACACTCACAAACTTATGCCTAAATCAATACATTGTATTTTTCTTGGGTACGATAATCAGAGAAAAGGTTATAAATGCATGGACTTAATTACCAATAAAGTTTATATATCTCGTCATGTGGTATTTGATGAGTTCCATTTCCCTTGGCCAAGCAGCAGTCCCCATTCTAATTTGTCAGGTACTCCACAATTCTCAGATTTTCCAACTATCACATATCCATACTAGCATTGCATCCATATAAAAAAAGATTTTCTTTTTGAGTTTCAATTTTCACCACAGCTGATACCCTACAAAACAGATAAGAGATTGAATGAACATATTAGTCAACCCAAATCAGAAAACGAATTAAGAGACTAAAAAGGAAAGTAAGAACCTTGAAACGGGACAGAGGTGGTATGTATGAAGGAAAATTTTAAACAACATATTGCTAGCTAAACAGTACATGAGTAGGTGGAAATTAAATAGTTAAAACACAATCAAATGCTTGTATTTAAGCATATACTTCTTTGTCTTTGCTATAGCAAGATACCATAAAAACGAACTTGAATTCGACTCCTTGCATTCCATCATCAACGAAAGTCGTAAAAGTGGCAGGAGCGTTCTCAGACGGTTGCTGAGCCTCGAACATAATGTAGTAAACAAATCCATCCAGAAGATTAAATATGGCCTTCACATACTTGACGAATTGGTATTTTGTTGCCTACACAATGGAAGAAAAAAAAGATGCATGAACAAAATCAGATAATGCATAGCAAGACAAACAAACAAACAAATAGATTCGTGAATGTCAAAATATTATCCCCTGTCACCGAATGATAGTTTCCCTATTTTCATTTAATATCAAATTTTAGATTCATATAATTATATAAGCATACCTCGTAATAACAACAAAACTATCTTTCCGAGACGGAGGGAGTATAAAAAAGAAAAAAATAGTAGTAAATTACATTCTCTCGGTTGTATTTCTCAAGCGCTCGCTGTGACAAATCGGTGAGATAGGGAATTAAATCTTCCCCTGCGAGAAAAAAGGTACAGGAATATTCTTTTGGAAGGACGCTCATATCAAAACCCTAACAACAAACATGCATAAATAAATTTAGATAAAAAATTTAGAGATAGAAAATAATCCAAAAAGAAACAATTTGTTAGAAAACAATTTAGAGAGAGAAAATTAATAATCCAAAAATGAACAATTTGCTACTCACCTCGATGCTATCATTATTAGTGCGCAATTGACACTGTTCCTAGAACAGCTGCTCACAAAACTCATCATCAGAGCATTCGTACTCATTTTCAGGGTATAAATATTCCGACGGAATTGCAACCGCGGGAGGGGGATTAAAAGGCATGATGAAGAACAAATTTGGGAAAGGGGAAGATCAGAGAGAGGCGGCTTGTTTCTTCCGTTTATAATCTAAACCTAATGCGGTATATATTTTTTCTCTGAGTCTGCGTTTGGGGCGGACTCGCTGTAAATGGCATTAAATCGGATTCCGTCGGGATCAGAGTACACGTGGAGTCAATTAAAAAACTTGTGGTGGTAGATTGTGTAGGCAAATAACTAATGCTTGAAACTAAGATTCGTTAATGCTGTCCCATCCAATTAATAAGTTACTTTTAGGACCTTTCAAAATTAAACAAGTTACCATCTGGTACGAAATAAATAACAATTTAACTTTTACACTAAAATTATTTTATTGGCTAAGATCAAACTCAGTTTTTATGTGATAGTTGGAAAACCTGAGACACTACACATCTCAATGCGACTCACTGCTTTTAAATTTTAATAAACCTGCATTACGATTGGTCTGATTCTCGAAAGAGATACATAGGTAAACCGGTAATCCAGGACCGACCATTGTTTGCCTTTGTTTGGTTGATTGTTTGAGTTAGAACTACGGAGGCTTGATTCTCGAAAGAGATACGTAAGAAGTCCTACCTTGGACCCAGCCGTTACACCTTAGACGAGATCGCGTGTCTCTTAGTGAATCGTAAAATCCCCTTTACATTACAAGGTGATTCTACAAGGGGCTCTGTAGATACCCCGATCTCGCACCCCTTTACCAAACCCTTTTGACCGGTCTAAACCCTAGAATTGACCTAGAGCCCTCGATTTGGCTATGCGGAGATACCGTGAGCCTTATCGGTGCATCGAATGGATTAACGGACTTCAAATTCATGATCAGAGCGAAAAAATGAGTAAACAGACATACACTTCAAATTTTGGGTTGCGGGACCCGAAACGGGGCCCGCACCCCTAGAATCTGCTCGTTATAGTCCATTTTATGCATTAAAAATATATCATTGTCATTCCTTGCTCATAAAAATATTTCAGATATACCGGCGTGACCACAAAATTATTCCGAGCAACTTTCATGTTGGACCCGCGGACAACCGGGATACCGGAGCGCGCACAACGGAGCAGTTGCGGAGGAAAACGACGGAGCCGGAACAAAAGACCAATCAGCCATTTTATGGCCAGCCACGCATGGGAAGACAAGAAAACAAAAAGAACAAAAAAAAAAGAGAAAAAGTAGGGGACATGAATGCTTTCCCACTTCCACATTATTCTCACATCGAGCTATTATTCTCACTACTCCCTAACTCTCATTTATCATCTTCATTCACTCCATCTTCAACATAACACCCTCACACCATCCGACCTACCCTCTCCCTATTCAGTTTTTGCTGAACTTCCACCTCCAAAACTCAGTTCCTAAACCACCACCATACTACCACAACACCACCACAACACCACCCTAGCACCACCACTCAAAACAACAACAAACACTCGTTCAAACACCCATTCAAACCAAAGGCAAAACACCCTTAAGAAAAAACCAAAAAAAGCCTTCCCTTAGAAGCAAAGGAAGCACAACCCCCCTCTTATACATGTAAGTTTTAAAGATGTAACGTTTATGTGATTGAGTCGGGGTCTAGCTAGTTAATAGCTAGACTTCCACATGTAAATTGATGTATTGTAACAATCTGTCCTCATCTTACTCTTTCATGTTTCTCTATGTTTTTGTTTATATTTGTTGCTAAATAGACACTTGATAATGTAAATAACATGTAAATAAACAAGCTCCCAAAGTTGCATGGTTTGATTCCATGTTTTGAGGCTCATCTTTGCACTCCATGCAACCAGTTCGGGTATTCTGTTCAAATCATGTTCTCTCATGCATTTTTACCCTATCATAACTTCGTTTCTGGGCTTAGGCCGAAACATGAAACTTGTTCCTTATATGTTTGAGTTCATGCTCGTCAAGTTTCATGTTCATATTCCATGTGTAGGTTATGATTTCATGCTTAGCTTTGAGTTACAGTCATGCTGTCTTGCTGGAGTTCATTTGTACCATGTTCTGTTGTTGTCTTTAAAACTCAGTAAAAACTTCATTTTTGGACAAAAGTTAAAACATGAACTTTGTTACCAGTAAACTCAGGAACAATAACATATTTTTGAAGTAATTTTTGGACAAAGGGAAGTGCCATATTTTCTCTCTTGTTTCAGCCTTCAAAATTTATATCCTGCATTTTCAGCTTCTGACATCTTTATGTCAGAGGTCTTTTGAAGGTCTTAAACTCATTTTATTCAAGAACTGTTTGTCATGCTTCATATTCAATATGTTTTTTCCAAGTTTCATGTTTTGAGTTCCTTCATATTCATGAGTTATGATGGTGTAAACTTGTATTCAAAATCGAACATGCCGTGATTTCCTGTTTCTGGGCAGTTTTCACATCTCTGTTTCTTGCATGATTTGAGCATGATAACCTTGTCCATAAATCAAAACAAAATTTACATGTGTTCTCTAACATGTTGGGAGAAAATCCCAAGTTTTGTTCTCTGGATTTTGAGCAGGTTTGTGTAAGTAAATCGCCCCTCGAACGGCAGGAGGTCCTGATTCTGAACATCAATCCTTGACTTGGGACGGACCATTGTGGACATTCATTTGTGATGGGATTTGTCTCCCTTTTGTTCCCCTTGTAAATATTAATCCCCTTCCCCTTTTTGTGACTTACTTGCTGAATATGAATGCTAAACCATTTTCAAAAACCAAGTGAGAGTCCACCCAAACCGGCTCTTATTTGTGAATTAAAGCAAAAAGTCCTAGAATAGGAAGACTCCATTGTATATATTAGCCACAATTTTGTTAGGGCATAGAAACAAGATAAAAGGCATAAAATTTAATCTAAGTAACATGCATGATAGAGACCATCACGGGCGAAGAGGGTGCCTAACACCTTCCCTCTTCGTAACTTGGCCCCCGAACTCATTTTGTCTAAACAAAAGGTTTTATCTTCATTTTCCCTAAAAATAAAATGATGTGGCGACTCTTGACTGTTTTGATTCCATCGAGAGGAAACCATTGTGAGTGAGACCGAGCGCATTTCCAAAAGCGTATTAGCATCGAGACGAACCCCAATCGCCCTTCGCGGGACGATCATTTCGGCGTTCGTGTTTCGAGCGCGGGCTCTCACAGCATATCTTCCTGCAGGGGAAGGCCGATCTCATACGAGCAGGCCATAGCTTGGAAGGTTCTAAATGATGAAGACTCCATTCACTCCCTAGCTTTTATGTTCTTGAACTGGTCTTTCGCTTAGGGTTTAACAACTTGACTACTAAAAAGACTTCTTAATTATGATCTAAGCCAAAATATATGCAGCTGTTAATCCATGCCCCCTTTTTGTTACAACTTGGTACTCCCAACTCTTAAAAGGTTGTAATGTTAAGGCATCTCTGATGAAACTTTGTAGTATCAGTTAATATTAATGTTAATCCAATAACTGATTTTAGACCGATCAATCTTGTGAACCACTCAAGTATACTCAAGAGATCTAAATTTAAAAAAAAAAATGTAAAAATTAGGAAATTTAGTTTTCTTGTTGATGAAACTTGATTTTGAAAACAAGAAATCAGAAATTACATAATAGTTGTGTGTGCTATAGGTTTAACTAGTATTTACGCTAGTCTATATAACTAATCCTTAGGGAACAGTGAAATGCTCAAAACAATTCAGTGTGGGCTCCTCAATGCGACTGCATGGGTTGGCGCGCATGATTCGGGCGCATCGCAAGCTATGTGACCGCATGGCTTCGGTGCATAACCCCCGATCAAAATAATTGTTGAAGTCAAGACATCGAGATTTTAGCAAAGGGACCAATATAGTATGCACCAAGATTTCACAAGTGATTGTGTACAGACACTAAGTATTCATATTAAAATAAACCACCAACTCAAAATACTAATTGAATCGAGAAACCAGAGAAGGGACACACCATAGAGAGATAGGCATCGTCATAGAAAAACAAGTGTCACGAAATAAGAAATCACAATTTACTAACACTCTAATAAACACACAATTCTCAGGTTTTCCAACTATCACATATCCATACTAGCATTGCATCCATATAAAAAAAGATTTTCTTTTTGAGCTTCAATTTTCACCGCAGCTGATACCCTACAAAACAGATAAGAGATTGAACGAACATATTAATCAACCCAAATCAGAAAACGAATTAAGAGACTAAAAAGGAAAGTAAGAACCTTAAAGCGGGACAGAGGTGGTATGTATGAAGGAAAATTTTAAACAACATACTGCTAGCTAAACAGTAAATGAGTAGGTGGAAATTAAATAGTTAAACACAATCAAAGACTTGTATTTAAGCATATACCTCTTTGTCTTTGCTATTACCATATAAACGAACTTGAATTCGAGTCCTTGCATTCCATCATCAGCGAAAGTCGTAAAAGTGGCAGGAGCGTTCTCAGACGGTTGCTGAGCCTCGAACATAATGTAGTAAACAAATCCATCCAGAAGATTAAATATAGCCTTCACATACTTGACGAATTGGTAATTTATTCCCTACACAATGGAAAAAAAAAAAAGATGCATGAACAAAATCAGATAATGCATAGCAAGACAAACAAACAAACAAATAGATTCGTGAATGTCAAAATATTATCCCCTGTCCCCGAATGATAGTTTCCCTATTTTCATTTAATATCAAATTTTAGATTCATATAATTATATAAGTATACCTCGTAATAACAACAAAACTATCTTTCCGAGACGGAGGGAGTATAAAAAAGAAAAAAATAGCAGTAAATTACATTCTCTCAGTTGTATTTCTCAAGTGCTCGCTGTGACAAATCGGTGAGATAGGGAATTAAATCTTCCCCTGCGAGAAAAAAGGTACATGAATATTCTTTCGGAAGGACGCTCATATCAAAACCCTAACAACAAACATGCATAAATAAATTTAGAGATAGAAAATAATCCAAAAAGAAACAATTTGTTAGAAAACAATTTAGAGAGAGAAAATTAATAATCCAAAAATGAACAATTTGTTACTCACCTCGATGCTATCATTATTAGTGCGCAATTGACACTGTTCCTCGAACAGCTGCTCACAAAACTCATCATTAGAGCATTCGTACTCATCTTCAGAGTATAAATATTCCGACGGAATTGCAACCGCGGGAGGGGGAATAAAAGGCATGATGAAGAACAAATTTGGGAAAGGGGAAGATCAGAGAGAGGCGGCTTGTTTCTTCCGTTTATAATCTAAACCTAATGCGGTATATATTTTTTCTCTGAGTCTGCGTTTGGGGCGGACTCGCTGTAAATGGCATTAAATCGGATTCCGTCGGGATCAGAGTACACGTGGAGTCAATTAAAAAACTTGTGGTGGTAGATTGTGTAGGCAAATAACTAATGCTTGAAACTAAGATTCGTTAATGCTGTCCCATCCAATTTATAAGTTATTTTTAGGACCTTTCAAAATTTAACAAGTTACCATCTGGTACGAAATAAGTAACATAATTAACATTCTAAGTCGATTCGTTTTCCTCAAATTACCAAACACCAAAATTTGGAAAACGTTTTCCATAACCTTTTTTTTTTTTTTTTTGAGAAATAAAGAAAGACTAACATATGGAGTAAAATTCTTTCATCATTAATGAACTTACGAGGAGAGCCGGGAGCTTATACTGTAGTTTCAACGGATTGAAAAGCTAATCAGATGTTTGAACTTCCACTACCACGAGGAACAGCCACCCAGCTATTCCCTACTTCCCTTCTCAAGTCATCAACAGAATCCCATTTTCCAGCAGCTGCATACAAATTCGACAGTGCCACATAAATCCCAAGCTTGTTTGGCTCCAACTCAAGAATACGCTTTGCAGCAAACTCTCCCCTTATGACATCCTGGTTCACGATACAAGCATTTAATAGTGCTGCCCAAACTGCCTCATTTGGCTTAGTACCCTTCTTGACCATATCATGAAGAAGACTCCACGCTTCTTCTATCTCACCTGCCAGACCTAACATATCTATAAAGCATGCATAGTGCTCTGGACCTAACATATCTATAAAGCAAACTCTCCCCTTATGATATCTATATTGAACCAGAGGGAATAAAACTTTACAAAAACAGGATATCGAAAAAGAATCCATGCAGTGCTAGATAACAAGGACTACTAAGGATATCGAAAAATAATTGTTGAAGTCAAGACATCGAGATTTTAGCAAAGGGACCTACATAGTATGCACCTAGATTTCACAAGTGATTGTGTACAGACACTAAGTATGCATATTAAAATAAATTTAAGTTAAACCACCAACTCAAAATACTAATTGAATCCATATAAATTTAAGTTAAACCACGAAATAAGAAATCGCAATTTACCAACATTCTAATAAACACACAATTCTCAGGTTTTCCAACTATCACATATCCATACTAGCATTGCATCCATATAAATAAAGTTTTTCTTTTGAGCTTCAATTTCCACCACAGCTGGTACCCTACAAAACAGATAAGAGATTGAACATATTAATCAACCCAAATCAAAATATGAATAAGAGAATAAATTCTAAACGGATGTGGTGTTAAAACGGATCCCATTTAAAATGGGACATACACATCTCCGGTTTCTCTCCTCCTAACCCCATTAGATAGTATCCCCATTAGATAGTATGAAGGAAAATTTTAAACAACATACTGCTAGCTAAACAGTACAGGAGTAGGTGGAAATAAAATAGTTAAACACAATCAAGACTTTGATTTAAGTATACCTCTTTGTCTTTGCTAGGGCCAGATACCATATAAACGAATTCGAATTCGCGTTCCTCCATTCCATCATAAATGAAAGTAGTAAATGTGGCAGGAAAAGCGTTCTCGGACGGTTGCTGAGCCTCGAACATTATGTAGAAAACAAATCCATCCAGAAAGTTAGATATGGCCTTCACATACTTGACGAATTGGTAATATGTTCGCTACAAGAGATGCATGAATAAAATCAGATAATGCATAGCAATTCGTGAATGTCAAAATATTAATCCCTCCGTCAGGAATGATAGTTTCCCTATTTTCATTTAATATCAAATTTTAGATTCATATAAGTATACCTCGTAATAACAGCAAAACTATCTTTCCGAGACGGAGGGAGTATAAAAAAGAAAAAAATAGTAGTAAATTACATTCTCTCGGTTGTATTTCTCAAGCGCTAGCTGTGACAAATCGGTGAGATAGGGAATTAAATCTTCCCCTTCGAGAAAAAAGGTACAGGAATACACTTCCGGAAGGACGCTCATATCAAAACCCTAACAACATGCATAAATAAATTTAGAGATAGAAAATAATCCAAAAAGAAACAATTTGTTAGAAAACAATTTAAAGAGAGAAAATTAATAATCCAAATTTGTTACTCACCTCGATGCTATCATTATTAGTGCGCAATTGACACTGTTCCTCGAACAGCTGCTCACAAAACTCATCATCAGAGCATTCGTACTCATCTTCAGGGTATAAGTATTCCGACGGAATTGCAACCGCGGTAGGGGGATTGAAAGGCATGATCAAGAACAAATTTGGGAAAGGGGAAGGGAAGACCTGGTGTATGATATATATAGAGAGAGGGGCGGCCGATCACTTTTCGGATTGTGCTTCCATCGTTTATAACCTAAACCTAATACAGTACATTTTTTTTCTTAAGCCCACCAAACTAGGGATGACCAACTTCGGTTCCGGTACGGTTCCGGTCAATAATGAATAAACAAGTTAAAAATTATTGAAAAACAAGGGATTTTCGGTCCGGTTCCGGTCCGGTTCGCCATTTATGTGAACCTTAACCGGCCCGAATGACTGACGGTTCCGGTTACTCCGGTTCCGGTTTATTCGCCGGTTTGCTCCGGTTCCGGGCTCTCCGATCCGGTTCCGATCCGTTTCGGCCATCCCTACACCAAACTCTTCTTAAATTATTATTATTCAGCCCTATCAATTTAAAGCCCCGTCCGGTTCAAGCCTTTTACAAATGAAGAGTGCTGCACTGCTGCAAACGGAGCATTGGCCTGAACTTGTGGGGGAGGAGTTATACGGGGCCTCACCTCTTTTTTTTTTTTTTGTCATATAAGGGCCTAATTTATGAATTTTTCGTCAGTTAAAGACTTCTCGACAAAATACATTAAAAAGGGGTTATTGACAATTTAGATCCTGAAGTCATATACCACCCTTACAAACGGACCCTGATGTTTTTTTTCTCGCCAGATCAGACCTTGAAGTGTAAAAAACTCGCCAGTTAAAGACTTTTTGACGAATTTCGTTAGAAAAGTCAGTTAAGTAGCATGTGCCATGCACATGATTGACAAAATGAATGAATTTTTAATTAATATTAGTTATTAAGGGCTTTAGTGAAATTCTTGAAACTTATGTAATTAAAAAAAATATATTAAAAGGTCAAAATGTAAATATGTGTTCCTTTCATCTTGAGCCTTTTACCCAACCACCTACCACCACCACCACCCAAAACCAACACCAATTCCTTTATGCCGCCGTCGATTGCCACCGGGCCACCACCATGAACAAAATTATACAACGAATTAAGCCTTTTCACTTCGAATTTTTTCTCAATCCAAATAATAAAAACAATAAATTAAACCAAAGGAACACCAAACAATAATTTCATTAAAATTATAGCTCAACACTTCAAAAAAAAAATAAAAAATTAGAGGTTTCCCCAATACAATTTCATCAACGTAGATACAGCATTTGAGAAAAACCCATTAATAATTTCTGCAGGAAAATAAAATAAATAAAATAAAAATGTAAGTGTACATGTTTAGCTATAATCAATCCAACCCAGATCAAATTTAACAACTCGCACAGACAATAAACTCACCTGCTGGTGAGGTAGCTGAGGTAGAGGAGAATTGGGCAAAAAAGAGTAAAAGGCTGAGTGAAAGCGCAAACAAATTCCTACACATTGCTGCCATTTGATTGAGAAAGTGTCAGGAGTGAGCTCAAGATAATTGAATCAAGAAATGCATTATAGAATGAAAGGCAACTAGGGCTTTAGCAATTGACTGACGGATAGCATAGATCTGGGGGGTTTCACCGCCGCCTTTAACTCTGAAGCTCAAGTCGACGCCGACAAAACGCTGGCGGCCGAGAATGAGGATAGGCTCGAAGGCCTTGTAACTGAGGATTTCAAGCTCGACTAGCTCGATTGGGTCGCTGTTGATTTTGATTATGCCCGTGCCTTTCTTGCAGTGGGTAACGGCGACGGCGGTCTTCTTGCGACCGAATCATTGGACGGATTCAATTGGTGTCGCCATGGTGGTGGTGGTCGTCGCTTCCCTCTCTGCTGCTCTCTCTTTCTTGATATGGGGTTGTTGTTTAAGTTAGTGGTGGTAATTTTGGTGGTGGCGGGTGACGGGTGGTGAATGGTGGATGGCGGATTGCGGCAGTAAAGGATTGGAGAGGATGAAGACAACTGTGTTGTTAGCTTCTTTTTTTTTTTAAGCAAACAAAACACTAATAGTATTAATAAAGGTTAAGAAGATGGTGCTCCACAACGATCGGAGACTCATCCAAAAGATAAAGATTAATACAAAGACGAACAATCATCATTAATCTAGCTGCCACAATAAAAGAGCATAATACATTTTGATTAGAATTGTCAATTCCTAAACCAAATCTCCATGCAAAACCCTTATAAACAATGACTTGTGACGCGCAAATGCTTCTCCAAGTTACACTTGGACACGGCCTAACATTGGCCTTCAGAAAACCCGCAATCGGTAAAAATGTGGCGTTAAAGACATGACTTAATGCATTTGGGTAGGCAAGAAATGCCCAACCAAACATCGCAAATATTGCAACAATAAATCGAAATAAAATACAAAGACTCTCAACAAGGAGAGAAGACAAAGGCTCCCAACAAAGGGGAGAAGACAATGGCGGAACAGTTCAGGTTTTTAATGAATTTTACAATACAAAGTCATCATAATGCAAAACTTACCAAGCAAAAATTGCATGGTCTCTATATCAGTTAACAGTTGCCTTCTGAATCTACAATTGCAAGAAAAACAACGTGAGGTGAAAAAATTCATTATAAAGAATGAACAAGCACAAATTGTAATGATATCATAGTATATAAACTAGGGCCTGATGAATGAGTAGAAGCACGACCTTAATCATCAACTAGACTACCCTTAGATGGATCTATTTTGATGATTAGAGCCTTGTTAGTTCTAAGGTTTTCTGTTTCCACAAGTTAATACCAAGAAGATTGAATTCCCCAATCATGTAGATGTGGTTGAAACAAATAGGGATTAAGTACTCTATCTGTCCCTAAATGAGTGTCCATTATGAGTGTCCATTTGGACACTCATTTAGGAACAGAGGGAGTATGACTTTTCACACAATGTCTATTTACAGAGAGATTATGAAGTTAATAAGTGTTTCGGTTACCAAATGACTTACATGTGAATTATGGAATTTGAGTGTAAAGACCCCTGGACTTTAGTAACAAACAATTGAAAAACAAAACTACATATATGTATACACACACAAAAATTCAGTGGGCAATTACCATTAAATAAAGCCTAATTTTTTGTGCCCATTGTGAGAAAGACCCCTGGACATTAGCTCAGTTTGCAATAAGTTGCTGTATCAAAATTGAAAACAACAAACTTGTCCCACTAAAGCAAATTATAAGCAATTAACAATTGTTGGGTGTTGTTATACACACCCGTAAAACTTATGAATACACCCGTAACAGTGCATTACTGTGTTGTACCATCTAAAATTTTAAACATATTACGGGTGTATTCATAAATTTTACGGGTGTGTATAACAACCCCCATAATTGTTCAATAGAAATTGAAGATCGTGTACAAATGAAGATCACGATTTCCCCAAATGATTTACCCGTCCATTTTGACCTAGGTTGATCGTTATTAAAATCAACCAATACATGGGCTTCAACCGGCCCAATGATTCTCGGAAAAAAAAAAAAAAAAAAAAATTGGCCCATTGTATGAATTTTGCTGGCTATTTACGTTTAGTGGACAAGAAAAGTCCACACTTATAACAATGGTATTTTCTTACTACTCGTTGTACTACAAAACAAAAGAATTAGCCTACCCTTCATAAATGAGAATAATTGCTTATATTCATATTTTTTGATCAAAAAGATCTGTAACATATCAAATTCATACATCAAATTCACATGGTTCAAACTATAAGACAGGGCACTAAAACATTTAAAAATAAAAATATAAAATTATGAGCACCATGGTGGGTGGGTTTATTGCCCTTTTTTTTTTTATACCAATATTTATTATTAATTGAATTACTAGTTTCTATGTGATCTCAACATTCCATCTTTTGATAAAAAATAATAATAATAATAATAAATAAATAAACAAGAGCATTCCATCTTAAAAATAAAATACGAAATCAAGGTGTGCCACTATACTAGGTTGTCATCATTTCTGACTTACATGCTATTAAATTTGAAATTATAGTGGCGTTGCTAAGGGGTGACACCATTATTTTAATTAGCCACACTTATTTTAGCATCTAAATGTTGAATGCCTCTAGTGTATGTTTTATAGCGTCATTTTCAATAATTGACAATAAAATTAAATATATAGTGTATTTTTTAGACAAATGACATTAAATGGAAGATGCCTAATGCCACTAATAACCAAATGCCTCGATACATACATTCAGTGTCACTCTTTTATGTAATGCCATTAACTTGATGCCATTAAAGCCTTTTTTGTTTTCTTGTAATGCATGTGTAGGTTATGATTTCATGCTTAGCTTTGAGTTACAGTCATGCTGTCTTGCTGGAGTTTATTTGTACCATGTTCTGTTGTTGTCTTTAAAACTCAGTCAAAACTTCGTTTTTGGACAAAAGTTAAAACATGAACTTTGTTACCAGTAAACTCAGGAACAAGAACATATTTTTGAAGTAATTTTTGGACCAAGGGAAGTGCCATATTTTCTCCCTTGTTTCAGCCATCAAAATTTATATCCTGCATTTTCAGCCTCTGACATATTTATGTCAGAGGTCTTTTGAAGGTCTTAAACTCATTTTATTCAAGAACTGTTTCTCGTGCTTCATATTCAATATGTGTTTTCCAAGTTTCATGTTTTGAGTTCCTTTAGATTCATGAGTTATGATGGTGTAAACTTGTATTCAAAATCGAACATGCAGTGATTTCCTGTTTCTGGGCAGTTTTCACATCTCTGTTTCTTGCATGATTTGAGCATGATAACCTTGTCCATAAATCAAACCAAAATTTACATATGTTCTCTATCATGTTGGGAGAAAATCCTAAGTTTTGTTCTCTGGATTTTGAGCAGGTTTGTGTAAGTAAATCGCCCCTCGAACGGCAGGAGGTCCTGATTCTGAACATCAATCCTTGACTTGGGACGGACCATTGTGGATTCGTTTGTGATGGGATTTGTCTCCCTTTTGTTCCCCTTATAAATATTAATCCCTTCCCCTTTTTGTGACTTACTTGCGGAATATGAATGTCAAACCATTTTCAAAAACCAAGTGAGAGTCCACCCAAACCGACTCTCATTTGTGAATTAAAGCAAAAAGTCCTAGAATAGGAAGACTCCATTGTATATATTAACCACAATTTTGTTAGGGCATAGAAACAAGATAAAAGGCATAAAATTTAATCTAAGTGGCATGCATGATAGAGACCATCACGGGCGAAGAGGGTGCCTAACACCTTCCCTCTTCGTAACTTGGCCCCCGAACTCATTTTTTCTAAACAAAAGGTTTTATCTTCATTTTCCCTAAATATAAAATGAGGTGGCGACTCTTGACTGTTTTGATTCCATCGAGAGGAATCCATTGTGAGTGAGACCGAGCGCATTTCCAAAAGCGCATTAGCATCGAGACGGACCCGAATCGCCCTTCGCGGGACGATCATTTCGGCGTTCGCGTTTCGAGCGCGGGCTCTCACAGCGTATCTTCCAGCAGGGAAGGCCGATCTCATATGATGAAGACTCCATTCACTCCCTAGCTTTTATGTTCTTGAACTGGTCTTTCGCTTAGGGTTTAACAACGCGACTACTAAAAAGACTTCTTAATTATGATCTAAGCCAAAATATATGAAGCTGTTAATCCATGCCCCCTTTTGTTACAACTTGGTACTCCCAACTCTTAAAAGGTTGTAATGTTAAGGCATCTCTGATGAAACTTTGTAGTATCAGTCAATATTAATGTTAATCCAATAACTGATTTTAGACCGATCAATCTTGTGAACCACTCAAGTATACTCAAGAGATCTAAATTTAAAAAAAATCTAAAAATTAGTTTTCTTGTTGATGAAACTTGATTTTGAAAACAAGAAATCAGAAATTACATAATAGTTGTGTCTGCTATAGTTTAACTAGTATTTACGCTAGTCTATATAACTAATCCTTAGGGAACAGTGAAATGCTCAAAACAATTCAGTGTGGGCTCCTCAATGCGACTGCATGGGTTGGCGCGCATGATTCGGGCGCATCGCAAGCTATGTGACCGCATGGCTTCGGTGCATAACCCCCGATCAAAATAATTGTTGAAGTCAAGACATCGAGATTTTAGCAAAGGGACCAATATAGTATGCACCAAGATTTCACAAGTGATTGTGTACAGACACTAAGTATTCATATTAAAATAAACCACCAACTCAAAATACTAATTGAATCGAGAAACCAGAGAAGGGACACACCATAGAGAGATAGGCATCGTCATAGAAAAACAAGTGTCACGTAATAAGAAATCACAATTTACTAACATTCTAATAAACACACAATTCTCAGATTTTCCAACTATCACATATCCATACTAGCTAGCATTGCATCCATAAAAAAAGATTTTCTTTTTGAGGTTCAATTTTCACCACAGCTGATACCCTACAAAACAGATAAGAGATTGAATGAACATATTAGTCAACCCAAATCAGAAAACGAATTAAGAGACTAAAAAGGAAAGTAAGAACCTTGAAACGGGACAGAGGTGGTATGTATGAAGGAAAATTTTAAACAACATACTGCTAGTTAAACAGTACATGAGTAGGTGGAAATTAAATAGTTAAACACAATCAAATGCTTGTATTTAAGCATATACTTCTTTGTCTTTGCTATAGCAAGATACCATATAAACGAACTTGAATTCGACTCCTTGCATTCCATCATCAGCGAAAGTCGTAAAAGTGGCAGGAGCGTTCTCAGACGGTTGCTGAGCCTCGAACATAATGTAGTAAACAAATCCATCCAGAAGATTAAATATAGCCTTCACATACTTGACGAATTGGTAATTTATTCCCTACACAATGGAAAAAAAAAGATGCATGAACAAAATCAGATAATGCATAGCAAGACAAACAAACAAACAAATAGATTCGTGAATGTCAAAATATTATCCCATCCAAATTTGGGAAAGGGAAGATCAGAGAGAGGCGGCTTGTTTCTTCCGTTTATAATCTAAACCTAATGCGGTATATATTTTTTCTCTGAGTGTGCGTTTGGGGCGGACTCGCTGTAAATGGCATTAAATCGGATTCCGTCGGGATCAGAGTACACGTGGAGTCAATTAAAAAACTTGTGGTGGTAGATTGTGTAGGCAAATAACTAATGCTTGAAACTAAGATTCGTTAATGCTGTCCCATCCAATTTATAAGTTATTTTTAGGACCTTTCAAAATTTAACAAGTTACCATCTGGTACGAAATAAATTACAATTTAACTTTTACACTAAAATTATTTTATTGGCTAAGATCAAACTCAGTTTTTTATGTATTTAATACTCATCCGTCCTAACTCCTAACTCATCCGTCCTAACTCTTAAGTCCTAACTCACTTTACACTTATTTTTATATTTGTTCGTCTCAGCTTACTTGAAACCTCCCCAAAATAGCAAACTTTTAATATTTTATATTGAATCTACCCCACCACTCATTATCTCTCTTCATTTTCACTACTCAATTTATTCAACTAACACTAATATTTATCACATTCGTTCTTTCGCTTCATCTCAAAATTTTCTTATTTTTTTTCTTAGTTATTGTGCCAACCTCTTAGGTCTCAAGTGAAGTGCGACGGAAAGAGTACTCTTTTACTGAAAATACCCCTAATTAATTATTTATCATCAAATACAAGTGCACAATTATTACCATTTAATATTAAGTATATTAGTAATTTTAAGTATTTCGAACACTGTACCGATGTAAAAATTGTACAACGTTTTTCTACCTAATGTAAAACGTGTACTTGCAAATGAAAAACGTTTTTCAGGAGCTAACACTTTTTCGATCGTTTTACATTGTGTAAGGCACAAAAACATTGTGTAAAATACGCTTTACAATACGTTGTGCAAGTTTTATATCGGTTCAGCGGTGCACCTAATTTCGGTGCAGCGGTTCCATACCTCAATTTTAACGGTGTTTAGTTTTTAAAATCAATACAATTAATTAACTATGACCACCTTTTTAACAAGTGTTTTTTACCTTTTTTTTATTTATATTTATGACCGGATGAAAGTATTTTTAATAATTTCGCTATATGTATTATTCTTCATACAAGAGTAGAAATAAAAATGGGAGGGAAGGAGAGTAAAATTTTGCGCAAAGCCCAGTTGAAGTGACCAATAAAAATTTAATGACACTATCTACGGAATAGAAGATATTCGACCGGTATGAAGGGAGTATATAACTGTGTGTATATAATTAGACTAATTTCATAGAAGTAAATACTAATTACAACAATAATTATTTGTAATAAAAATAGAAAAATTGCATGGTTTAATGCTGGCCTATTATTTGCGGAGCTAATATTCTATCGGAGCCGGAGGACAATGACTAAGTAAAACACACAGTGCATTGGTTAATAAAAGCAAATAGGGAAAGTGTAAGGGAATTTAATAAAGATGACTTATTTACAGAGGGGACTAAAGTAAACTTTAATGGTAACAGTGAAAAGTAGATTTTGAGATGAGGTGTCAGCGTATCTATGGAATCCTATATTTGCCATATAACGATGATCCGTTTTTTATTTAATCTTTTTTTTTTTTCTAAATGGGAGGGACCAAGCCCACCCAACTCAAGATCAGATCTTCTGTGCCCCTCCTTGTGCTTCTCTCTGTGCCTCCAGATCTCAGTCGTTTACATGTTTAGATAATATTAACATAAGCCGTTGGATTACCTATGGCACATAGAAGGGCACATGGAAAGGCACAAGGAGATCTGAACTCACCCAACTCTTATTCTTAAATGGGTTGCACTGCTGCAAACGGCGGATCTTTTCAAAAATGATAAATTGTAATTTAGGTCCTGAACTTGTGATATTGCTTATCCAATTTTTTTTAATCAAATTAAAATGATATTAAATGAGTAATATTTATATATAAATTTCGAGTCAACTAATTGCTTATCCAAATGACCATAATCCCTGCGTCAGCCATACTCCCTCCTCCGTCCCACTTCATTTCACTTGAGACTTTGTCTATTTTGAGTTGTCTCACTTCACTTGAGATCTCTCAAAATGACAATGATTTTATTATTTTATATTCCATTTACCTCATCCACTCATTCTCTCACTTCATTTTTCACCACACAATTTATTCAATCAACCAACTTTTAACCCCACT